>VZTN01024643.1:1772-12716 GCA_013400515.1 Erpornis zantholeuca | reverse complement strand
AGAATAACTGGGAAAAAGACATCTTCTTCATGTTAAGACTCACTAAGTAATTCCAGGAGAAAAAAAGAGTAAATATTTACTGCAAGTTTTCTTGAAAGCCGTGGGAGATTAAAACTATCACTTCTTACAGCTTGAATATTCTTTCTTTTTTAAATTTCTTTTTATGACCATAATTGAAGAAAAATAAAAAAAAATCCCAACGTGTTATTCTTTAAAGCTGAGATTGGATCCCAAGTTTAACTTCAAATATATAAAGAGTTGACTGAGAGAAGAAAAAAGAAGGTACACCAGGCTATGAGGGAAGCAAACACTTTCTCCTTCATGTTTCGAGCAGCAAATATAGGACCAGACGTGAAAATGGAAAGCACACTTGGGAACTCAGTTACTTCAGAAATTGGGTGAGGGTGTTGGACTCAACCACGAGAGGAACAAGATGTATGTCTGTGCTAATCCACTCTTAAAACTCACCTCAGCCATGCTTCAAACATCTCTGGGAACATGATCATACAGTCACTAAGGCTGAAAAAGACCTTTAAAATCCTCAAGTCCAACCATTAACTCAGTTCTACCAAGCCCACCACTGCCCCTAAGCACCAAATCTACACACAATTTTAGCCCTTCCAGGAACTTAATGACACACAGAATGACAGAAATATTTTCTAGGGAAAATGGAGATCAGTCATACTTCCCTCCCTGCAAGGGTTCAAGGCCACACTGGAAGGGGCTCTGAGCAACCTGGTCTAGTGGAAGATCTTCTGCCCATGGCAGGAGGGTGCAACTGGGTGATTGCTAAAGTCCATTCCAACCCAGGCCATTCTGATTCCAACTTTTCAAAAGGAAGAAGTAAATATATTGCTCTTTCTTGACAGATATATACATAACATTTATAAAACTTCTGCAGACAAGTCCTAACCTTACTGGAAAAAAAAAAAAGCAGTGTGAACTATAAGTTTTTTTCAANTTTAAATTTCTTTTTATGACCATAATTGAAGAAAAATAAAAAAAAATCCCAACGTGTTATTCTTTAAAGCTGAGATTGGATCCCAAGTTTAACTTCAAATATATAAAGAGTTGACTGAGAGAAGAAAAAAGAAGGTACACCAGGCTATGAGGGAAGCAAACACTTTCTCCTTCATGTTTCGAGCAGCAAATATAGGACCAGACGTGAAAATGGAAAGCACACTTGGGAACTCAGTTACTTCAGAAATTGGGTGAGGGTGTTGGACTCAACCACGAGAGGAACAAGATGTATGTCTGTGCTAATCCACTCTTAAAACTCACCTCAGCCATGCTTCAAACATCTCTGGGAACATGATCATACAGTCACTAAGGCTGAAAAAGACCTTTAAAATCCTCAAGTCCAACCATTAACTCAGTTCTACCAAGCCCACCACTGCCCCTAAGCACCAAATCTACACACAATTTTAGCCCTTCCAGGAACTTAATGACACACAGAATGACAGAAATATTTTCTAGGGAAAATGGAGATCAGTCATACTTCCCTCCCTGCAAGGGTTCAAGGCCACACTGGAAGGGGCTCTGAGCAACCTGGTCTAGTGGAAGATCTTCTGCCCATGGCAGGAGGGTGCAACTGGGTGATTGCTAAAGTCCATTCCAACCCAGGCCATTCTGATTCCAACTTTTCAAAAGGAAAAAGTAAATATATTGCTCTTTCTTGACAGATATATACAAAACATTTATAAAACTTCTGCAGACAAGTCCTAACCTTACTGGAAAAAAAAAAAAAAGCAGTGTGAACTATCAGTTTTTTTCAAAATACCTTATTTTTCATTCCTTATTTTTTCTTCTGTTGTGCCTGTCCAATATCTAGTAGGTATAGGGAGAGATTATGCACTTTCTGTTTGCACATATAAAGTATTTGAAGGTTTTTATCGGGTTCTACATCAGTCTTTTCTTTAGCACAAACTTTGCTCTTTCCTCACTGATCATGCTGCTCAGACATTTGATCATCTGTGTTGCTTTTGAATCCTCAGCAGGTGCCTTAAGGCAGTTTTATGCCCACTTTGATGCAATAGAAGTGCAACTTAAAAGGAGCTCAGGCTCTCCCATATATCTTTATATCTTTTAGGATAATAAATAATAATGATCCATATTCACATTGCACTTTGCATTTGCAAGATACTCTACAAACATTAATTAATTACTCCTCATGGCTCTCCTGTGTGATAGCAGTAAAAAGCTTAGCAAGGATATGGCACCTTTGAGGTAAGTTTCTTAGATAACTTTAAAAATATTAATGAATACACAATCTATTTATATGTTTCTGCACACAGCAGTGCAAAATAGGAGGTAAATACAGTTGTACACATTTTGCATTCATTGCAGCTGAGACCAGGAGCTTTTTTGGACCAGGGCCCAAGATGACCACTTGCAGGGAGGTTTTCCTTCTACCACACCTAATCCATAGATGTAAAGCCTGCAGGAGCAATTTGAACCACCCAGATCACCCAGTAGGTGACCTTAACCAGTGTCACAAATCCCACAATTTATTAAGTCAGGACAAAATTATGACGATAACCCATACATATGTAACAAGAAAATAATATTAAAATATTCTAGGTCTGAATAAAAATTAATAAAAACACATAAGTGTATAATATAACTACAAATTTTAAGGTGAAAGCATAAAATATAAAGAAATTTTATGCATTCATCAAAAAATCACCACTCTAGGCTCATCATTTATGTACTTTTTTCCTACTTATTATTTGGATATACCAAGGAAGTGCATGGATAGACACATAGGCTTATAGGATTTCTGTGTATAGGTGGAATCTTCAGTGAAAAAAAAAAAACAAACCACCAAACCTTAAAAACACCTTCAACATCTAAATACACAATATATTTTTTAGGTTGATGCATAGAAAAATTAAATATTTGGAACAAAGAGAATAAAGAATAGAAAAGCCATTACAACTATTGCCACGAACTCTGGGAAGATAGTTCAGAATTGCTACAGAAAATTTCCCCAGAACTACTGGAAGAAGTTCAGACACCATAATACTGACCATACAGGGAGAGGTATATGAAATATTTGGGAGGAATATTTGTATGACTGGGAGACCTTTGCAGATAGGACCATACTGTTAAACATCCTCCAAAATAAAAGGAAATTTTATAAATACTTTTCTCCCACTATTTTTTAATACTTACTCAGAGAAAATATTCATTTTCCTTTGTCTTGTGTGATTTTATTACTGTTAACTTATGATTCAATTTTTAGAATAAAGAATTCCTCCTCGAATGCCATGTATTATTCTGCAAGTGTGAATATACATAAGTAGCTCCTGGAGAACTAGACCTGCTGGTAAGTGCTGCTTATATGCAATATTTTTTGCTGTTCTTCAATTACCTTTCAGCAGAACAAATAAAAGATGAAGAAAAAAAAGCAAGAAAAACTTAGCAGAGAGAGTAGTCTAGTGGATCTTTCTTGTCTGAATCTGTAGAATATTTACCATTTCTTACAGACACCAAAGGAAGGTTTTGCTCTAACTCAGGATCAGCTGTAAAATAAAACAGAAGGAGAAAATGAAAAAAAAAAAAAAAAACCGAGTTGAAAGTAATTTGCAATTAGCAAACCAACATTTCAAAATAAAATCCTCGCCATTCTTCTTCAGAACTTAGTTACCATTAAACAAGAACAACTCCTGTGGTATTATTTGCCTGTCATTTCCTGGTAAATCAGTGTCATTAGCATTGATTTTTTAGAGGAGAGATTAAAAGAGGTTTAGTTAGGAGAGTAAGGCAGGAGTATATATTATCCAAGCCAATGTAGCTCTGGGTCTCAAAGATGACATTTCCCTCTCTGCTTCATTAACTTGCATAGCTTGTTGAGCTTTAGCTGTTTCTAATTAATTCTTTTACTGGCTTTTTTGAATGTGTATCATCTCTGGCAAACCATATAAAATGAAGAAATCTCTCTAAGGTTTTACCCTTTTAATTATTATTTTTATTGCTTAAATGAAGCTCCGGAATTGCAAATGTTGACATTTTATTTGATTCTAGTCATTATAGTTTTCAAGGAGTAAAAAGGGGGGAAAATGCTAAGGAAAGAAAGGGGCAGTGCAGATAAAATAATAAATAAATAAATTAAATCACTAACTGAGCAGGATGCTCAGCAAATGCTGTGGAAAATGGAAAATAAACAGGTTTGTCAAAAGTGACCTCCATGATGGTTTTGCCCTTTTAAATACTAACAAAGAAAGAAGCATCATTAGAGACAATTCCTCCCTGTCTCGTACACAGGCTGACAAGTAAATGAATGGAGATCTGTGCTCCTGCTTGTTATTTTGCTGTATTTGGGGAGAGCTCTGTTAGCTAATACAGTGAGCACACACATACACACACACACACCTGATCACACAGCCATTCACACCTTTCTTTAAAATAATGAGCATGGAAACACAGCCAGAACTTGCCTGGCTTTTGGGGGGAAAACCCCTAAATCATAATAATAATAAAAATAAAAATAATTATATTAATAATAATATTAATAATAATAATAATAATAATAATAAAAACCCCAAACAAACAAACAACAAACAAACAAACAAACAAAAACTAGGCAAAGCATACCTGATAGAATGAAACTGTATTTTTTAAAGCATTTATCGAGAAAACTGTAATGAAGATGTACTTAGGTAATGCACTGCTCTGTTAACTAGTCCAGTTGTTTGCCAGGTTGTTGTCCTGACTTTTAAGATGGTACTCTGAGAAAGGACATTAATCTCTGCTGAACAAATAAAGTGATGCCAGATCCTGCTGAACAACAAAAACCTAGGGAGTGAGTTTGGAATGTTTCAGCTGCCTGGGATATCCCTTATCCCCCATGTAAGTTGTTTTCCCTGGCCCCTTTGTTGTTAATGGAAAAATAAAAATTAAAAATGAAAGCCTTCTCTTCCAGAAATTTTTAAAACAGTTCTACCAGTGTCTCAGACTTTCTCATTACTGCTACACTGATGATCATGAAATCATATCAAAATCTCTCAGTGAGATCTGTCCACCAGGAGAGTGGGAAAAAGCAGGAGGCTGCTGACCAGGCAGGTCAGTTGGCAGCCAAAAGGGGAAACCAAAGGGACACAACAAGCATTTTCTTATCCTTTGACCACATCAGAGAACACTACTGCATTTATTTCACTTTCACAGTCATCTAAAGATCAGTGAGGATTATTTTGCAAACAATAATCAGTGGGAACTGGCTGGAGGTAAAAGGAATTTGTTCACAAAGCCATTAGTATGGTGAAAATATGGTATGGCTATCTAAGATATACAGGAGAAACAGTATTTTTCAATGAAATTTTCTCCTGAAAGAAACCAGAAGTGGATGATTTTCCACTGGAAAAGTACTTTTTATTTGAAATTTTGTACAACTATGGCAATTAAGTAATATTGGCTTTGCTGTGAATATGTCAAGTGTTCTCGTTTGACCATAGCTGGAACAGAATCCCAGAGCCATAAATATTTGTAAATATATTCATTTTAATACAAATTTTGAGACCAAAACACTTAACCAATCAGCATAGAGTATAAATGAAACATGACTTTGACCTTTCTGAATTGATGAATGTGGAGTCAAACGGAGGCTTTGGTAAAGCATTGCATGTAATTGTGTCTAAACGTAGCTAAATTATCTTTCTATTGTGAGGATAACCAGCAAAATAAAAGGAATTTTATTTATTAAAATAAACTGCATCTGAGGAAATCGTAGATGGCTAATGCACCCTTCAAAATAGAAATGCCTCCACTACCTATTGCTTTATTAGCATTTCAAAAGCTATTAAGAATCTAACCTTGAATCAGAGCACCACTGAGCACTGTGCTTTAGGCAAACACAGCTCTAAAGAAATCTTCTCCTTAAGAGAGAGTTGTTTTCTCAGCTTTATTAATAATAAACACCTTTGGTGGGACCACCTGGGTTAAATTTATCTACCTGATAGGGAAGTGTGTGGTTTAGCCATCACCAAGGCTCTCTTTAGGGAGGGATTGGACACCTCCCAACTGCAATCCATCCCAGCTTTATTCTGTGCTTAGGGTAGGATGGTGTGACCCACCATGAGGGGGCCATGTGTGAGAGGGATCCTTCAGTGGATGAGCATGGGTGGGCTTCCAAGGGCTTCCAGGGATGTACACAGCATGGGCTCTTATCTCCAGGGGGCCCTGTATTGCTGCTAAACCTAAATTAAATATTTTTTATATTTTTAGCAACAACACATACTTAAACAACTTTCAGGTTTTGTGTTAATTGCATTAGAACTCCCATTGTGTTCTTGGAACCCAAATAGAACAGGTGTTTAGGCCAGCAACTATGAAATATGTGTCTGTTTGTTTTTCCCAACAAGATTTGGAGTGGTCCAAGTACTTGTGGTTCTTTTGAACATTGAGGAGTAATTTTTTTTTTCTAAAATTAAATCCTAAGCTATTTAGGAAATTTAAGTTCACCAGTCTGGGGAAATGAGCTAAGGTAGGTCCTGCATCTGGGATGGGGTACAGCCAGGAGGGAGTACAGACTGGAGGGAGAAGGGATTGAGAGAGGTTCTGGGGTCCCCAATATGAGAAAGATGTGGAGCTGTTGGAGTGGGCCCAGGGAAGGGCCATGAAGGTGATCAGAGGGTTGGAGCATCTCTGGTATGCAGAAAGGCTGAGAAAGATGGGCTTACTCAGCCTGGAGAAGAGAATTCTCCAGGGAGAACTTACAGAAGCCTTGAAGTACCTAAAGTTCTCCAAGAGAGCTGCAAAGGGACTCTTGACAAGGGCCTGGAGTGACAGAACTAGAGGGAATGACTTGGAATTGACAGGGAGTAGGTTTAGATTACAAGCTAAGAAGAAATTCTTTACTGTGAGTGTGCTGAGGCCATGGCACAGGTTGCCCAGAGCATCTCTGGCTCTTCTGATGGGACTTCTCTCCCTGGAAGTGTTCAAGCCCATATGGGATGGAGCTCTGGGCAATCTGGCCCAGTGGGAGGTGTCCCTGCCCATGCTGGGAATGGAACTGGGTAATCTTTAAGGTTTCATCCAGCCCAAACCATTCTATGATTCAATTAAAGCACAACTAAATTAAAGCATTCTTCTTTCCTTTGAGGCACAGCCTTCATAAGGATGATCCATTTCTCTGGCAGGTTTAAATTGGAAAGCATGTGCACATTCCTGGTCCTGAAAGAGTTAAACATTTTTTAGATGGTTAATTTTCATCTGTTCTCAAACCACCTTGGCTGAAACCAGGACTGTGTGGCCCAGCTGTGTGTACTCAACTAATGCACATGTGTGACACAAAGGCAAAGGTTCAATACTTCACATACAGAAGTGAGCAAGGACACCTGCTTATATGGCATTTTATAGCAAATTTCCAGAGTAATAAAAGTATGGGAAGGTCAGAGTGATGCAGCTATAATAGTATCATACTGAGTCACAAGTTCCAAAATTCCAAAATTCCATTTGTGCTCTACCTTGTTTTTAATTTTGGCCAGGTATGATAACTTAAAATGTATGAAAAAAATATATATAAAAAGCACAGATACGAAGAAACCTTTCCATCAGAGCTGTCCATCCAGCAAAAGGAATGTGGAAATCTCCTGTGCCAGAGAAAACATATGATAACCAGGTTCAATAGCCAAGTGGAAAACTGATATCACATATTACAGAAGTCAGTAATCTGATTTGATTTAGAAAACCTATGGGTTAAATTCTACTTCAGCACAGAGCAACACAAATCTGGAGTAACTTCAAATTTTGGTTTGTAAAAAGCCACAGAGGTTTTTGGCCACATGAAAAAAGAAAATAGGAGAGCAATTTGCCACTAAACAAATAAAACAACCTCCACAAAACATTTGAGTTGAGAAGTGACTTTTTTTTTTCTTACTCCTACAACTTTCCTAAAATGGATTGGAGTAACATACCTTCTTAACTCTTGCTTTTATTGCAGTATTGTATTTTTTCCCCTCATCATTTGCCTGGTTTTACACAATTGAGCTATAATGTGTGCAGTTGACCTTTCTTCATTTAAATGTTAATAGAGATCTTTGGAAAGGTGCTGCCACACAAAAGGCCAACTAATTATAATAGACTTAGGACCTTTTGTTTGTTGAACTGGTTAAACAAAGAAAGGGTTAATTAAAGATTACACAAAATCTTTATAGCCCAGGAGAAAAGGTCTATGTGCCACATGTTAGGCCACCAGCAAAAGCTCTGTTCCAGATATCCACTACCTACTTCCAACCGTAAAAAAGGCATCTTCTCCCTCTGTGTTCATTCTGATTAAAAAAGATTTAAGGATCTGTTGCAAGAACTGCTCATTTGGGGCACTCATTCAGCCTTGCTGGATGTCCACGGACCCATAGGTACCAAAAAACACTTCATCAAGCAAAGGTCTAGCTAGTAAATGTAAGAGAGGGTAAGGATTTGCACTAATATAAACACCAAAAAAAGCTTTCTTTTTAACCTGTTTTCGCTGTGTAGGTTGCCTTTTGTATTGGAAACACATGGCAAGGTTTGAGGGGCTGCAGGGGTGGGAAGAGGTGGGGCTGCCCTGTGCTGGGCACAGCCTTTTCCAGCCAGATCCACAGGGAACCCATAGTGATGCCTTAAATGGCTCCCCAGAAACAGAGAGCAGACAGGAATCAAGGAATAAAGGAGGGATTGATTGGAAAGGCCTTCAGAGGTACTGGGCTCCAGAGGCTCCTGCCTCAGTGCATCCCAGCATGGACAAGGACAGCTCATGAGTTCTTCCCACTTGGATCTCAGCATCAATTCCCCAAGCAGAAGCCAGGCAAGGATGCAATTTGCCCAAGCTTGCCCCCCTCTCCCCAAGATGAAGGTTTCCAGTCCTTGTTCTGAGTGTCCTTGAAGAGCAAGTTAGATCTGTTATGTCTGTCTTAGCATAAGAGAACAGCACTTAACAAGCTACAGGAAACTTCAGAGTTACACCAGCAGTACAGGATTTGAAAAATATAAAAGTTAAAACCTAAGGTGTCATTGGCAGCCCATCAGCCAACTCTGTCGTGACTCTGAGAAAGGTCACTGGGGAGAGCACACAAAAACACAGCACAAACAGAGAAGGAAGGGGAAAAGTGTGAGAAACCATAAGGGGGAACACCAAGAACAGAGGAGGAGGTGTTCCATGATGGAGCAGATGTGCCCTGCAGCTCCTGGGAGGCACATTCTGGGAAATCATGAGGAGGAAAGATTAATTGACAGAAGTTGCCGTGTACTGACTAACCACCCCCTGCACCACTTGTGTCCTTTATGAAGGACCAAATGTCACCTGCTGGGATGGCAGGGTGGGACGAGAGGAATCTAGGGGAAAAAGTTAAGCTGAGTCTAGGAAAGAGGGTAGAAGAATGCTTTTCCAAAGTGATTTAATGGTCATCGGTTTTTTGTATTTTTTTAATTGTGTTTTATTTCCCGACACCCAAATCAGTAAATAAATATCTCTATTAGTTGGTAAAACATTATGTTAACTCTCTGAATTTGACTCTGTTTTGTCTCTGACAGTAACTAGTGAGTGATCTCCCTGCCTTTGGGCTGCCAGCCTAAGCCACCCCACAACATATTTACAGACTATAGAGAGTAGTGGGAAACTCCAGAGTGCAAGAAGACTGATAATAAAGAAGCTTTTAGGAGCAGATGAAACAGCCTCTCCAGGAAATTTAAGGTTTGAAGGGCTTCTAGGTAAGGCTGGACAACCTATCCCCAAATTTCACCAGCTATTCTGTGTCAGTCCATAGTTTTCTGGCAAACACAGTGGGAAAAGCAATCAAAAAGTGCACTGTGCCCACTGTTTTTCTATTTTCTCTGGTCTCTGTCATCTTGTACAGTTGAGTAATCAAACAGCTCTCTATGCTGAAAGTCCAGGTCTTGCTACATTGCTACATTATTCACATCTTTATGTGAGCTTCAAAATCTTGTGTTGCACTCTGATGAAAAGTAGGAACCTTCTGCATTAAGGAAGAGGAAAATTAGGAAAGCTGGGTTTGAAAAAGAATTCTTGTTGGGATCTACAGTTACCTTCCATCAAAATTTGCACCTTTCTCCTGATATGTTCAGCACACTCGTATTTGTAATTGTAACTAGACAATTTATCTAGTTTCTGATAACAAAAACTGAAGAATTTAAGGAAATTAGTTTAATCTTCATAAATAATAATTCTTCTGCAAAAAACAGGCTTCCACTGGCATTGCCTGATATGTCCAACCTGAACCCCAGCAAAGGAATCCTTGGAAATCATTTCCCTGTAGTCACAAATGACAGTGTGGCACTTTGGGGTGACCTAGGACAGAAGAAGAGCTGTAGTTATGCTCAAAGCATGGTCCTGTGGTGCTCAGGAATCCCCACCCAGTTCTAGAAGTCTCTGGTCCCTGGGGCACTGCGGGTCTCCCATAACAGGTCTTTCTCAGGCTATAAATTCAATTTTTAAATTACCTCTGAACAGAAAGCATGGAGAATCATAACACTGACTTGGTATTTCAGGGACTTGAGCAGAAAATTTCATGACCTGATTTTTTGGAAGCTGCTGGATGAGTCACATACACTATGAGGCTTAAGCAGCTCAGGTCATTTGCAATTCACAGTGCCTGTAGTTTAAAATTAGCATGGGTTTTGGAGAGACTTTAATATTCATAATCTGACCCAATATTGAAATGTTCTTTAGAAAGATAGAGATTTAAGGGGAAATACTGTGAAGTGATATCAGGAGAATTTGCAAAGTAGCTTTAATAGACTAATTCCAAGTGCATTAGCTGCATTTCTGATCAGAAAATATGAAATGTATCTAGCTTACCTTGAGATTGTAGGTAAGTTACTCTATTTCTATAATTACTAACAGTGATTCAGCATGTATTTCAAATACCTGCAGTCTTGGATAAATTTATTCCTCCATGCTTTTAAAATCCAACAGACAAAAGGCAAAAAAACCCTCAGGGAAAAAAGTGA
>VZTN01024642.1:0-40283 GCA_013400515.1 Erpornis zantholeuca | reverse complement strand
GAAGAAACTGCTGTGCTTTAAAACTGGACTGTAAATTGAATAACAATTCAAGCACAAACTGAACTTTAAATTTTTTGCCATGAAAGCCCATCTCAATTTGTAAGCATAGAAATAATCCCGTTGCCAGTTACTGCAGAAAAGAATGTGATTTTTAAATTAATGGAAATTTTAGCCACTCTGGAAAAATCCAAAAATCTGTCCAAATGTTTCTCAATTCCAGTGTCTAAAACTTGTGCTGCAGAATTCCTAAAAATAATACTTCATCTTGCCCAGGTCCTAGCTTACTCATTTTCAATAGCATCATTTCACCCAAATCTTGGCAGCATTACAGGAATATCCCTGATAAATTCAAGAGTGTTGTTAGGACCATAATTACTATTGTAACTGTGGAAAAGGAGGAGGGTGTAACTAAATTAATATCCATATATTTGGATATCAAAGCAGCATAGTATGCTTTCCGAAAAGACTTTTTATTCATAAGCATTTTTGAGAAAGCCTAAAGGTGGAACTGAGAATTTTTCAGCTATGTAACCAGTCGTTTGGGATTTAATATTGAGTTACTAATCAGAGTGTTTTGATAAAATTATATTCCAATTTATATTTTTATTAGGGGTTTTGTGTTTGGGATCTTTAGAATGGTAGCTCCTACTTTAAAACAAGTATGTTTTAAGTGTCTGTTAATGTCCTTTAAACAGACAGTCCTCCTAAAACAAAGATGCTTATCCATTTATTGTGCTTTTTATATGCTTATTTTTGATTGCTGATTTCTTTAAGAATGACTACCTAAGTTCAAATATATAGCTTTTTTAAAAATATGCTTAAATTTTTAATATTTTTTTATTAGTTACACATACTTTTTCTAAAAAAAACTTGTTATAACTAAGCTATAACAAGCCTTGTGGATTTTGCTGATTGGTCCTTATGGTGTTTTACTGTTTCCTTTAGTTTAATGAATGAAGTGGTTCATACTTCTCCAACGATAGGCAGCAATGTAGAAGAAATAGTGGTGAAAAACACTCATTTCTTAATGTGGGATATTGGAGGACAAGAATCGTTACGGTCATCGTGGAATACCTATTATTCAAACACAGAGGTATGAGAAAATGTTTTGAAATCTGCAAATTGAATAAGTTTGTTTGAAATTATATTTATCTATTTATTATAAATATTGGTAGACTTCTGTAAAGATTGCAGCTGTATTGATTTTAAATTTTATCGAGGAAGAATAAACTTAAGAAGTGTGAGGTATCTCTGGTATGCAGCCATTTTTCTGGTAACATTTGAAGTATTTTTTCAGTGTACTTTACCATAATGTTATTTGATCTATGCTATAAACTGTGAAATTAGGATTTTTTATAAGACAATCAAATGATAACAAAATACATATTAGATCAGATTTTTTGCTTGCTTTTTTAAGTAGATTAAAAAGAAAACTTAGCGATGTAATTCGCAAATTTTTGATGATTTTCAGTGGTAAACTGGATTTCTATACATCCAGTCTGAAACGGTTTTGAAATAATGATAATTAAGGACAGAGAATGAAACTTTCTCTAGGCCTAGGCAGCAGTATTTAAAAAGCTTATCAGCTCATAGCTTTTATCCAAATGAGGGAGGAAAGTCTTGCTGTGCACTACTTTTGAAGTACTGGCGGAGCTGCTGTTGCTGGAAAGGTTGGAGTAGAATTCAGCAATAGTTGACTTTTGGGATTTATATTTTATGACAGTCTTATTGAGGCCAAAAGGTTATCAATACCAAAAGGCACATATAACCTCTGAGGACTCTTTTTGAGACATCTGCATGGATGTAAAAGATTACAGACTTCCATTTTTTATCATTTATACTAAAAGCAGAGACCTCTTGTAGATACTATTCATTATATAAGTATTCCATCCTCCTTGAAAATTACCTTTTTTATCTTCTTCTATATCTTTTCCTATACTCCTCTTGAAGAGAGGTGAGATTAGTGATCTGTCCTAGATCTACTGTAAGCCTGGTGATGACATGTCAACTGTCATCTCTAGTATTTTAGGCTAGTCTAGTATTTTAGACTTAATTTTTTATTTTATCTGGAAAAGTACAGCTACATCTAAGACACACATGAGGATAAAGAGACTTCTGCCAGCGTTATCTAGTATAGAGCAGTAAATTCTTGGCATTTATCCCTTGAGTATCTTTGGCTTTGGAATTTGGAGAGATGTATATATTCTTTACCTGATACTTTTGGGATGTTCTTCATATTCTTTCTAGTAAGTGTTTGAAATCCAGTGCCTTCTAGTGTTTGGAAAGAACTTTCCCTTTACTTTGGAGCTTTGCCTGCTGGAAACAGTTGAGGAAGAAAAGAGATCTGTTTACTATGCTAATCCTAGCCTCCCTCATATGAATAATTCTGTTACTGTTCTTCCTCATCTGCTAGGCATCTCAAAGTCACAGCGGCATTAAATTGACTTAGATTTTCATACTTTGAGGTCATTTTCAATGGCTATTGAATCCCTTTAATTTTATAAGGCAAGGTGATTTGGAGCATATGTTGGAGAATTATAGCAGTGATTTCTGATTCTCCTTTGCATATGTTGGAGAATTACAGCAGTGATTTCTGATTCTCCTTTTCTGTTACTATCTCTCTTTTCTCTCTTTTGTGACTTTCTCTTTTCTAGTGTTCTCTGAAAGCTCATGACTCTTCTGTAGGAAGACTTGCGGTAGTGGTCTCTTGAAAATGTGCTTTCTGTAATTTGTAGTTTATATTTACACACTGTACTATTGGTGTTTTTCCCTAGTTCATCATTCTGGTTGTGGACAGCATTGATAGAGAGCGACTTTCTATTACAAAAGAAGAACTTTATAGAATGCTGGCTCATGAGGTATGGTGGGGAGTTGGGATAATAGTTTGGTTGAGAACAGTCAAATAACATTTCATGCTTCCTATGTTAACAAAAATAATACCATCAGAAAAAAATTCCGAGAATAAGTATGCATCCATGTTGATCCCATTTTAAAACCATGTAAATTATAAATATGCAGAAAAATTATTATGAACCACTCTTCTGATAGGACTTGATTGTTATCAAAGCAGTCTTTACTTTTCGAATGTTGGACTTATGAAATATCTTATGCTTCATATTAATGTAACCAGGTATTATTGTTCTTTACCACTGTTTCAGTTAAATGGCTAAAATTTCAAGAAACTTTTTTTTTTAATTTTTATTTTAGAGAAATAGAATTGCCTACTTTTTTTGGTTGTTTTAATCTGTTCCTTAAAATTAAGGAGCATATATCATACTATAGGTAAATTAATTTCACTTTATTTTTCTTCAAAATTATTTTGTTGTATTTTTAATATATGCTGTCCTGGAGACTGTTCAGCATTGGGTCAACTCCCTCAAACATCCTAAATTAACATGTACATTGGCTTAGGTAAAATACATTAAAGCATTTTGTGATCACTCTGAAGCTGGATTAAGGTTGTTTAAATATTCTCTCTCATTTTTGAAAGAAAAGGATTTAGGACAGTGCAAGTAATCCTGTTAAATTTATTTCTCTGAGAGACTCATTGTGTTTCACATAAGTGAGTTTTTCTTTTACCGTTCAATATTAATTTTAGTTTGGGTCTAATAGTAAGGAGTAAATTCACTACCAAAAAAGGTGGAAAAATTACTTATTGTGGTGAAGTTTTCCCATGTCGTTTTTTAGTTTCCAGTCTCAAACTCTTAGGAAATTGTGATCTACTGTCTCTTGAAAACAGTCAGTAGGCCTAGACTGGATTACTTGTAGGGCTGAATTTTCAGCTATAGATCTTACAGTTTTATTGTTTTCAGGATTTTTTCTCTTGGTAGAAAAATAGTCTCAAAATTTAATATGCATTAGAAAGGAATTGAACACTTGCAACTGTCAGCTTCCTGAGTATTACATTGGTTTATCTGCACTTTTAAAGCCATACATTCCAGTTCTTGTCTCGTTGCTGTTTGGAATGCTGAATTTCATACTGAAACAAAACAATTATAATTAGTTATTATAGCTGATGCAGCATTATTAGAGCTCCCTTTTTGAAACATTAGGATTGAACTTACAGGAATTCAGAAAGCTTTCTTAAATTATTACTGCTTTATTCAATACAGAACTTCTTTAATGAAGTTGAAAGCAATTTCAAGGGAGTGCTACCTAGCAGGCTTTTCCATTTGAATAGTGTTTATTGTAGGACTTGGAATCTTTAACCAGAAATAATTCTGCTGCCTGAATGGTTTGGAGCATTATAAAATGTATTTTGTCAAGACTTTCATTAGTTGAGTATGAACATGTGGTCAACACCAAAAGGATACTCATATAATACATCACAGTTTGATTCTCTGTGGTGGTGAACACTTCTGAATAAATTAGTTTTTTCAGCCTTACTGTAATCAATATTTAGTGCAGTAAGTCAGTTAAAACTCCATGCTCCTGTGTAATTGTAGATTACCTTGGATACAGGTAAGGTGTTTAAGAAATTAAGTTAGCACAACAGCCTTTTAGTTCCGTATTATAACTATTATGAGTACTGTAAATTATTTCTAGGATTTACGGAAGGCTGCAGTTCTCATCTTTGCAAACAAGCAGGACATGAAAGGCTGCATGACGGCTGCCGAGATATCTGCATACCTCACCCTCAGCTCCATAAAGGATCACCCGTGGCACATCCAGTCCTGCTGTGCTTTGACAGGAGAAGGGTAGGTGCTTACTGCGTAGTATTGCAAGTGGTGGTGAATGAGAATACTGATTTAGAAGCCTGCTGACACCGACATGGTTTTTCTGAGAGTTCTGTTTTTTCTGAACTTTGCAGTCAGAGGGATATTTTGAATTTTTCATTTTCTTAATTGAACCTTGTGGGTTTGTTCATAGCTCAAACTCCAAACTCATATGAAATTCTTCCATTTGTTGTTAAAAACCCCAAACCAAAAACTGAATACCACCCCTCCATCTAAGTATGTAGCTGTTGACATAGCTGTCTACTCTCTCTGTACTACTCTGTTCCTCTTGTGTCTCCTTCTTTAAAAAAATGTGCTACTGCTTTCTTCCTTTATATTCTAAACTACAGGAAGCTTCTAAGCTGGGAGGTTGAGGTGTTCTGGGGTTTTTGTGGTTGGCTGGGTTTTTTGATTAGCATGGAAACATAGTTTTGATGAAAAGTTACATAGATCTGGCATAAACTAAAATTGTTACCAATATTAAAGTTTTTGTTTGTATCTGACTAATGTAGCTAATTTTGAAATCTGTATACTTTGTGCTAAGAATTACTAAAAGGGAATGCTGGGCTAGCCTTAGATCCTTAATCTGTAAAGATCAAAAAACATTTTTGGATACTTTTTAACAAGTTGGATAATGTCTTGCTTGTATGGTGTGAAGTGTAGTAATTTTTCATCTTAATTTTTAAAGCATTCTTGTAATGTGTGATATTTAGAGGGTTTTTTTGGCTCTGTTATGCAACCTTCACAATAATGTGGTCTTGTGCCATCAAACATTGTGAATCCAATCGAGTATTTGGGAAGGGAAAGCATCTACCTCACTTTCTAGCACAAAGTATTGTGTAATGTCATGGACATATCTTATGGAGTGAATGGTGGCATTAACTTCCTTAGGGTGGAATATGTTAGCGAGAACAAAGTGGGGTTTTTTTCATGGGATCCTTGGATTGTATTGCTTTGTTCTAAGAGTTAACTCTTTTCCTTCTACCAGTTTTTCTAAAGTCACTTTTGAATACAAAGTTTATGTACTAATTAAGATCTTCAACCAAGTTGACATTTGGAGGAAAGTAATAATTAATAAATACGAAGTTTAGTTTAGAAACAGTGGCTGCCTCTTTTGTATTGTAGAACAAAAAGGGGTGAATATTTAGAATACTTTAGACTGTGACAGTAGTGTGATCAACTTAGAAAAAACATTGTCAGCCTTAGATCACTGAGCTGACTCTTCCTTGGGAAAATCAGACAGGAATCTGGGGGAATCAGCACCATGTAAGTGAAGCTAGCAATTCTTGGATAGCTAAACCCTGATTTACTGTACAAAGGTAAAGCTCAAAGAGGTATAAACTAGGTAACCAGATCCCTAGAAAATCAAAGGAAAGCCTGTCTTCTGAAATGGAAGACTTTTAAATGGAGGTGCAAATTGAGTTAGGAAGCAGATTAGATCCCAAGCAGTCTTATAGTCAATATAAGCATACTTTTAATTTTGTAATGTGATTTTAGAATTCTTGATATACTGTCTTTTTGTGAAACAATTCCGGCTGGATAACCTGCCCTTTGTCTTTTAGTATTAGTAAGTAAAGATCTAGCATTCTGTAGAAAAAGTAAAAGTTTTTTGTTTCCATGGACTTATGAGTAAGCATTTAAGAATAGTGTCTTTTAGGTTTACAAGGAAAAAAAAAGAGAAGTACTGCCAAGCTTCAATAAAATAGAATGCTTGACCATTTTCATATGGCTAAAGCGTAAGTAGACTTAGTTTCAAACACTATTTACTCTATTCAGCTTTCAATCCCGTTTCCAGTTGATTTAATTTATTTTAAGTAGCTGTTTAGACACGTAGAAACAGGTAGAAAATACCTTCAAGATGCTGGAATAGAACTAGTACCAATTATAACATCTCTTATCTTTCAGGTTATGCCAAGGCTTGGAGTGGATGACCTCCCGTATTGGAGTGAGATAGCTTTTTTTTTTTTTTTTTTTAATTCCTCCGAAAGAAGAGACTTCTATTTATCCTGTGAACATGTACATTTTTCTGTACTTTTGGCTGCTGAGGCAGTGACCATGTTTAATTTATATCAGCCAACCTCTAAGCTGTGCTTGAATCAAGCGCAGTTGAACTGAAACACAAAAGTATTTTCTTAACTTTTTTTAATACACTAATCTTCAACTGGGTGAACATATGTGAATCTGTTTTTAAGCATTGAAACTCCTCTGAATATTAATTCTAACACTTTTGATGATAGCTTTTTAAAATCTGTTTTGTCATTGTCAGTATTCCATATTTCTTCTTTCTAAATAGTTGTATAACTTACTAACATAAATGAGCACATTTTATTTAATGATTAAAAGTAGTGTTTAGGTTAACTTTACTCTGCCATAGCTTTAACCTCAAAGGATAACCATATCTCTCCAGCTGGACTTCCTGGAACATAAGTAGAGTTCTAGCCAGCACAAGAATTAATAGTTATGAATGCAAATTTTTACATGCCTAATGAATTCGTTATAGTTAATACTGTGATGGCTTTTAATCTGATATCCAATGGAACTTCTGCCTTAAAAGAAATCTGTTTCAGTCTCAGTTTCTGTGGTATGTAGTTCTAGGATATTCTTCTACTTGAAGATACATCTCTGTACAGTGCATAAAAATATTGTTACTAAGTCCTGGTATAGTCATTTAGAACTTGAATACCTTTTCAAAGATAAATTGGTGATGAAATTTGGAATCACAGCAGCCAGTGTTATGTGTAGACTTGCTGTATTCTGTTACAATTTTCAATTCTGTATACATGAGCCTTCCTCACCTTTTAGTGAGAGTGCTGTTTTCTAAATGAATGCAAAATCAAAAGGGAAGCCAGATTTATAAACAAAACAAAACCATGGTGCTATATCTGTAGACTTCAGAGTGAAGCTAATCTTGACCTTTATTTACCTACTATCACTTAAATTTTCAGATTCTGTTGCAGAGAAATTATTTTGCCTTCATTTTTGGTTTTGGTCTTACTTGCACAAGCAGAGAACTTTTGACGGTGTTTGAGTTAGGTTCCTTCACCTGAAATTTGAAAAACAGGTGGTGAAAGATTGGACCCAATAACTGTTAATTCAGTTTGAAGGGAATTAAGTTAAATCTAAAGATAATCTAAAGACACTGAATTGATTGAGAACATTAGGTATCAAATAAACCTAACCACCAATTGCCCCAAAAAACCCTACATGAGAATTAAAGAAACAAAAGAAACCAAAACCAATAGTGGACACCCAATTCCTAGCAAAGTCAGGTACCCAACCTATCTAAATGCTTGGCAGGTTTTCCAGAAGCACCATTCTGCACTTCTGCATGCCTAAAGCCACATGGAGTTTGGTTACCAGAACCATTTTGCAAACTGACTGTAGGCCTTGGATAACAAAACGTTTTTGTTAAATCTTGTTCTGAAAATTTAAGCACACGGAGTTTTTTTTAATAAAATTTTAAGCTTTGTAAATTTCAATTTGCTTCCATTTTCTTTAAATAAAACGTAATTAAATTTGAAAGTATCAGCAAATATGTTGTCATAGGTGTTGGAAAGACTTTGAATACTTGTGGGAACAGTGATTGGTTGAATGAAGTTGTGTGTTAATGCCGGTTAGCAAAAGTTACATTTAGGATTACATTGAGTGTCAAGTCAAAGTGTTCAGAAAATAATTAAAATCAGTGAAAAGTAGTGCATAAAGAAAAAAATATGAATGCAAGGCCAGGTAAAATCTGGCCTTAAATACCTTAAATCTGGTATTAAAGCTGCTTGCTCTGGTGTTCAGTTGTTTTAATGTGTGCAAGTAAGATTTGTTTTGCTCTTAGGGAAGCAAATTATAAAGGAAAAAATAAAATGATAGAATGAATGATGTTTCTTGTTTGGTGACTTACTTTCAAGTTGCAATTTAGGTTTATTTTTAGTCATTCAGAATGTAGTCCTGAATACTTACAAAGAGCACTAGCTGGATGTATAGCCCTTTGATTTTTAAAAATAAAAATTAAAAAAAGGATGATTTTATCTTTAATGCTTTCTAGCTAAAACCGTTTGTAAATATAATTTGATTACTAAATCCAGTCTTACCTGAGGTAATACATATAACTGATTAGGAGGAAATGGTCTGGTCATAGAATATTAGAATATCAGAATCATGAAAGTTTTCTTTTAATTTCTTAGCACTTAAAACTTTTGACTGTTTTTACAGAATGAAACATTCCTGATAATTGCTATGATTTTTATCACCTAACAAACTTCATTTCTGCAGCAGTTTTCCGTTGGTATTACTGGTTTGTCCACAACACTGTTGCTGTGATTTTTTTTTTACTATTATTGTTTTTTGGGGAAAAAGGCTTGATGTGGAATTTTGAGGGCCTTATTTTTAATAACTTCAGAGCCAGTTAAACTGAAAGTGATTTGATTTAAATATTTTAAGGGGTCCCTTAGAATACTGTGTGTGTCTTTGCATTGCCAAATACTGCATTATGTTTGCTAATTTGAATGTAGTAAATATCTTGCAGGTAGTTTTGTATTTTGAAAGTATTCTGTGTTTAATATGCTGTTCACAAAGAACAATGTTAATCACCTTAAGGTCAAGAAATTATGGTGTCCTATGCACATTTATATTGTACTGCTGTAAATGGGTTGGCACACAGCTTTTTATTGGTTTATGGTTTTTTACTTTTTGTGTAGGTGGCAGAGAGGGTCAGTATCCCCAAAGCAGGGCTTCTTTCCAGCTCTTTAGACACACTGCACTCAGTAAGGTGAAGAGGACTTGGGCACAGCTGCTCAAAACACTTGTCATCAAAATAAAATTGAGTTGTTCTGTTATGTTGGATGGAGTTTTTGTTTGTAAGTGCTGTGTGATGAAGAAGTATTGCAATAGTGTAGCATTGTCACTTTCATTTCATCTCTGGTCTGTTCACTGGGGCAGAACGGGGGCCTGCATCGTGTGCAGCTGTAGCCAGTTCACAGAACGTCTTGGATGGACACCTGCTTCCTTTCATCTCAGAGGAGCTCCAGCTTTGATCCTAAAGAGACTGTCACATTGTTTCAGCCACGGGAAGCGTGGGTCTTTATTTGTTTTAGTGAAGAGTGTTTGTTTTAGTGGACTGTTCCCTTTCAATGTAAGAACAAAACAAATCCAAACAAAAGACTGGGAAAAAACTTGTATGGATTTTTCCCTGTGCATTTGACTATGCTTAGCATTTAGCTGAATTTTCTCTTGCCTTTTGTAGAGTCTGCCTTGTGAAAGAGCCCAGAAGGCAACCCTGAGGAGAGCAGGGTGAGAAACCTGGTCACAATGCTAACACTAGCAGTAGAAACTGGCATCTTGGAACAACCTTCACCTTTTTCTAAAATTACCTTGATGATCTTTCAACATTGAGTGTTTCTACATTTTGCTTCTTAGGGCACTGTGCACCAGAAAAGCTGCATGCTGTCCACACAGTATGTGTGCCCACCCTGCAGGGAAGAGAATGAGGCTTTATGTTAGATTTCTTGTTAGGTGTGCTACTCTTCAATTAAGTTGATTTTTGTTTTGCTGGGTAGAGATGAGCATTTCCTATAGATAGTTCTCCTGGTTGTAACTGAAGTCTTCCAGTTGCACACCAATTTGTGTCCCCTAGATGGCAGGAAAGGATCAGTTTAACAGTGCTAGACCTGCATTAGCTTGTGTTCTTCAACATCTATGTGAAAGACTTTAAAAATGCTTAGATATAATGGAGACAGCATAAAGGAAAGGAAGGTTGGATCACATCTTCGGTAGGAAGGAAGCTTGCAGTGAGGTTCTAAACAATTTATAACTGTTCTGTAGCTTAAAAGCATTTTGTCTTAATTCTTTATGGTTAGAATTATATCCCAAACCTTTTATTGTTGCTGCAACTGAGAATGTAGACCAAAAAAAAAGAATTAATAGAATTCCTGGCATATTCCATTTTAATAATAGCTTCTGTCTGTTTTCCATGACATGCTTGGGGTTTTTTTAACTTTGGTTGGTGACACTTGCTCCTCTAATGCTCTGTTGCACTACTACTCCTCAGAAATTGCAAAGATCTGTAACATTTGAACTGTCATCTTGCAGTGTCTAGCTATAATGATGATTTGTAGTCTTTACTATATACTTGTGCATATAGAGGCTCAATTAAAGTAAAATAGTAGTTCTGTTGCAAGATTTAGATTATTTTTAATAAGTAAGTAGTGCTCAAAATAGCAGCAGTTGCAGTGGGCAGTACCACCAGCAGGCTTTCATTGCTCATGTTGTTTCTTGTGTTGTTCATACACTATATGTCGTATAAGTTATTTACATTATTACTATTGACAAGAGTATTGCCTAATAATTAGCACTTCATTTTTATGTCCTCATTGAAAGTTACTGCTGCCCAATCTCCATTACAGGTGGAATTGACTTGTATGGCCTCAAAGGGCTCATCCTCCATACTGAACAAGTAAAGTGGTAAAAAGTGTTGGGGCATCTCAGGAGGAAGTGAAGTCTATAAGACCATAATTTCATGTCTTTTCTGATCATATTCTCTAACGAAGCAATGAGCAAGAACTTCTTGAAACTCACTGTCTGTTTTGGCAGCTCATATTTTACAACTAGAAGCAAAAGTTAACCTTTATGTACAAGTTGAACCAGTTCTTTTGAGAACAGTTCTTTTTAGTTGAAAAAACTGTGGACATGTGGTGGGCCTGGTGGGAGCAGTCAGGAGCTAGCTTAGCTGTGCTCAGAGTCTGTAGGGTGAGATCCCATTCTGTTCCCAAAGCTGCTCAGATAGATGTACTAGTACGCATTCAGGATGTGAGCATGCTTTCCAAGAAAGCTGACCTGGAGATCCCACAGCCTGACTGTGTGAGTACACCTTCTGTGTGCGTTGTTCAGCCCGCAGAAGCTGTCTCCAAAGCCCTGCGCAGAGGCTTCTGTGCTCTGCAGTGCACACAGCGCACTTGCTGCAGCCACAAAGAACGAGGTGGGTCTGCCTCCAGAGATGACTTTGCTCTCACTGCACTCCTCTCCTGAAATGACCATGAAGTCACTGAAAGCTGAAATGAAGTGTACCAAGATAAACCTCAGTGAAAGTATTGATTAAAATTTTCAGATGTAACCACTGACATTTTGGAACGCAATTAATTAAGAGGCACTCTTGGTTGAGAAAATGTCTACTGAGTTCTTTCAAAAAATTTCAAAAAACATGTTTCAGAAATAGGGTTGCTAAAACTAATAGTGACTTAAAATTTTGGTAACTGGCTAAAACTGGTCAAAATCTTCAACAGTTTTAAGAAAAATATGACTGTTTTCTCAGCACAACTCTGGTTTCTGGTTACTCATTTTTCAAGACTGCACTTTTTTTCACTGAATCATTTGAGTGCTTTCCGTTTTTCCATTAGCTTCTTCCATAGTCCCTTTGAAGTTTTATTCCATTCTGTAGACCAGTTCACTAGTTTAGGCTTGGAACTTTGCTATTCTAATCTCATGTTGAAAAAAGGACTTCTTGGTCAACCTTGAAAGTTTGACAGCAAGATATCTTCAACCACCACCAATACTCCAGTGTTGGGAAAAACTTTGAATTGTTTTGTTTTAAAAACAGCATTGCTAGATATTTGGTGTAGATTTCAGTTGAGTACACTACAATTAGATAGAAGCTGAAGAAGCCAATTGAAATATTAATGTTCAAACTTGTAGGAAAATATGAATGACTTTGGGTTTTTTGAAAGATACAAATATGTATATGTATACAAAAGTTTCTCATACATAATGGAAATTGATGCACATACATACTGTAGTCTGTTCAGTGAGTATTGAAGAAGATTCATATTGATCTTATAAAGGCCTAAGCTCTCAGTTTTTAGCACTGTTTTTTCCATCCAACAGTTGCTTTGCATTCAGCACCTTTCAAAGATAAATACAACCTCTTAAAATATTTTCCGTTTGCTCTTTTATCAGTAAGTTGCAAGGCGGCAGCTACTTGATAGAATCCATTTTCAGTTTAGTAGGAAATGTAATATACTTCTGTTCTGGAGGAAAATTGGTAAGTAATTACTGTAAAATTAAATCCTATTGCTTCTGTGAAAATAAACAATATAGGAGGTGTCTGGGGATTTGAAGTAGGATGCATAATCCAACAGTACTCATTCTTCTTTATAGAACTATCTAATTAGGAGTTAATGAAAAAATATTGGACTGCTTACAATTCCGTACACTGATTCTCTGCAAGTGTAGAAAGTTTCTTTTGCTTCCTCCGAATCTTTCTGTGTGTTTGCTTCTGTATTTTAGCTGCAGTGAAAATGGGATCTTACATTAAGACGAACTGTTTATGTCTTGGTAATAAGCAATTAAGTTCACTACCTTCTTAATTCAGTTGCTGGTTTGATTGTCTCTTCTGTGCAGTCAGCCAACACTGTTTCTTCTAGATTAAACATAGATTTACAATTTCTTGCCAAATTAAAAAAAAAAAGGGAAAAAGAAAATTTTAAAAATGTTAAGGAAAAATAAAGTAAAAAGTGTTAACTATATATGAGTTGAAATAAAGAAGGAGCAAAAGTACTTTTTTCTGAAGTCAAACCATGCAAATCCGTCTGCCTTGTTCAGTCCTTTTGGAGAAAAATGAACTTGAGTTTTTTCATTGTGCTGAACAAATACGACACACAGGCACCGTGTGTGAGCCACAGGCTTTGTACTCCAATATTCTCTTTTAGTTGTCTTGATGACATATCAGGTGGGATTTCTCAGCACTCAACGCAAAAATTCCTGGGCAGAGACCATATTGGTGACAGTGTTAGAAACCACGGCACACTGCTGTGCCCTATTTCTACTCTGCCATTTTACTCTTGATTTCTGATTTAAACCAAAGACTCTCTGTCGCTATAGGACACGAAATGAACAACACGGAGACAGCCAGTTTCTCAAGCAGAAAAAAGCACAGTTTAATTTTGACCTGATTATATATAGATTTTTGATACTGACCATGGATTGGAGGATGAGGTTGCCTCCTCTCCAACCACACTAGTCAAATTAGAAGTCCATCAATTGTTTCCTCCTCAGAAGAAAAATGAAAACAAACAAAAAAAAAAAGTTAAGAAAAACATAGCTTTGTTTATATAAAATGCATGAAAAATCCATTACCAAAAAATGCCAACATTCAGAAAGTTGAAAAAATCAAAGCAACAACTCTCCCGCCAAGTATGAGGTAGAAAGACAGTTTGTCCAGTACACTTAAAATGCAACAAGTGAAAATTAGCTATTCATCCTATAAATCTAATATACATAGTAATGAATTCAGTTATAGACAAAAATACTTTCAAGATTCATCAATATTGGTTTGCTTTGAAACACAGACGTCAGTGGCTTTGTTTTTGAAGCCTAGTACTAGAACTGGATAGAATTTTTATATTGCTAAAATTATGCTGAAATGCTCTTGGATCTTCAGGCAAAATAGATCTAACTTAGGTAATGAATCTAGTTCGTTTCAGAGGGAGAGAGCAATAAAACCCCTGAAGCAGGCATTACCTGAAAGTAATTGACTGCATCTGTGAGTTAAGTGTTCCAAGGAAGACTGCTTTTAGCTGACAAGGTCAATTATCCCCTCACTGTGTCCTCTTTGGGTGGTACTAGCATTCCAAACACATCTAAAGTTCTTAAATAAAACTTTTGAGAGCAAAATAATGCTTCTTTAAATAAAGTCCTAGTAACTACTTTTAAAAACTCAGATATTAAATTAACGCACAGAAATAGTACTTATCCCATGGATAGATGTACTTTACTTTCAAGTAGTAGTTACCTGTCCATTGTCACTTCTGGTTGGACAGGATCTTATAATGGAATTTTTGTGGTTTGTTTAAAAAACATTGACTGTGAAATGGCATTGTGTGATAAATGGAGTAGTTTAAGGTTGTACCATTTTTGCCTTTGGGCATCCCTGGACACCCTCTTTCTGTTGTGGATGGAATCCTGATGAAATAGAGACAAGATATATGGGCTGAAACAGGCAGTGCTGAACCACATTGGGAATTAAAGGTGGGTGCAGTGGTTCAGAGGCCAGTAGCAGGGTTTTTCCTTGGTTTTGTTTCAGATGTCCCAAGTTCAGCTGGCAAGTCCCACACAATAAAACCTCACCTGCCCTTTCTGCCCAAGGAACATGAAGTAGTTGGACTCTCAGGCCCTCTCTTGGGATGTTCCCTGAGGAGCAGCCTCAAACCCTTCACACAGCCATTTTGGGCTCCCCAGTGAAGAAACACAGGTAGTGACACATCTTTTACTCTAGTGGAGATTTTTTTCCCCTCCCTTTGGTAATGCTGCACATAAATTTTACCTTTTCCCTTGTTTTTGTTTCCTGTTCATTTATTTCATAAACCTATTTGGTTGGAATCTTTATTATAGCATTTGAATTTCATCTGTTTTCCTGCAGCTTTTCTCTCAAAAATTACAATTGCAGTGTCCTGGTAACACCAGATTGTTCATCTGTGTCCAATTTGAAGTTAACATTCTGCCTTCTTTAAAATTGATAGCCCATTCACTTTTTGGTGCTGTGCAGTTCACTCCTTCCAGTATGATAATAATGCTGTTTCCAGTCCTGTTCATGCTCTTTATATTCTGCTAATGTTTGCATTTGCTTGGGAAATCATGGAGCCTCTTTAATATTTTCAGTTATGTGCATATTCCTGTTTTGTGAGTCTACTGTATAACTTAATGTTCTGTGCAGCCTTTTGTCTTAACTCCAGTGCTAACCTCTGCAGGTCCTTCTGCTTCTCTTTCTTGCTCTGGGATTTTGTCATGTTTGCAGTACTGTAGGTTGCTCTGTACATCATAAACTTCATCTCTGGTTTAGTGATACTTGAGTGGGAAATGCATTGTTTCCATAAAGATTAATTTTGTCCCATTTGCCTTTTTTTTTTATTAGATTCCTTCTAGATTAAGTTTAAATCCCATGTTTATCTTTTCAGTCTTTAGTTGGAGACTCCTTCAACATTCACTTACTCTTCATAGTGTCTATTTAAAAGTGTGCTGAAGCTATTTCAGAACTAGTTGATTGCAACAGCAACATCCTGTGGCTGTGCTCCTTTCTCTCGTGAACCTACTTCTAGTAGTCAGAAATGGAAGTGATGCTTTAAACCTTCTTTGCTGTCTTTCACATTTCTGGAATGCTTCAGCTGTTAACAGATAGCTTTGTGTGCCCCTGGTACCTTATTCAGTGATTGTTCTAAAGGAGATGCTGGCTATCTTACAGTGTGCCTGAGTAGGAGAGTGGAATGATGCACCATGTGTGGTGAAATGAATAAGGAAAAAAGAGAAATGACTGGTGAAAGGAGAAGGGAAAAGGCATCAGAGGTGGAAATGCCTTGAGTCTGCCCAGGCAAGCAAACATCAAAGTCTGTGTGAGTCAGAGAGCACTGCTGTGTGGTACTGGGGCTGGAAGGTATATTTGGAGCTCACTAACTGCAGTACTTGACTGAAAGCAGGGCCAAGTTTAAACTTAGGCTTTGAGCCTTGTCCTGTTGTGTTGGTCTGCACTTACTGGAGCACTGAGCTTGCCCACGTTGTCCTCTTCCAGTTCCAGTCCCATCTCTCTGCCCAGGGCATCGGTTTGTGCATTCATGTGACCACACTGAGAGTCAGGAAGCTTATTTGGCTAAAAATCAACCATTAGGTGACTTCCAATACAGGCGTTAACAACATCCTCTCCTGGTTTTTCTTGAAGGAAGCAAGATGATGAGATGCAGGAAAGAAACAACCCCTTTGCAAATCAAGTATTGTCCCTTCTTCCTTCCCCCCACAATGCACACACAGGTGAGTGATATGGAAAACCTCTTGCATTTAAGCATGTGAGAAGTTTCATCAATGAAAATTATGCTTTGAATGAACAGGCAACATAATCAGAAGCTACTAAATTATTTTTTACTCCAAAAAAATCTAAAAATGCCTAAGTACCTTTCTCAACAATGTCTCAAATTTAGGCTTCAAACAAAAATGTCATAGGAAAACAAGCATCTGCTGTAATTTCTCAAAGCTCACTGAAAGCTACAGTTCAATTCAAATTCTGGACTTGATGTGAAAAATATAGCTAAAACATAAATCCTGGTGTTTAGTAAACAAACAAAAACCTCACAAAACCTTTCTGTCAAAGATCTTGCTCAGCTTTTCCATAGCCTAGTATTAAGCTCAATGACAGCCAAAGTATTTTCTGAGGTTTATTCTTTGGTATAGAAAAACCTTTAGTTTACCCCCTAGGATATCTGAACTTGCAATGGAGAGCTGTCACATTCACTCTGATTCTATGTGTCAATCTGCTAACTCTCATGCTGTTCAGTGTTTTATACTGTTTATAAATAAAGTGATTTCTGCTGCTCTGCATCAAGTTTCTGAAGCACATACCATGATAATGGGACAATCAAACATCATGGAGATGAAATTTTAGCTATAGTACTTTGAATTCAACAACCAGCTCCGGCTGAGAGATCCTGTGTTTCTGTTATTTAAATCCTTGGGTTTTTTCATTCCAACAAGAAGAGTGTAATCAGAGGAAATCAGGGTGGGATTGGAGCTGGGGTAGTGTAGGGTGAAAGGGGAAGCTTTAAGTGAAGTAAAGCTATACAAGATGGTATTATATAGTATGCAAAAATAGATCTGGACACAGCTCTGATTTTTGCTCTGTTCTTTGTCATTCTCTGAATGCTAGGAGTGTTTTTCCTGTGGTTTCTTTGTTTCTGTTCTTTCGTTCCCAAGCTTCTAAGTGATGCATCAAATCTGAATGTTAGGAGTCTTTTTCCTGTGGTTTCTTTGTTTCTGTCCTTTCCTTCCCAAGCTTCTAAGTGAAGCATCAGTGTGGAAGATTTTGAGTTTCTCTTTCAATGTTTATATGTTTCAGTGGTGCTCTAGATAACCTAATAAATTGGGCTATCTCAATAGCATCAAGTGTTATAACTTTAAATGGCATTCTGAAATAACCAATACTGTCTTTGTATTCCATGCATTTTTCATGTGAACAGTTTCCTCAACATAAAATGGTGTTTAGTAGCTTGAGATCTGTGCAAATATAGAAAATATGTGTCGTAAATTCTTCCTGCCTGCACCTGTCCTACCTTCTGTGCTTGCCCCTCCATACACTAGATGAGGTCTAAAGGAGACGGACTTGAGATGAAACAAATACTTTTCTGAAGATTTAAACTACTTTATTCTCTAGTATTATTCATAATTTTATTTGTTATTTTCCTCTACAGAGTTACTCTTCAGCAATTTATTTCATCCCATATTCCATACTATGTAATAACACCCAGCTTCATTGGGGTTTTAAAACTTAGAGTCTTGGAGATGTTTGGTAAATTTTACTCTATTTTTGTTCAGATTATTTTTCTAACTCAACTTTCCTTTTGTTTGCCATCAAAATATAGTGTCAGCATCTATTTTAAACTGCTTCACTGAAAGAAGAGACATCTGTATTGTCATAGAACAATTGGCTTCTTAGGTTGATTAGTTCAAACCATATTCTGTACCTAAATGTCTGGTTTCAAATTACTGCAGTAAATAGATATTTTCATTTCAGATTTGTGAAATGTTATATTAATGAAAAGAATCATATGGTAAAAACCCCTCAAGTTTCTATTCTCATTCATGACTTTAAGATAAAAAATATCACTGCCATTTAAGTTAACATTAGATGCATGTACTTATGACAGCAAAATGTGCTTTAAAAACAAGACACAATTTAGATTCTACAGAGGTATTAAAGAAAGTAACTTCTAATGGAGAGAGATTTAGATGCAATATGTGACTTCAACTGCAAAGTGGAAGCTGGCAAGCTTTGGGATTGAGTATCTTGGAAGCAATAAAAGTTAAATGCTAGAAGAAAAACATATTAACTGCTACAAACCATGAAAATTACAGGTGTCGAGCATCACAAATGTCAAACACCTCTAAAGCAGTCCCACCATTGTAGAGCAAGGATTGTAGGAGTGCTTGACGTGCAGAGTCAGCTGCTCCTTCAGCTGTGAACAAATTCATCATTCAGCAGATAGATCTGCATTCATGTAGTGAGATTTCTGACAATATTTGCAGTTTATTCTGTGTACATGGAACGTTTCAAATTATAATCTAATATTCCTCAATTCTGACAACCCTTCCACTGAGGCTGTAGATTTTTAAATGTCTTACTGATCAGTGACCTTCCATGATAATCAGTGAATTACTTCGGCAGCTGATCATATTTTGTACTCTATACTGCAATATTCAAACTGCAGAAGTCTCACATAAGATGTCTGCTTATCACCATCAAATTAAAGCAACAAGAATGAACAGGAACCAATAAAATGCAATCAAATTCATTAAGGAAGTGCAATGTACTTTTCTATAACTTCCTCAAAAACTTAACTCATATTGGTGATATAAATAAGTTGGTAAAACTTAATGTGCTACAATTCTTCCAGTATCTTGAATATACTTTGCTCAGCTAGAGATTAAATTTATCAGCAGCTATCCACCCAATTAAAGCTCTCAAGGTTTTGCTAAATATAATTTCTTTTGTGTTTTGACTTTGAGAGTCGCCAAAAGTACTGCATATGACTTAGTGCATGGAACCTGAGTGCCATTTAAACTCTCCAAACATGGAGCATGCATTTTTAAACACTAAGTAGATGTTAAATAGTAAAACCAGTTTTATTTTCCTTGTATGCACCACCTAATGTATAATGAATAGCTTTAAGGACTGTTCTCTAGTGAGTTTGCTTAATGGGGCTGTATTCTGTATAAAGAGCTTCATCTGAAATGTGTACTGGCTTGAGCTATGTGCAGCTGTGCTGAGCTTCTTGGGATTGCAGAATTTCCTATCTGTAGGGAAAATATCTCCTTAAAGATACATAATGCATGCCATTTAAATTTTGTTTAAATATGAACAAAAATATGAACAGACACAGCTGTGGTTGAATATGCATTCTTTGTCACTAGCACACTCTGTAGGTTTATGTCTGTCTTCATTCCCATAAGAAGAGTAGGATACATTTGCAAAGAAATTATTTTAGTTGCTTGTTTAAAACACATTAACAGTTCTGCTAGTTTCTGTGAGCAAATCAAGACTTTCTGTCTTTGTCAGCCCCAGCAAAATACTTCTGACCTAGCCCAAAAAGTTTAAAATAAGCAAAAGGAGGCTGGGAGGTCTAGTGATGGCAAAAGTATTGCACTGAAATGCACTGCTTGGATAGCTCTTATATGTTTACATTGGAGCCAGTGTATTAGTATAGTTATTACTAATTGCATTTTGAGCCTGCACAGGGATGTTTGAGGTGTATTTCATTAAGACATTAAGAGATAATCGCTACTCTGAGGAGAGAACCATCTTAATGTAACTGACACCTAGTAATGACAGCTAACACAGGAGTAGTACTCCCTGAGTAAGTTATGTGTAAATGTTGATGGCTCAGTTCATTTTTCATTTTCCACTTTGGCTGCTTACTCTCCCACGCATTTCACAGTGAATGTTTATTCAGCCGTTTCCTTATACCAGGGAATCTAACATGAAAGGATGTGAAGAAAATGTCATGTGAAAGGTCTGGAGATACCTTCTGCAGCAGAAAGCTTTAGAGCAGTTAAGAGTTATTGCAGGCACAGCTGAGGCTTAAAAGACAAGACCTCACTGATACAGCTGAAATTAGCTTCTCTGAGGAGACTGGGGTAGAATTGCATATGAGGAGCTCTCCCAGCACAGTATGTTCAGGTAGCAGCTTGAATTCAAATCTGGTGTGGGTCACAAGTTAAAATGAGTTTGCACCCTTGTCCCCAGGGGACATTTATCTATACACCGATGCCATCTTGCAGTTTGGCACAGTAGTAGTGTTAAAAAAGCTTTCTTAGGGACTGCCTGCCCTGTGTGTCCTTCTCTTGTTATGAAGTCAGTTCTGAATAAATCAGTCTCATTCATCAGGATGAAAAATTAAAAACAAACAAAAACCCAAGCTAAAACCAACCAGCCAAACAAACAAAAATAACAAACAAAAAGAAAGAAATAAAAGACAAGTTGCCAAACAAGAATTGTAGTTTTTTGTACACAGTCATTCAGTGATTTTAATACATAGGTAATGCTATTTTCTTTTTTCTTCTTGTCTTTATTAAGCACACCAGTCAAGAAGGAACATTAAAGTAGGATTTTTTTTTATCTTTTCATTTATCTTATCTTATTTTTGTACAATAAATCTCCTTTAAAATGTCCTCCAAGATTAGGAAGTAACAATCAGTTTCAGATTACTCACAGTTTCAGATTTAATACAAAGACAACTGGTTTCATAGATTTCTTTGCATACCTCCTGCAGGTTTAATTTAAAATGTCCCTTTAACTATCTCTACAGTTTGTAGAGTCTGTTTATACATTATTTAGGTTGTTATCTTTGCCAACTAGATGACTTCAGGAGCAAAATACCATGACAGAAAATAACAGCAGCTGGTGTGGTATGACATAGAAGGAGCTGCTGTGGCTGGGGTATGTCCCATATCCAAAGCTCAGGTGAGGGACAGATCCTTACACTTTCTCCAAGTGATGTATCTGCACTCTTTCACAATGCAGTTCTTGCCTTCACTGAACCAAGTGGGGTTGGATATCTATCCCTGAAAGATTCAGGCATGCTGACATGTCCACAACATGCTCATAAAGACTGCATAATTCAGCACCTCACCCTCAGTGTTTCATCATTATTCTGCTACTGGCTCCAGACTCCCTTTCAGAGGTGCCTGGTTCTCCCTTGCCCATGAAACAGCCACCACCTCTTTGCTTGAAGGGGCAGAAAGCAGAAAAAGCAGCCAGGAGTGATGCCAAGGACATCACCTGCACATTGGTCAGCCAAGGGAGAGATGAGGCAATTATGAGTGCCATAGAGCAGAACACCTGTAGTGAAGTTCCAACAAAACAAATTTTGATCATCCTGAATCCACTCACATCTGAAATGTGCATTTTTCTCCTAGACTGCAAGTGTAGCAGACTTTTTTCCAGATTATCCAGTTTTTCTTGACTCCTTACAACTTCAAAATGTTTTTCTTCAGTGTTCCCACACAGTTGCATTCCAAGAATTGTAACATAGGTCCTAGCCCAGAGTTCAGCTCTTTTAGTGTTAATAAGGATTGTGTGATTTGGCAGGTTCTATTTTTTTTGTTTTTTAATGTTTACCTCGAGTGAATGAAAATAGGAGAATGAAGGCCAGGGCTGTGGGACATGCCAGATTTCAAAAGATGGATTTCACCATGGCTTTTTAATTTGCCTTTATTACTGCCAGGGATTCATTGCCTGGGAACACTTTCTGAAACTGCTTTTATTTCTTTCCTAAATGTTACTTGCTATACAGGTAATCCTTATGTATCAAAGGATATCCCACTATTTGTTTTAACTATTATTTGGATTAGATGCTGTAAAAAAATATGTTTAACTAATAACTGGCTAACTTACATCTCATAAGCAGGTGACTGAAGTTTCAGAAAATAAGTCATAAGAGTTTGGTACAAGAAAATATAACTATATGGGGAACTGAGAGTAGGGGGAGAAAAAAATAAATTAATTGTTTAAATTTTTAAAAAATAAAAGAAGCAGCAAGATACAAAGGTATCCAACTCCTGCCTGTGATTAGGCAGCAGCAACTCAAATGAGCCAGACAAAAGCTCTGAGAGTGCATCCTTCTCCTCGCAGAAGTGACACAACAGGAACATCCCTCATCTTTGCAGGTTAGATGCTATCCTGGTCCTCAGGTGTTTAGAGCATCCAGAAGCATAATTCAGTAGCACAATGTTTCTCTCTCTTCAATCTTCACATCATGGCACAAAGTCAATGTGTGGATTGATCACAAGGCTGCTGCTCTTAAAAGCTACTTTTGTTTATTTATTTTCCTCAAGCGGATAGGTGACCATGAGTATTCTTTTTGGCTCAATGAACTCCAGAGAAGTTTCAAGCATCATGACATGAACATTACTTTTTCTTCATGATAGGAATTAAGAATTCTCAATACCATGCCCTGTTATAATTGCTTGTATCTTGAGCTTACACTACCAGTACCTTTCCAAAAGTAGCATCAGGTATGTAGCAGAAAAAGAGAAACAAGTTTCCTGTTGTTATCAAGTTTCAGTGGTCTTGTCTATTTTTAATATTCACTATTGCGTTAGATTAGTCACAGGCACCACAGGAAGGCGCAAAGAACTGTAACATTTCACCACCTAAGGAAGATGTTTGTGGTAGCTGAATTTTTATGCATTGATATTAGACTATAATACAGGTTTTATACCCTAATCTCTGCTCAAGCAAAGAGAAAGATCAAAGCTTTATACCTTTCTGGAAACAGAGGAGAAAGAAATAGATAAAGGGTTCTTTTGAATATATTACCCCCAAATATTAATGTGTGTTGCCTAAATGACAGGAAATATCAACAAAAATTAATTAGAGCTGGTATTTTCTTCTACCATATGGATCCAGTTGAACTGATATTTTTCTTCCTTCAGTTAGTAAAAGAGTTACAGTGAACAAAATAATAATTAAAAACTGTCACTCAAGAAATGCAGGTCAGCCACGACCCTTTGACTAAGATCTACTCTGTTATTTCTAAAAGTTATAAATTACAGAAAAAGAAATGTGTGCTTGATATGTTACAGACCGACTCACCCCTCCTGTTTGAATCAAAATGTCTCATTTAGAAACAATGGAATTGGGGCATACAGTGTGTAAAGAAATAAAATTTTATGTATTTCTCCTGAGGTCTGCTTAGGTCACACCTGCCTTAAAATAGAGTGTTAGTCTTACCCTGTTTGTATTACACGGTAGGGAGTGTCAGGCAGTAATACATGCTGTGAGAAACAACACCTAGATCTTATCTTGATGAACCTTAATCTATCAGAAACTTCTGAAAAATTATTTTTGCCTGTTCAAATAGAAAATATTTTATCTTTCCTTAGGTTTAACATATTTCTTATGCATGTGACTGTACTTGCCTCATTGGGCTGGAACAATCCTTTAAGTGGGTGCAGCTCTCTTTGGGAGAGGAGGTGAACCCCAGCTTGGAGAGGGCTCACTCGACCCCTTTCTGAGAAAACAAATGAACTTTACAGTTCAATTTAAACTTATTTTTTTCCAAGAGAACTACTCCAAACCACTTCCACTGTGCTAGCAATGGCAGCACTCTCTCCAGCATGCTGCTGAGGGATCACTGGAAAACTGGTGTTTATACAATGGCTGGGCATTAGTTGTCCCTGAGAGTGTTTAAAATCCAGAAAACCAAAAAAAAAAAAATTTGTTACTTCACCCAGAAGCTTGAAAAATGAGAAAGAATACAGTGTTTTGCATAAGTATTTGCTATTGCTTGTTTCAGCCTGGTTTTAGTAGTTTTAGGAACATGCTTAAGGCAAATGTTTCATCAGACCAATAATTACCTCACAGACACAAAATGATGCCTTAGGTTTTAACTTTTACATTTTTCAAATTCTGTACTGCTAGTGTAACTAGCTTGCTAAAAGCTGTAATGCTGCTCTCTTATGCTGCTCTCTGTGCGAAGATAGACATAACCAAACCTCTAACTTGCCCTCCAAGGACATCCAGAAACAAGAACTATAAACCTTCATCTTGGGATGAGAGGGGCAGGCTTGGGGGAATCATATCACTGGCTGGGTTCTGGTTGGTGAATTGATATTGTTATAAAAGTGTGAAGCACTCATGACCAGGGTGTCCATTTTGGGATCCACTGAGGCAGGACTTCTGGACCCCAAAGTGTGCACCTGAAGGCCTTTCAAATAAACACCACCTTTATTCCTTTGCTCCTGTCTGGTCTCTGTTTCTAGGTAGCCAATTTAAGGCATCAAAATCAAAGTATCATCATTACTGGTAATTTGACAGCTAAAAAAACAGTTGGACAGTTTCAGGTGATACAACTGTCCCTTCTGGTAACTGATTTTTTTCCTCAGTATTTTTTCAATTTGAAGGTTTTGCTTATTTGGTCATTGTTTCATTGGAAGCAATTAAACAGATCTCATAGAAGGGACCACTGCTTATGGAAATACATAAGATTATTTCTGTCCTTTTATGGTTTTGTTCACTGGTTTCTAATACATATAACTTGAAGCAAATCCCAGTTTTAAAAATATCTCCAGAGTGCCGTGATTCAGAGAGTAGTTTAAACATCTATTCCAGCAAAACAGTCATTGCTGAAGTTGATAGTTATGTGCTCTCTGAAATCTAGAGGGCAAAATCTCTGCAGTTTTATCTACCTTTCAGCCCACAATTTTAGCTTACAGACCTAGGCATGAAGGGGTAGCAAACTTCCACAGAAATGGGAACTGTCAAGCACTGATGATCTATGGCCAGCACGAGGTTTAGAGCAGCTGGAATTATCACACTCATTCCATCAGTCCTTACTTGCAGCCAAACTCTTTGGGCATTAGCAACTCTGAAACAAACAGTGGTAAAATTAATCCAAACAAACCGAAAAAAAATGCCTGCTAGACACTGTGGATGAGAGACATCAATCATAAATGTAGACAGTTTAATATTTTTGCTGTAAATGGTTAAGATATTCACACTATGCTCTTTCTGCAGTGGTCTGAAAGAACTAGCATGTGGTTTCCTTGTTCTGTGTTAGATGTCAGCATTAGGATGACATGACTCTTGCTCTGCCCTCCTCTAACTACATCTCCGAGCTGTCGCTTGAAGCTAATTGTGTGTGATTAGCTCAAGGGTTGATTTGATACTAAATCAGATTAATCCCATCCTTTACCATAATTATTTTTTAAAATCAATATCCTGTTGAAAGGAGTCCATTTTTTATGCTGCTTATTAGTTTATCAATAAGTAGGCTTAAAAAGATGCTCAGCATTTGTGTACAATTCAAAAGTATTTGGAAGAAAAATTAAATGTGAAAATAATTATGTTTTTGTATGGAATAATACTTCCCTAAAGTAGGTTAGGGTTTCTTGGGCATTTTGAAATGCTTGTAGCACATTAATATGTGCTACAAAATGTTGGAAAAGGAAAGAAAAGTACTAAAAGTTCATGATTTGAAATGGAAAGCCTACAATTCTGATGTCTCGTTTGTATATTACACCAAAAAGCTTTTAAATCCAGTCTGGAAAATCTTCAATGATAAGTATAAAACATGAAAAGAAGAGTAAAAGGTTTGAACCTGGGGTGGTATAAATCATCAGTACGGTATAAGTACCATGGTGTTTGATGCACTGGGCCAGCTTTGTCTTCAGTGTATGAATGGGAATGAATGAAGTTATAAACATTCATGGATGCATCTCTGAAGCTGAATTAAGCCCTTGATATTGCCTCCACCTTCCAGTGTGTGGCTCACTAGTGATCTCAAAAGCCACAGTGCTGTGGAAAGCTGTTGGTGCAGTGTCAGTGCAGAAGGGACAGTGTCATTTGTCCTCTGAGGACTCGTGATGCTCTGAAGAGAAGTGACTTCTGCTCACTACACCATCCAACATAAAGGCAAATGAAAGGCCCACGAAGACAGTAGGATAAAATAATACCTGTTGCTGCTACTGGTAAGATGACCAGAGGTAAATGACCAACTCCTGGAAATAATGTCCAAAAAATTAATATCTGGTATATTGTTGGCTAAAAGACTCTTCCTCAAGTTCTAGATTGCTAATATGCAATGCTGAGGTTTGTGTTTGCCTGGCAATTGTAATTTATGTTTGTAACTTTCTTCTGCAGCAATTTGAAGTTTACTATTCTTTTTCACTCTTTCACTCTTTCTTGCTTATAAATAATTTATCTGCATTTTACTGTAGAAGAGATAAATTAGTAATTTTTTTTCTTACATTAAGGGGTAGCATAATCTCTCTGATTCTTTTTACTCATGGAGGTTTCCTTTGCAGCAAATTTTAATAATCCTCTTGAAGCCTCTGAACTTCCATGTTCTATAAAGTCTAGTCAATTTTTTATTTCACACCATCATGCTTAATCTTTTTACTGCTAAAAATTGTTTCACTTTGGTAATGGGCATGTCAGTCTTCATCACACCAATATGTATTTGCTCTCATCTCCTGTGCTCATGATTGACTTATCATAGTTTCTTCTTTTTATCTTAGAACCAATCTGCCTTTTTCACTTTTTATCATATATAAAGCCATTTGGCTATTTTTATCTTGAATTAAGTCAGTGGATGGGATAGCTACCAGATAATGATAGCTGAATTTTTCATTTGATAATGTTGCATTTTAGAGCACTGAAGAATGAAAAATAATGATTGTTGTCCTCCATAGAAGTGCACCCATGTGAAAAGAGAATTTGGGCTGAAATCTAGATACTGTTTGGTACCTAGAAATGCATCCAGGAATGTAAAGTAATTTTGTAATAAGGTAAAGAAAAGTTATAGGTTGTCCTGTTATTTTTCCAATGTTCATTAAAAAAAAAAAGAAAAAGAAAAAAAAGGTAAAAATCTGATGGACTGTACAAGAAAAAAACATCATTTTTCATACCTAAAGTATTGAAAATTCCCATTTGTCTTCTAGCTGCAGCTGCAAAAGGGAATGGACTCCAATAGGTTCTGGGTCATGTTTGGTTCATCTGGTGTGAGTATTGTGGGTGCTTGAGGCATAAATATGGCACTAGACACCAGTGTTCAAGCAGGTGAATCCCTTAACTTTCTTTCACCTGTCATCCTTGCCTAACAACTTCATAGTCTGTTTTTTTTTCCAGCAATCTGGAAGAGTGATGAAAACCAAAGAGGTACCATCTTTTGTATAGCTTTAGTGAAAATTGTCATCCACGTAGAGGAGAAACCCCTTGGCCAAGGGAAAGCAAGCCTTGAGGGGCAGCTTTGGTCATCACAGAGTCGTGGGATGGTCTGACAGCACCCAGGTGCTCATCGGCTTGAGTCTGTGCATGGTGGGGACATGGGCAGGACCTGGAGGGGGCTTGCAAGATTTCACACCAAATCCTTCTTCTGAAGTCTGTGGGAGATCAGTGCAGCTCAGGAAATCCTTCTGAATTCAAGGACTGTGTTTTGTCTGAAGATGAATAAGGTTGCTCTTAAAGAACTCTTCCCCCAGCTATGTGGTTAGAATTTATTTCCCACATTTAAGTTTCTTTCTTTCACTTCAAACATTGTATGAGAGGGTAACTGCAGCAGACATAACATGTCCAAATGTGGACCTAAATTGCAGTCTGACCGCACTGTGTGCATCAACATTTTCTTTTTCATACATTTTATTTGTAGATTTTTACATTTTATTTACTTTCATTTAATTTTCTTTTAATGATTTTTCCCTAGTACATTTTCTCTAGTACAAGCATGAGCTTTCTATTGCTCTTTCTAAATGGAATGCCTAAATCTGCTTGCTGTAATTTACACAATACTCCAAGGCATCAAAGCATTATTTGGTCAGCTTTGCTTTGTGTTTTTTCTGCACTCTGCTCTGGGGCTGGTATCAGTTTCTGTTAAGTGTCCTTGAGAAATACTCTAACACCTAGGGGTCCTAAGTTTCAGGTAGCACACAAGAATACTTTTTTACCCCTTGTTGACAGTTTCAGTGTTTTCAGACTGACACGCAGTGTCATAATGATGATAATATATCACATCATGGAAAACTTGCAATTGCTCTCTATTTGATGCATATTTCTTATGCAACAATTTGTGATATGTTACTGTGCCTTTATTATGTATTCCACAGCTTGTGGTTTTGAAGGACTCTAACAATTCTGAAAAAAATTTCAACATCTAAATTTGCGTCTTTGATCCCTTTGGGCAATCCACCATAAACATTGATCTGAACAGCTTTTTGTTAGTACAGAACACTGGAAAATTCAGCAGGGACACCACCTGTTTTGTCTTCCACTTTAACTTGTCCATGTATTGTATTTCATTGGCTGCTAGCAAACCAGAACCTTGGTTTTAGGTGTTCGGCTGCAATACTTTATAGATTTAAAATTCTTGAATGTAGGCTTTCTAAATTCCATAGCAGAATCTAGAAATCCTTTCATTGAATTAAGGGCAATTGGGCAATATTTCAATTACACCCATTTAGTAATTTCTTAAGTAGTTTCTCTCTAACAATAGATATACACTATGTCTTAGAAAATATGGGAATTAATGCACAAACAAAGTATACCTTTCTGTACGGTAATTTCTCTACTGATACTGGAAAAGTAAAAGGACAATACAGAGGGACCAGTTTGGTTATGGGGCAATGAGTGGGTGGAATAATTTGGCCTGCAGTTCTTGGATTATTTGTAAATTTACTGCAGACTTTTGTCCTTTACAAAAAATGAAGTACTGGTAGATATTTGGATTACATTCCTAGAAAAATTCTTATACAGAAGCATGCAGCAAAAAGACACACAGATTTATATTTTCACCTTTTGGCATAGATGTTTTCATGTTTCAGCGCCGAAGTTATTAGACAGAAAGCTTTTTCCCTAACTAGATAATGAGGTAATAAATTATTTGTTTGTACTTCTTTTGGAGAATAATAGGAGCATTCTGCCACTAATCCTGTTTGCATATTGCTCTGCCTGTCTGCCATATGAAACAAGGTTTTTGCATTATCACAGTCTCAGGATGCTATCTTCAGCAGTAGCAATAAAGTAGGAAATTCAAAGGGTTCTAAAGGCATTTTATGGGTTTCTGTGCCAGTGTTTATACTTTGAAATAAAAATAGAGTTTTGTTTTAATAAAAATCCTTATGTTTTCTTGCTAAAAAATATTCTTTCTTTTAGAAGGAAGTTCATTGTGCAGAGAAAATTAATAAACGTCTCTTGTCTGACAAATGGCTTGCAGCCAAAGAGGCCTTAGGGAAATACTTGGGTGCAGAATGTCAATTAGGTGGCTTTCTTCCTGTCATTAAACAATTTTTCCATAAAAACCCCACTTTCTACCAGTTTCATGCCTCTAGTATCTTCACTTATTGTGATCTAGACTCTCACAATACTACAGGGACTTGCCTGTAACTGCTTACGTAAATTTTTGCACAGCCCTTATAGATGCTTTGTCTCTGTATTTGATGCCAAAATCACATCTAATTTTTAAAGAAAAAAAAAGGAGTGTAGCCTGCAAGTGGTTTAGTTAAAGAGGATGTTTCTTTCGCTGTGCAGGGGTATCTCCTGATGTTCTGGATGGAGTTTCTGATAATAACTGATACCGATGCTTTTGATTTTAAAATGTCCTATCCATATGAAAATAGGCTGGAATGCAGTTTCTGACTTTGAAGCCACTTATTACAGCAAGGCCTGAATTCAGTGTTGACACTGCTCAAAACAGTAGGCCTCATTAGATGAGAAGCCTATTGTCTCACCCTCTAAGAGGATCTGCTCATTTATGCTCTCCTTTCCCTCAGATTTTGGTAGTGATGGGGTAATTTTCTTGTATGAAGCTGTCAGCCCTGCTAACTTCACTTAGCATTGTATAAGTCAATCTTTAGGATATTATTTCTTTGTCTTCATTCAGTGTACTTTAATAGAAGCATTTTTTTTCACCTTCTGTTATTATAGGAGGGCTGTCTTGCTTTATAAATGAAGAAGTAGAGTAAGGACTTTCCTTCTGGCACTGCCAATATGTGCCTACTTTGCAAATAGCTAAATTTCTCTCATGGGCTTTACATCAAATTAGTGGGAACATTTTTCAGCACTTCCTTGCTAGAATACTGTCGGTCATATCATTGTCCACCTACTAATTAAAAGGATGTGTGATAATGAAGAGACAAATCTCAAAGGCAATTCTCAAATTGGGATAGGTCAAGACCCCATAATGTGTTCTTTTTAATTAAAGCCAAAATCTTTATGAATATTTAATAAGATATTTCATGGAGACCTTGTTAGGACTCTCTTTTCTTAAAGAGAGGAGAGGAGCAGTCTGCCTCAAAAAACCAGAACAGAAGCTGCTCTTGAAGATTCCTGAATTATTCTAGGAGGTTTTAAAAATACCATCTACAACACAGCAGTGGTAAAGGTCCATAAAGTGAAAAATGAAGGTGGAAATGGAAAGACCACATCCTGTTGTTGTGATCAACAATTTAGTTTAGGTTCATGAATGTAAAAATTCAAGGAGTCCTTTTTTCTTTTTCTGTTTTTCCCCAAATCAGTTCAAGCATCCTCAGACACATAGATTTTATTTTCCTCAATCTTACTTGGTGGGTATTCCATTTACACCTTTAATCTATGCCCTGAATTTTAAATACTATTGCCAACCTGAAGCATGAGTACCTACAAATCAGCATGAAGAGGCTGAGTGGCAGGAAGTTTAAAAGAAAAAGATGTACTTAATAAAGTGATATCATTGCATTTGCCTACAAATTTTTGATCCTTTTCCACTGATTCACTTTTGTCACCCTTAGTAAAGGAACAGAACTTTATTCTTTTTCTTTTTAAATTATATTCACTGTAATTCATGCTTCATTCCCTAAGTGTTGCCAGAGTAATGGCAAAATTTGGAAGTTGATAAGGGTAAAAATCGTTTTGTTTGTATATTTTTTGTTTGTTTTTCTTTCCAAGAAGCCATAAGGAAAAAAATTCTTTCAGGAGTCAGTCCCTGGGCCGTAGATATCCTCTTAAGTTTGACAAGAGTATAGGGTAATGGTTTCTGAAACCACTGGAAACCACTGTGCCTTTTGAAAATAGGTATTAGAAAATAAATTACCAAAACCTACTTGAGAGCAGAATCATTCCTATAATAAGGTATAAGCTTGTGATTAATTTTTTAATTGCTTATATGTAACATTGTCTTTGTGAAATAGCATTGTAGCATCATAATATTCCTAAGTGTTGAGTTAGAAAGTATCTTGTGAAAGAGGAATTTTGTATACTAGTGAGCACAGCATCATCTAGAATGTTACTTCTGAGAACCAACTTTTCTACCATGACTTTTATATATTCTACACATTCAAGTATGAAGTTTGGAACTGCATAAAGGCAAGCTTTTCTAATTAGGAAGGGATGAGGAACTGATTGGGAACAACTCGTATTTTCTCCATGGTATACCTACATAACTATAGGAGCACAAAAATACTCCTTTGCCTCATGACAAACAGTGCTGTTAATTCTCAAGTGTGTGCTTCATTTTGCATTAGCTTATCTTGATCATTAATGAGAACCACAAGGGAAAAGAATGTATCCAAAAAACCAAAATACAGCCAGCTCGGTGGAGTGCAGGCACTGAATCTCTGTTCCCTTTTTTTCAAATGGAAATAATGGCTGTGGCATGGTGTGGGCTTGGCATGGCTGCTGTAGCTTGGCCTCTATCAGTGCCTCTGAGGACAGTGATAACAGGTCCACTCCAGCAATGGGCTGCACAGTTCTCTGAAGGGAGGCCTCATGAAAACTTTCAGAAATCAAAAAGGAAATATGTTAGCTGCTATGGGACTCATTTAGCATTAAGGAAGCAAGAGGAAGGATAGTCAAAGAAACTGATGAGAAATGTATAAGTCAGGCCATTGCAGAAATATCAGTGCATTTTATTTTAATCTCTCTCCCTTTCTTTATCTTGTATTTTCCTTCACCCTACCTGAATTTGGCTGAATGGAATTAGAACAAAAATTACTCCCAAGAATCCTCTTTATCATGAAGAAAAGTAGCAGATACCTGGGAAGGAGATGGAGACCTAACCAAATATTAAGTGGCTTTTCCCTCCTATCCTCCTCCAGTTTCCCCAACCCTAGGATCTTTTAAAGTTATCCTGCTTTCCTGACTGTTTCCACCAAGTTTATTAAAGTTTCTGTGAAACAACATGAAAAGCAGATGATGACCAGCAATGTTTGGCTCTCTGGACTTCACTCTCAAAACTCTTGAAGAGAGTGCCTTCCACCCTCCTGTTCTACAGTCCTGAGTGCCTTTGATGCTCCTTAGTTACAGCTCTCCCCAGCAACAGAGCTGGAACGAGCTTCAGGCCCCATACTGGGCTGAAGAAACCCAGAAGGCAGAAAAAGTACAGACAGTTCTTGAACAAGCAGGAGAAAGAAAAGCTTACTGGGAAAAGAAGCTGCAGGCAGGTCACGGAGAAGGTGGGATAAAAAATCCCATGTCCTGTCTTATGTGGCATATCCTGTACAACCATTTTAAAAGAAAGTAGGTCAGATCACTCATTTAACTGACGTTTGAGAAAGGGTGAAGGCTTATGAGTACTGGAGATGATAAAAAATTTTATTCTCTCTTGGGTCAAATACTACAGTTATTATAATAAGACAAGCAGAAGTTTAGTATCAAATTAATAGATATTAATCTTCCTGTATTAGCATATGAAAACCAATAATCCATGTCTCATTTATCCCCTTCTACTCAAACTCATTTTGCATTCTCTTCTCTACCTCTTTCCTCTTTTTAATAATACTTCATAGAAATGACTGAGGAAATTCTGACATGCTTGTCTTCTCAGTTGATTTTTTTTTGGGGGGGCAGGTGGAAGGAATTTTACTAGCATAGAAAGCTTTCTGTTGTCAAACATCACATTAGATATCTTACTGTTGATTTTGAACTCTCCTTAAATCACATTAAATTGACTTTTTAAAACTATCTCAACCTAAAATTGTTTTTCCAAATCTAGATTAGTTTTTGCAACTCTTTTCTGATTGTTCTCCCATTTGTCAATGTCTGTGTTAAAGCATCAGCAGAAACCAGAGGTGGTATCACCAGGGGAAAGTTCATTAGTGCTTCAGATAATAAGCCAAGCTTCCTCCTCTTTCTAGTCTTTCAATAATAAATACTCTATAAAATCAGAACTTAAATATTTAATTGAAATGGTTTGTACAGCTACACTGCAAAATATGTGTAGTCAATTAGTGTACTAGAACTAATTTTTGGGCAGTGGACATCTGTCAGTGAGGGACTAACTTGGAACCCCTTTTCTCTCTGGATTTTTGAGAAATTTTGAGATTTTTGAGAATATTTTAAAGAGGAATGTCCAGTGGAAATGTAACCAGATTAGCATTTCCTGTTAATATATCTACCAGCCAAATGTCCCAAGAACATTTTCACAACCATTTTCACATTGTATGAAAACACTTTGGTTTTTTATTTCCTTTCAGGAGTTACTTTATTCCACGATGTAAAAGGAAAATTAGTTCCCTTTGATTCCTCTACATATTCATATTCAATGCTGTTTTTCACTGTCCTTTGCTATATACATTGTTACATGTATTGTCTCCAGTGGGAAGTCTCCAGATAACACCACAGAAGGGTGATGTGCCTGGCCACACTTTGAGCAGAGAGGTCTCTGGGGTGCAGGTGTTGGTGGGGAGGTTTCAGCATGTGTAGAGAAGAACTTCATAAAGTCCAGAGATACTAACTTATCCAAATGAAAAATATGCATCCATAGTAACTTGATGTTTATGGCACCTTTTTCACCCCGATGGCATTGCAGATTATGAATAGGGAATAAATTGCTGCACCTACACTGACACATGATGTGCTTCAGGGCTGTAAACATCAGCTGTTGAGTAAGGGAGCATGAAGTGAATAACACTATATCTAATTAACACAGGAAAGGGCATTCAGTTAGTCAGAATGTAATTTGAAGCTGTTTTAATTTTGTTTCAGTTAAGTTAAAAAATGTGCTGTCTGTAGAAGCAAGATCATAGCAGATAAAATAGTGATGATGGATTGCTTACATTACTGAAAATATTTCTATGGTTATCTTTAAACAGATTTTATCAGAAAAAGTCATATTTAATTCTCTGTTTAATAATATTTGCCTGTAGAGTCTGATCCTGATGATTTTAAAACCTAATAAGGTAAACATTCTTCCTTGAGATCTAGAAATGTTCTTTTTTCTCTAATTCTAAGTTAGCTTTTCCCACCCCACTCCATTTCAGGAATCTTTTACATAAGCAGAGCCCTGATTTTCTTGGAGACCACTAATTTTAAGGTTCTGATGGTTATTTATCCTCTTGTTTTTTGTTTTCTTCATAGGCTTTTGTAAGTCTGTCAGCTGAGGCTAAGACATTTACTAAGAGGTAGTAATGACTTTGAGATAAATGATTGGTAATTAACTATTTGATTATTTTTTTACTCATTGTCTCCCAGAATAATATTAAATGGAAAAAACATATTGTTTATCACAATTTACTAATATTTCTTACCAGAAGGGAAAGAATGTGTTAAGATCATCATGCTGACTGCAAAGTCTTGATGCCATACTGATTTGTATATTACTTTATAGTTTTATCCAAGTATTCAGTATCTGAGAGGCTTTAATCAAAAACAGGTAATATAGCATTCTTCTTCTCTCTGTTATAAATATCCTTGTCATACTTTTCATGTGAGTTTCCTGGAATAAATATAGTGTTAAAAATAAAACTGGTTCTTGGTGGGCATTCTAACAATTTTTAATCAATGATTCAGTGCCCCTTCAGGGCATAAAGTGAGTTCTAATACCACAGAAGACTGCATATCAGAAAAGAACTCTTGAACCTCACTATTTTTTGAGACTCAATGTAGACAACAAAGTGGTAGTCTGGAGTATTTATGGTGGCCTCTGACACGTAGTAAACAGCTACAGTATTTAGGACTGGCTGCTATTTTTGGACATTCTTAGCTATGATGATTGTAGCTGAAGATCGTGAGTGTCTGTATATCCCTAAAAAAGACAGCTTTCTACCCAGAGGCAGATGACCAAAGCTGTAGTGGGAATACAAGGTAGTAAAGACTTACAACGAATCTTAAGTTTGAAGTTTTCCTTTGAATGATATTGGAGGGGAAAAAAAGAAAATTATTTTCTTTCTGCCCATCCGTCTTGATACTTCTTCTTCTATCAAAAGTTAAACAGCAAGCCTTGGGGTGGGGATGGGCTGGGATATGCTGTCCCTCAAATTTAATATAACTAGACATGTGGATGACTTTCTTGTGCATTTCTGCTGGTTTAATACTGTCATTAAGAAAGATCTTGAAAATGAAAGTCTAAATAGTCAAGCTTTGGTTCAGTTTACAATGATTATTCACCATTACTTTTTACCTCTAAAGCATTTAACCAGTTGTCTGCTACAAGCAGCAGTGGTGAATTCTGGCTGTGTGTTCCACCATGGGTAAGGGAGAGGTGATCTGTGAGTGCAGTGCCATACCCCATGCCTCTCATGTGATCTGAGTCCAACAGCGTCGGGCAGGAAAAAGATGTCCAGAAAATGTAGCAGACTTTCTATAAATTTCTCAAATTGGTATTATTCTGAAAAAAAATCTATGTTGTGAGAAGTTAACTAGTGGCATCACTAGTGCAATGGCTTTTTAGCACTGTTTGTCAGGGTGTGGGTATTTAACGTTTCTCCCTTTGAAACATGGATGTTTTCTCTGACAAAGGTCATAGCTGTGCTCAGAAACAGAGGCAGAATTCTTGCAAGCATTCAGGCTGCTTACAAACTCACACTTCCCACTTTGCTAAAGACTGAGCAGGGATGTTGAACCAGATGACCCATGGTGCTTCCTTCCAACCTGATCAATTCTGTGATTCCATCTAATCCTCAAAATTATAGTTTCTTTCCATGGAAAGAAGTGTTTGGACGAGGGACTAGTGTTTGTAGATTTTACCCTGATATGGAGTCAGTATATGACTGGAGCACGCTGCAGAGAACCTAAAATATGCTCCAGTCTGATGAAGCGGAGGAGGCTCCAATAATACAGAAACATCCTAATATGTTCTCACAACAGATGTCGTGGAGTATAAAATACATTATTTTTGTAGTTTACTACCTGTGATATCTCCTAAAGCCCTTTGTGGAGATGGAACAAAAGTTCTTGAAGGAAAATTATGATTTCTTAGAGAAGTAGAGATTATAGGAACCAGGACCTATGAAGAACGTTATCTCTTTGAGCCCTTAAGAGTACAACCTCCATATATGTTTCAGGATAGTATTTTTCTGTTGTTGATTTTTTCTGGGATTTTCTGAACTGTCACTGTCTGCTCACATGGTTGTCAGGAAAAGAATAATTTGGTGCCATGTTCCCAATATTCAAGTGAACTTCTGTTAGGTTTTTTTGGGTTCTTTGACTTTCTGTTTACTTGATTCGGTATTATAATTTGATATTGATATGATACAACTAATTCCTAGGTCTTCTAGCTGCTCAACAGTGCTAGTTTTGCAAATGAACCAGAGAATGGTTTGATGATTGATTTTGTGATGATTGGGTGGATCAGAGGTTAGATAAGTAAGTGTATCTCTGGAGAATTAAGGTGGCAACACATGTTCTTTTCTTGGAGCATTGATTTTATTTTGGAAGGTTACAATATTTTATGAATGTACTGGAATATTTGATCAATAATTACAGATCTATAATACACAAGAAGTCAAATTCATTCATTTTGTTATTCTATTTTTGCTGTATTTTCTATGAAATTTGTGAAGAATTTATATCAGAAAACAATGTGCTAAGCTTTTCTGTTTCTATTTCATTGTTAATTGGATTATTTTTTTGTTCTTTGCTATGGGATTTGGTTTTTTCTTTGTTCTTGTTTTTGGTGGTGGTGGTGGTTTGGGGATTGTGCTTTTTCAGTAGGGAGAAGTTTTAGTGCAAATTGGGGATTTCAAACTGCAATTGCTTTCTACCACCACATATATACGTGCAGATATTTCTACTCAAATTCTGGGAAAAGGTGTCTATTTTTATATTTTAAATCTTAACAGAATTATACAGTAGTCTTAATGAAATTATGCAATCTTGAATTTATAAATGTATTTTTGTCTGCAGAGAACATAATGATCTGCCACGAGATGGAGTATTAACTCTGGATTTCACATATTCTCATATACCCTTCAGTAACTGGAGACACAGCTCATATATTTGAAATGTGAGAGTGAAAGTGGCAAGGCACAATTTAAACTACTTACTTCTATGCTGAGCAAGTTAGTGATTAACTAGTGCTTAACTAGTCAGGCAGCATGGGAGTGAAGTTAACCAGAGGTGATATTGCTTTATATTGGAATAATTTCTTTATTTATTCATTTTATGGTTAGTTTTAAGCAGAAATGGGTAGCTGAAAATGTCTTTCTTCATTCCTTATAGACGTTATAGAATGCAGAGCAGAGCACTTAGGAGCAGCAATTCTGGAGCTGGGGCTCTAGCACAGTTCATGTTGTTAGCTTTGGTGACTTCGTAGGCTCTGTAGGAAAGCCAGCAGGAAGGGTGGCTGCTCAAACTGGCTGTTCTCAGCAAAAGCTTGCTCAGCTCCTCACTCTCCTAGATCTGCATGTTACACTGCTGCTGCAGAGGATGCCGTGGCTTTTGGTTTGTTTCTCATTTGTAAAATGTGCTGGCTTTGCAAAAAGCATCTTCCTGGAATCTGACACCTCCAGACTCCCCGACGGGGACTCACATTGAGCTGCATCCCACAGAGCTGCTCTGGCTGCCCACCTCTGCCAGCAAAGAAAAACTGTAATGGTCAGGGCCCACTAAGGCAGACTTCAGATATCACAAGATATATTTCAACTAGGAATTGAAGTGGACATGGAGAGGAGACCATGGGAACATACCAAGCTGTCTGGTGCTCCACAGGTAGAAGCTGAAGCTCCCTACATCTGTAGATCCTTGGCTCTTTGAAGCTTTCTCCTTGCTGCTTCCAGCTTCTGATGGCAAATGAGTGGGTCAGAAGCCACACAGGACAAACTAACCCAAATTTACAATCTTCTCTTCCGTTGTTCCTACATGAGAAGAAAGGGCACAGGCCGCAAACTGCATTGTATGACTGACATTCAATGGCAATCATTTGGTTGATAACTCAGTCCATTTCAATGTGTGCCTGACATAAATTGAATCTTTCTAAATGGACTATAAGGTGTATAACACCAAAAATTCATCACCTCCCTTTCTCATCATCTCACCAGCTGTAGTTTTGAGAGCCACAGTTGGAGACTCTGCCCTTTACTGTGCATTGGTCTCGGTGGAAATAGGGCTCTTGAACAAACTCAGTGTTTGTCCCCATTGCCCTCTACCACCACTGATTCAACACTAGTCTTGCTAGGATCACTCATGTTCACGAGGCTTTTTCTGCCACAAATAGTAGTAACTTTTCCTGGGTGAAGTTCAGCCCTGAAGGTTGGATCTGGTGAGATTTTTTAATCCTTCTCCAAGGGCAAATGCTTAAGCAACATTTTAAAACTCTAATTTTCTAAGAGAGCATTGCCTGAAGTGGATTAAGTAGTAGTAAAGGGAATAACAGAGAAAAAAAATTCCCTGGTATGGTGTTCTAGTAGCCCCATTTGGATCATGCACGCAAATGGAATTTTCATTCACTTGTGTTATTTTACATGAACTTACAACTTTTTCCATAACACATACTTGTTTGTTTTAGTGCATGTTTACCTTTGCAGCCACTCTTTTTCTATGTTGCTGGCAAACAACTGTATTCAAGATCACAGTAGTTTGGTCTCTTTGATGATTTATGTATTACAAAATCTTTCATGATTTTTGATACAGAAAACATAGAAATTCCTTACATTTATCATCCAGCTCTTTTTGAGGTGTTGTCCTTAGCAATTCACCAACACACCTGAGATGTCCCACAGGTATGTGAGGTATACTTGCCATTTTATAAAACTCAGGTGTGATTTCTATGTAGCCTGTCCCTAAGAAATAAAGAGTTCAACATTAGATGAATGTAAAGATGGAAGAAGCCGATGTGCTTATTTTGTTTTCTTATTTATTTCAGTAGCACAGATGCAAATCTTGTAAAGTATCAGAAGAGTTGTTAGACGAACACTTTATTACTCAGAGCTTTCCACTCCATGTAATTTCAATTTTAAAAGTGCTGAGTGAGACCTAGTGCAATAATTAAAATGGCATAATTTGTAATTATGGAGAAGCTGATTAAACTAGCACAATAACATTAGCATCATAAAACTTGTCTGTTCTGTTCATCCTGAGTTTTTCCTGTGACATCACATCTTCACGTATTCCATGTTCCAGTGTTTTCTGGAATCTAAAGAGAAACAAGTTGGTAATTCCACCTCTGAAGCATAGACATCACTGATTTTTCCTCTTTGAGTAAAACTTTCCTGGAGAAGTTAGCAGTTTCTTTTGGTTGGAGTTGTGCTCCACATGATTTTTATGTCTATTTTTCATCTCAGTGGTCATAACTTCGGACCTGAGTATTTTTTTTTTAACTATTGTATAGAAAAAACCCATGGAAGCTGACAGAAAACGTTTCCAACTTTGTGCTGCAGTATAAAATGGTGTTAGGATTTGATGCCTTAAGTTACACAGGAACTTTTTCAAGGAACTGGACACAATTTGGATGGCTTTCAAAGTTTTAGGGCACCCAGGACTTGTTAGTTTCAATTAAAACTCTAGCTACTCATTGCACTGTAATAATTGCTTAATGATTATGCTTTTGAAAGCTGTATTCAGGCTGCCATAAATCTCACACTCTAGTTTTGCCTTCTTTTGTTTTCCGAGGGAAAAGATTTCCTAAAAATAGCCTGTGGAACCTACAAAGCAAAAGGAAACAAAATTTAATTTGAGGTATAGCACCAGTAGGAAAAATGAACATGCAATAGTGCAAACTATCTGGTGCAGTAGAATATCTGCATCTTTTAGTTCCACAAGTGGCATATATGATTTCTTTCTGCTGTGTGTGTGATTGCTTCTGATGCCATGAGGAACGATAATATTTATAAAAAATACATTAAAATATTTATTTTAATTTTTTCGTC
>VZTN01024639.1:0-17486 GCA_013400515.1 Erpornis zantholeuca | reverse complement strand
TGCAATGGCGATGAATTCCCTCCACCATGAGAGTGGCTTCTCTCTCCTCCAAATGCCAGGAGAACAAGAGAGCCAGGGCTATAGCCAGCCCCTTTTTGCCAGTTCAAATCTTGTGGCATCTCTGCCCCAATGAGAAAACCCCAGATAAAAGGAGTAGTCAGCTGGACTCCTCCCCCTTTGGCCAGGTCTTTTTTTGTCTCTCTAAAGCACCCAGCAATTTGTCCCTTAGCAACAAAAGTATGGGGGGAAAATCCTTTAAGAGAAAAATAGAAGGGGAACCCCTAAAACCCCAATAGGGGATTAAGGCTACCATCAGCAAATTTGCAGATGCCAAGCTGGGTGCAAGTGTTGATCTGCTGGAGGGTAGGAGGGCTCTACAGAGGGACCTGGACAGGCTGGATGCGTGGGCCAAGTCCAACAATATGAGGTTTAACAAGGCCAAGTGGCAGGTCCTACACTTGTCCACAACAGCCCCAGGCACTGCCATGGGCTTGGGCAGAGTGACTGACAGCAGCCAGGCAGAAATGGACCTGGGGGTAGTGACTGACAGCAGCTGAGCATGACCCAGCTGTGCTAAGGTGGCCAAGAAGGCCAATGAGATCCTGGCCTGTATCAGGAATAGTATGGCCAGCAGGACCAGGGCAGGGATTGTCCCGCTGTACTTGGCACTGGTGAGGCTGCACCTTGAGTGCTGTGTCCAGTGCTGGGCCCCTCAATTCAGGAAGGATGTTGAGATGCTGGAGTGTGCAAAGAGAAGGGCAGTGGAGTTGATGAGAGGTCTGGAGCATGAGTTCTGTGAGGCATGGCAGAGGGAGCTGGGAGTGTTTAGCCTGGAGAAGAGGAGGCTCACGGGAGACCTTATCACTCTCTACAACTGCCTGAAAGGAGGCTGTAGCTAGATGGGGGTTAGGTTTTTTTTGTGGGCAACCAGAGGACATAGTCTTAAGCTGCACCACGGCAGGTCCAGGCTGGACTTTAGGAGGAATTTCCTCACAGAAAGAGTGACCGGCCATTAGAATGGGCTTCCCAGGAAGGTAGTAGAGTCACTGTCCCTGAAGGTGTTTTAAGAAAAGACTGGATGTGGCATTTAGTGCCATGGTCTAGGTGACACGGTGGTGTTTGGTTGTAGGTTGGACTTGATGATCTCAAAAGTATTTTCCAACCTAGATAATTCTGTGTGATTCTGCAATTCAGATGACTCCAACTGACCAAAGGGATATTCCAGACCACATGACATCATGCTCAGTATATAAAGTGAGGGGAAGAAGGAGGAAGGGGAGGACATTCAGAGTGACGGCGTTTGTCTTTTCATGTCACCATCATGCGTGATTGCACCCTGCTGTCCTGGAGGTGGCTGAACGCCTGCCTGCCTATGGGAAGCAGTGAATTGATTCCTTATTTTTCTCTGCTTGTCTGTACAACTTTTGTTTTCCCTATTAAACTGTCTTTATCTCAGCCCACAAATTTTCTAGCTTTTACCCTTCTAATTTCCTCTCTGATACCACAGGTGTGAGCTGCTTGGGGCTTGGTTGTTGGCTGGGGTTAAACCACAACAGTCTCTTTCAGTGTCCAGTGGGGGGCACAAAGGGTTGAGATCAGGACAGATCTGACCAGACTGTATTAAAATAAAATTGTTATAAACATGAATTGTAGTGGTTTAATAGTTGCTGGTTACAATGTGGATTTATTTGTTCTGATTCTTGTGGTATTTTGTCTGTGGTGTTATATCAGCAATGCTTTACTTACACTACGTGTTTTCTGTGGCGTATTTTCATAGGATGGGCTTATCATATGATAGTGTCACTGGTCACTAATCTGGTGTCTGTATTCAGTATTGCAGGTACCTTTGTGCTTTGGGAGTCACCTGCTGGGAACAATTAATAATCACACTTTTGGTTTTTGTTCCTCAGAGGAACACCCTATGGGGGAGACACCTTGCTGTATCTTTTTCTCTTCCTTTTTTTCTTTCCTTCCAAGCTAGTTAAAATCTTCAAGATTTTAAAGATTTTTGAATATCCTTTGACTACCCTTGAAACCAGCCTGGGTTTTTTTGCTGTGAGACAGCATATTGTTGCATATGGTTCAGGCCTTGTTTAAGGTCAGACAAATAATTACGAACATTACTCAGACATCTGCCCAAAAGCTGGATAATTTGGAATGGCAGAGTGTGGAGGGTTGTATGGGCCAGTATCTAGGGCAGTGGGCTTGCACCTTATCCCTGAACAAGTGCAGAGTCAAGAAAAACTAGTAAAATATTGAAAAAAGGTGTTCTGTCACCATGTTCAACACTGCTCAATACCTTCAGGAGGAAGAGAAGGTCTCTAAATGTGAGACTGAGATGACGACAACAGGCTCTGAAGCTGCTCCAGACACCTGACAGGCACTGTGACTGCTCCACTCCCATTGACAGGCACTGCCACTGAAACTACTGAAGCAGAGGATCAACATGGGCCAGTGTCAGTGGCTCCTGCACAGAAGCAGAAGAAATGTAGATGAAAGTCACCCAGTTAAAATGCTGTAGCAAAAATAGTCAAGGAGGTTGGGGAGAGTGAAGATGATGCAGGACCATCACAAGGTTGATTTTTGAGAGCCATTATCGAGGCCATAACAGGAACCAGAAGAGACATGATGTGATCCCTGTCCATGAGTGAGCTCTGAGACATACAAAAAGATTTCAGCTGTCATCCATGAGTGAATTACTGCCTGGTTGGTCTGCTGGTGGGACAATGGAGCCAAAACTGTGGAATGAGAGGGTCAGGAAGCCAGGCTGGGATCACTTGCTAAGGACCCAGACACTGACAAAGCAATGGGAAAAAAGACTGAAGTCTTTAGTCTCTGGAGGCGATTCTTATCAAGTGTGAGGGGGAAAGGTATCCTACATAAATACATATACATACATATATACATATTTGTATACGTACATATAAAAATATGATATTCCTTGTACCTTAGGCAGAGGGACTGCAGTAGAGAAAGGGGAATTATCTGTGCAAGAAATTATGTATTTTGATGTGGACAATGCTGTTAGAATCTGTTTTAAACCTAGAAAAGCAAAGAAAACTAAATCTCTATGCATAAACCAGAAAGAACTTAAAATGTTCAAAATGTAACCAAAAAAGAGATTAAAACCAAATGTTGATGCCAAAAAAAATGATGTATTTCATTTAAGAGTAAAAGAGGCAAAGAGAAGGAAAGAGAGAGGAAAGAAATGAAGACATAGAGAAAGAAGTGTGCATGGGGGACAGGGAGAGGTGACAGGGGTTAGGTGGAAGCACATCACCCATCCAGGGGTCCCAGCCACGTCTCGTTGCCCCTCTCCATCCGGTCTGCTGGTACTGAAGGTCACCCGTTGCTGCAGCCACACGGCCTGACATGGCCGGACACGGCCTGACACGGCCTGACATGGCCGGACACACTGCCAGACGGCCCGGCATGGCCCGCCATGGCTGGACATGGCCGGACACGGCCTGACATGCCGCCACATGGCCCGACACAGCCCAACACGCCAGCACACGCTGCAGAGTACAGAATGCTGTGGATTTATGCACGCTTTGGGCAGGTGGGAACGCCTGTGTGTCTCGCTTGAAGGAGCCAGTGTGACCCTGTCCCTCGCAGCACTGAGGGTCTGTAGCACCATCTCTGGTGTTCTGGTGCAGGGCCTGGGGACCCCTTTGAGGGCCCTTTGCTGGGCCGTGTCACCCCCTCTGCTGTGGATCAGCTTTTCCCCCCGGGTGAAGGGCCCTCAGCAGGGCTCCTCTGCACGGGGGAGGCTGGGTGGTCACTGTGCCTCTCACCACAGGCTTTTCTAACACACACCTGAAGGTGTTCTAAAACACAGATCCCCACCCTTTGGTGTGGGATCTGTGCGAGCCTGGCAGCTGATAGCCCTGGGACAGTGGCCTCCACCTTGGAGGTGTCAAACTTATTCTTCGTGAATGTACCCAGCCCTGAGTTCTTACTTTATCTTATCTTCATCAGTGAATGGTCCAGGGCCTCTCAGAGCCACATCCAGCGTATGGTAGTCTTCTCTGCAGCTTTTGTAATACAGTTTTAAAAGTCCATCATGAAAATGTTTAAGTCTTAAACTATAATATTTCAGTCTCTGACAAATGCTTGGGTCCCCACGTCTTGTGTTAATTACCCAGGTGGCAGAAACTTCTTAAAGGCTCAGTAAGGGCACATGAAACCCCTTGACAGCAGCAATTTGGAAAGAGGATGCACCACCAACAGCAGGTGATGCAATTTGGGAATATGAAGAAAGTATTCCTTCCTCCATTATTGCATCTGTGGAGAAGGTGTCTCCCCCATAGGCTGTTCAATCACAACGATGTGATTATTGATTGCTCCTAGCAGGTGACTCCCCAAAGCACAAAGGTGCCTGCAATACTGAATACAGACACCAGTGACATCAACTGATAAACTGACTCAGGAGCTCCAGCAATTCAGAGGGAATATGTCCTACTCCTCATCTGTGTGGATCTGTGTTTTACCAACTGACAGCAGTTGATAAAACTATCTGGAGAGAGGATACACACCACAGGGTACTCTATGGTTTTACCTGCAGGACCATGGAGACGACATAGGGAAGTGGGATGGATAGCCTACCTTGATACTAGATGCACGGGTGCAGGAATTGCAGGGAAAACCAACCATAATTGGGAGTTTTTCCAGGAAAGTTGCTGTTTCAGGCTCCAGTGAACACTTTTCCAGGCAGAATGAAAGGTCCGATCATACTACTGATCCTATAGGGTCAGAGACTGAAATGTTATCATTTATGACTTAAACATTTTCATGAAGAACTTCTGCCTGTTACAGCAAAACTGTATTACAAAAGCTGCAGAGAAAACCACCACACCCTGGTGGAACAGGGCCCTCACCACTGCCTGATGAAGATAAGATGAAGTAAAAGCTCAGGGCTGGGGGAGAAGAACACATTCACAGAGCAAATGCTTAACACCTTCAAAGTAGAGACCACAGCAGCCCCCATAGGAGTACAAGGTTTTAGGAGACACTGGTGCACAGTGTATCCTAATGTCATCAAGCTGTGTAAGGATGGAATCCATTTGGATTTCTAGAGTGACAGGGAGATCGAAACAACTGACTGTATTGGAGGCTGAGATTAGAATGACTGGCATGAGTGGCAGAAGTATCTTGATGAGACCAGAAGCTCTGTGCATCTTTGGCATAGACTATCTCAGGAGAGGGCATATTTCAAGAATTCGAAAGCAGTATACCTTTCCTGGAGATAGAGGAAATTTCAGATGCCCCTTTTGTTCTGGAGTTGAAGAACAGCAGGTGCCAGTTGCTACCACAACAATGCACCAGAAGCAGTATCTCACCAACACAGACTGTAATTCCCATTTATAGACTAATTTGTCACCTAGAGAGCTGTCAGGAAAATTAATCCACAAACACTGGAGGTTTATGTCCATAAAGGAGACAGAGGAGTCCTGTTACTTTATTTGAATAAAAGGGGAGGCCATGGGGCATTCTCCTTGGGTCTCTCAAATTTTTGGATGGTGCAGCCTCCTTTTTATCCTAATTTCCTGGCCACATTTCCCTCTCTTTTTCCCCATTGGCTGAGGTACTTGAGAGGTACAGACTTCCCCAATTGCCTGATACCTAAGACTCCCTTCTAATGTATAACTCCCCTTTAATTTTTAATTCATGTGGAATTTGTGCTTCTTCCCATTGTTTCTTTCATCTCTCAATATCCAGTTTCATTTATCAGCAAACCCACAGTTTGTTCATAAAGACAAATCTCTTTCTTTCCATTCATCAATTAGTGGAATCCTTCCCATTGTTTATCTCTCAGTGCTAGTTTTATCTAGCAGCAGCCCACAGCTTGTTTGTAAAGACAAGTCCCTCATTCCTCTCAGAGACAAGGAGTTATCAGAAGGACCTGCTTACACTTTAACAGCCCATATGGCCAGTGTGAAAATCCAGTGGAGAATGAAGGCTGACAGTAAACTACTTCAGCTGAATGAAGTCTCACCACCTCTTGAGTCCTGCTGTACTGGACATGTTGGAACTTCAATATGAGCTGGAGTCAAAGGCAGCCACAGTTGATACTGCTACTGTGTTTTTCTCAATCCCTTTGGTAGCAGAGTGCAGGCCACAGTTTGCTTTTATTTGCACCTGTGTCAAGTAGTACCTGGAATCTACTGCCCTTGGGAAGGAAACACAGCTTTATCATCTGCCACGGACTGATCAAGACTGCTGGAGCAAGGTGAAGCTCTGGAACACTTGCAATGTGTTAATACATGGTTTTTTTATGAGGAAATAGAGCAGAAAAAGTTTTTGAGAAAAGAAAGCAAATAATCCAAATCCTTTTAAAAGCTGGTTTTGCCAGAAAACAGAGTAAGCTAAAGGGACCTACACAGGAGATTTAGCTTTTAGGAATCAAATGTCAATATGGACACTGTCAGATCCCAATGGATGTTATTAATAAAATAACAGTGATGTCCCCACTAACTTACAAGAAAAGAACACAAGCCTTTTTAGGCGTTGTGGGATTTTGGAGAATGCACATTCCAAATTGCAGTCTGATTTTAAGCCCTCTCTATCAAGTGACCTGGAAGAAGAATGATTTCAAATAGGGCCCTGAGCAGCAACAAGACTTTGGACAAATCAAGTAGGAGGTAGTTCATGCTATAGCCCTTGGGCAAGATGTAAAAAATATGCTTTTTATTGCAGTTGAAGAGAATGGACCTACCTGGAGCCTCTGGCAGAAAGGGGAGTCTTGAGGCTGACCTCTAGGTTTTTTGGAGCTGAGCATACAGAGGATCTGAAGGCCACTACACTCTAACTGAAAAGGAGATACCGGCAGCTTTCAAAGTGTCTGAGCCACTTCAGAGATGATCGGTACTGAAACACAGCTTCTGCCACCATGGTGTTACCTGTGTTGAGTTGGATGGTCAAGGGGAGGGTCTCCTCTATAAATCATGCACCACATGCTACATGGAGTAAGGGGGTTTGGACAGGAAACCCATGCTGTCCAGGAAACTTAAAATTGATCATGAACTGGCCAAAAGGCAAAGATTTTTGGAATGTCACCAGACATATGCTGAAGACGCCCCACCATATAATAACTTCTCAGAAACTAGGAAGCAACATGCATTGTTTATTGATGAATCCTTCTGCCTTGTGAGAAAGCATCTTATGGAGTCCCCTGTGACAACAGAAATTGCTGGAAGAGAACATGAATTGAGTCATTTTGCAGAGATGAAAACCATCCAATTGGCCTTAGACATTGCTGAACGAGAGAAATGGCCAATGCTTTTTTTTAACCTTTGATTCATGGGTGGTGGCCCTGTGGGCATGGTGGCAGCAATGAAAGCAGAATAACTGGCAGCTTATGGGTAAACCCCGCTGGGTTGCTACTCTGTGGCAAGACATCACTGCCTGGCTGGAAAAGTGTTACCAAGGATGAAGGCCAAAATCATAGACTACATGAATTAGACAAACATTTTTTGTAGACGTGTCATGAACATTTGGCAGAGGTGTTCCACAGAATAGGGAAATGATGTCTGTATATCTGTCAAAACAGATAAGTAGGTGTCATGGTTTGACGCTGGTTTAAATGCCAAACACACAAAATCTTATTTACTTAGTTGCTTCAGCTGTAACTAAGCAGAGAAAGGGGAAATAGAATTTCATCTTCTTATGGTGAAATTAAGATTATTGATGAAAACGGGAAACTTCAAGGCAAAACAGGTCCACACTTAAGCAGTTATAGTATAAAGAGGATTTATTACTAACAGAATTAAAAGTGAAAAGAAATAATAAGAAATTAAAGCAAACTCCCTTCTCTTCCGGCACCCCTTCTTTCCAACTAACCTGCGCAAGGGAAAACAAAACATGGGATTTGGTCAGTGTTGCATTTCTTAAGAGCCTTCCTTTTTTTTCTGCTGTGCTGTGGGATTCTTCACAACCCAGCAGTCTTGCCTAGAAAAATCTGCTGAAGTGAAAAAATATCCCTCCCATGAAATCTTGCAGTCTTTTCACACTGCCATCATGGGTCATAATAACATAGGGTTTAGTCTTTTAAGGATGTGTTATTCTAGCCTGAAACCAAAGGCTTTCTTCTTCAAATCTCTAAAAGTTAAATACAGGCTGTATTTAACTTGGCATAGGCATTCTTCTATCTTTGCAGACTGCACGTGGATTTTCCATCCTACCATGTACTTAATGAATTATAGAGAAAATAGTTTGTAATATTACAGCCTTTACCACGGCTTGCAAGGTGAATTTAAGCTCCATGCTGGAAGTGCCTCCACCCTCTTTTCCCACCACCATTTTGGCTTCATCCCATGCGATCTTACTTTTCCTTTCTTTCTGATCTTGGCATTGCCATGTTCTTCTCCCTCATGTGACTTACTTTTCTTTCCTTTCTCTCTGACTTTGAAGAAAAGGTGGCCTGTCAGCTGTGTGTGGTGTTTTTTCAGTTTGGCACAGGCTGTGTGGAGGTGCTGCCGGCCCCCAGAAAATGCGCTGTGTGGCCTCAGCTGCGCAGCAGCTCGTGGCTGTTTCTTGGCTGCCTGTTGTTTAATGCTGATCCCAGCTGCCCCCCGGAGCCAGGACAGCTTTTACCCAGTGGCTTTTGCCCGCACCAAGGAAGAGAGGGGAGGGGCCTCCTGATGGGGCCCAGGGCCTCCCCCCTCCCCTGCCACCCCTTGGCAGGGCAACAGGAGCAAAAAGGTATTCCCACCCCTGCGCACCCTTATTCAAATCGCAGAGGTGTTACCAGCTTTCTCATTGGGCTAGCAACTTGTCCATCAACTAAATTCCAACCTGCTATAGTAGGGAAGGTGATGGGATATTGGGAAGCATGAAATTTGGTGTGACATAAAGAGTATGGAATAAGGGATGGGTAAATTAGATTTGGCTGGGGTTAGAGTTAGCCTTCACCGTGGCTGGTATGGGGCTGTGTTCAACATAGAGTTGATAGTATAAAGGTATTTTTGTTATTGGTCAGCTGGGCTTATACACAGCTGATAAAAATATGGATAGCCAGTTAAAATTAGAACACTTGAATTTATTGAAAGAGGAATTAACAAAAGAACAATCAGGAACCCAACATGGCAATCAGCCATGCTGCAAGGCAAAGGGGGCAGTGCTCAGTGCTTAGCCAAGGTGGGAGGTGGCCAAAGGCACCCCTGCTGGGCAGGCACATCAGTTTTTATACCTGGGCAGTGAGTCTGTCTCCTTTCTCGGCTCCGCTCCTTTGGTTGTTCCGGATTGGCTCGTGTACCTCTAGGGGCTGATGATTGGGTGATTGCAGACCAATGAAATCAGGCATGTTGTCCCTTTATGGTAATTACGGTGAGCCCCCGTTCCCCCTTTCTTACCTCAGCATGGAGCAAATTAGTTTCTTCTTTTGCTGTGCTTTTGTGTGTGGCTTTTGTTTTCCTTATTAAACTGTCTTTATCTCAACTAATGAGTTTTCTAGCTCTTACCCTTCCAGTTCTCTCCTTGATCCTACTTGTGGGGGACTGAGCAAGTGGCTGTATGGGGGACTTGGCTGTTGGCTGGAATCAAACCACAACACTAGGTGTAAAATCTATAATAATATCACTGAAGTAGTGTTAATTTAACCTGTAATTAAAGAATATGCTCATCTAATGTAATAGATGTATAAAGTTCCTGTCAGTTCCAGAAAAACTAAGTGGAGGTAGGGAAAAAATACGATAGAAGTGAAACAACATGAGTCAGAAAGAGAGTGTGAGTCAGCATTACTGGCTGAACTGTTCATCAGCCTAGTAACTTGTTGTAGAGATTGATTTGTGATGTTTTGGGAGTAGAAGAGGAAATGTGTTTATTCTGAGCCTCTGCACAGAAATGCTAGCAAAGATAGTCAAGTTGCTTCTGAGTCAGTGTGCTCCATTCTTCTGACTATTCTGGTATCAAGTTATGAATCTAAGTTGAATTGAATCCTTCTGGTTAAGTTCCTCTGCTGCAGGATCAGTAGAGAATATATGTGAAGAGTAATGAAGCAGGAATGAGACACTCTCATAGAGAATATGATTCACTTATGATTCATCAGAAATAACAGTTTGAGAAAACTAGCTTCCCAAGTTTTACTTCTAAAGTGGCAAAGTAACGTCATAAGCGTTCTTGATGCAGGGAACAGTAGTAAGTTAAGGAATACTGTTTGCACTGTCTGCAGGCTTTCATCACATACAGGTGGCATCAGGGGAGCTAGTCTGTAACTGAGGGAAAGAATGTGATAGCCAAGTGCTGGAAAGATCTGCTGCTCACCCATTTTAGGAAAAGATAGTTTTGACATAGTGCCAGGTTGTTTAAAGACCCTTGTTTATGGAATCATTATGCAAATACTGATATGTGCTGTGGTGATGCTACAGCTGGTGGTATGATGGTATGGTGGGATGACAAACCATCCAGACTTGTAGCTAAAATGGTATCATGTCCATGGTGTGTTAAATGAAATAAAGATTAGATTTTCCTTCCAGGGGACATTCCAGCAGTTTTTGATTGCAGGGTAGGAAGTGTGCAGATTTACAACATACAAGTACAGAAAATGTATTTGTGTTCACTAAGCTGAGGCTTAGTAAAGCAGTTGGAAACAAAACGTTGCCCTTACAGCTTGATCCTTGTCATCAGAAAAGTGCTGTAGTGGTGGAATACTGTAGTACTTTAACCTATTTCTCTGCTGCTGCTTCTCACATGAGAAGCATACTCTTCTGAGGCTGAACACAAATACTTTGAAATTAAGTGCGTAAAGGAGTCATCAGTTGTTAAATTACCTGCAGTTACCAGTAATCTGCCTACTCTCAGATTGTTTTATGAACTGTGTGGTTATACATGCCTTGCTTGCCATTCTCTTCTCTCTCTGACTTCAGATGACTGTTCATAATTCTCCATACTCTGTCTAGCAGAACATTACCTTGCATGTGGTTTTTCTGTTCTCATAGTTGACAGACCTCTTGGTCCACCATAGACTTAGTAAACATGCCTGCAAGGGGGAGAGGACCAAAGGAGCCATTTTCCCTCTGTAATTTTGAAGATTCCACATGCCTTGCCCAGGTATGGACCCTGGCATTTTTATGGGAAGACACTTGGAACTGGCCACTCTTCATTGCTAGTCACAAAATAGGTTGTAGTGTGCAAGTATGAAAGGATAAAAGCTCATTCTTGCTGTCTAGTAGCTATGAACTTCAGTTACTAGTGTTGTGGTGGTGGTGATTTTTATTTTGCCCCTAAAGACAACCACTGCCAATTTGGTGTTTAAGAGAAGGAAAATTTCCCTCCCCCACTCTCCTCCCACTGTTTTTTAGCACCTTCTTGAAAAACTTTTGAAAACAACTAACCCATTCTTCCTAGCGGCAAAGGCAGAGCAAATGGAATGAGTAATCTAGCTAGGCATGGATGAAGTGAAGAGTTTCATTAAACACAAATGTGAAAAGAAGATATAGAAGCATGGGAACAAACAGTGGGTAGGGATGATACGTTATTAAAGGACTAACTCAGGTCCTTGCTTGTGTACTAGAAAAAAAACAAGCCTTCAAATNGATAGAAGTGAAACAACATGAGTCAGAAAGAGAGTGTGAGTCAGCATTACTGGCTGAACTGTTCATCAGCCTAGTAACTTGTTGTAGAGATTGATTTGTGATGTTTTGGGAGTAGAAGAGGAAATGTGTTTATTCTGAGCCTCTGCACAGAAATGCTAGCAAAGATAGTCAAGTTGCTTCTGAGTCAGTGTGCTCCATTCTTCTGACTATTCTGGTATCAAGTTATGAATCTAAGTTGAATTGAATCCTTCTGGTTAAGTTCCTCTGCTGCAGGATCAGTAGAGAATATATGTGAAGAGTAATGAAGCAGGAATGAGACACTCTCATAGAGAATATGATTCACTTATGATTCATCAGAAATAACAGTTTGAGAAAACTAGCTTCCCAAGTTTTACTTCTAAAGTGGCAAAGTAACGTCATAAGCGTTCTTGATGCAGGGAACAGTAGTAAGTTAAGGAATACTGTTTGCACTGTCTGCAGGCTTTCATCACATACAGGTGGCATCAGGGGAGCTAGTCTGTAACTGAGGGAAAGAATGTGATAGCCAAGTGCTGGAAAGATCTGCTGCTCACCCATTTTAGGAAAAGATAGTTTTGACATAGTGCCAGGTTGTTTAAAGACCCTTGTTTATGGAATCATTATGCAAATACTGATATGTGCTGTGGTGATGCTACAGCTGGTGGTATGATGGTATGGTGGGATGACAAACCATCCAGACTTGTAGCTAAAATGGTATCATGTCCATGGTGTGTTAAATGAAATAAAGATTAGATTTTCCTTCCAGGGGACATTCCAGCAGTTTTTGATTGCAGGGTAGGAAGTGTGCAGATTTACAACATACAAGTACAGAAAATGTATTTGTGTTCACTAAGCTGAGGCTTAGTAAAGCAGTTGGAAACAAAACGTTGCCCTTACAGCTTGATCCTTGTCATCAGAAAAGTGCTGTAGTGGTGGAATACTGTAGTACTTTAACCTATTTCTCTGCTGCTGCTTCTCACATGAGAAGCATACTCTTCTGAGGCTGAACACAAATACTTTGAAATTAAGTGCGTAAAGGAGTCATCAGTTGTTAAATTACCTGCAGTTACCAGTAATCTGCCTACTCTCAGATTGTTTTATGAACTGTGTGGTTATACATGCCTTGCTTGCCATTCTCTTCTCTCTCTGACTTCAGATGACTGTTCATAATTCTCCATACTCTGTCTAGCAGAACATTACCTTGCATGTGGTTTTTCTGTTCTCATAGTTGACAGACCTCTTGGTCCACCATAGACTTAGTAAACATGCCTGCAAGGGGGAGAGGACCAAAGGAGCCATTTTCCCTCTGTAATTTTGAAGATTCCACATGCCTTGCCCAGGTATGGACCCTGGCATTTTTATGGGAAGACACTTGGAACTGGCCACTCTTCATTGCTAGTCACAAAATAGGTTGTAGTGTGCAAGTATGAAAGGATAAAAGCTCATTCTTGCTGTCTAGTAGCTATGAACTTCAGTTACTAGTGTTGTGGTGGTGGTGATTTTTATTTTGCCCCTAAAGACAACCACTGCCAATTTGGTGTTTAAGAGAAGGAAAATTTCCCTCCCCCACTCTCCTCCCACTGTTTTTTAGCACCTTCTTGAAAAACTTTTGAAAACAACTAACCCATTCTTCCTAGCGGCAAAGGCAGAGCAAATGGAATGAGTAATCTAGCTAGGCATGGATGAAGTGAAGAGTTTCATTAAACACAAATGTGAAAAGAAGATATAGAAGCATGGGAACAAACAGTGGGTAGGGATGATACGTTATTAAAGGACTAACTCAGGTCCTTGCTTGTGTACTAGAAAAAAAACAAGCCTTCAAATCTAGCTAAAAAAAAGTACATATTTTGCATTTTTTTGCTAGCAGATGGCATTCCTGGAATTAGCTAAGAAAATTGAGTGTTTTAAAACAATTTCTTGTCTTTACAAGCAGGTTTTTTTTTTTTTTTTTGGTGACACTGTTCCTTGGAGGGTGGAAAATCCCTTGTCCAGTCATATTTTCATGTCTACCTCTTTCTTCGTTTTGTATGTGTGTTACTGTTAGATTTAGAGCAGCTGCCCTCCTCTGTTGTTCTCTTCTTAAATTCCTCATTTAGACTTCTTCTCTTCTGGTCAGTACTTAAAATATTTATCTCATTGACATGATCTGTTGCTTACCACTGCTTAACCTTACTTGGATAAAGCCCATTATCTAGTTTAAACCTGTTGTTTTAAAGCTGTAGGGAGATTATCTTTTCCAGATCCAGCTGTGCACATTGTTGGCCGTGTAGCTTCTAGTTGTACATCACTACCGTGATTGTCCAGTTCAGCCCATGGAATAATTTGTGAATGCTCCTGAGTATTTCAGGCAGAACTGGCCAAAGAATGGGTTTGTTGACTCCTGCTTAAGCAAGTGCAAGTGAATTCACTTGGAGTGAATTAAGGTGAACAAAAGCTTTTGGTATATCTACAGGTTTCTGATAGGACTATTTTTAGTATACCTGCTTTTTGAATGAGTGTCTGTTTATTGGTTTGGTTTTTTTTTTTTTTGGAGGAAAATGAGATTCTGATATGAATACAGGGTCTGGAACAGCATTTGAACTGATGGAAAAGATTGAGAGCTTGGACACACTGATAAGTTTTGAGAATTTTTCTGGTAAGAGTAGGAGGGCAAAGCCATAAACATCACTTAAATAAGCAGAGGGTGTACCTGCATAATATAGGTAACATAGGTATAGTTAAGCATATGATTTGGTTTTGAAAAGCTAAATTTTGAAGATGAAATAATATTGCTATAAAAGACCTTCTGTGTTACATAAGGGAAATGTACGTTTTTATTTTTTGTTTATATTTACAGTTTGAGTAAACTAAGAATCTGTTTTTTAGGGCATCCAAGATGGATCTCAAGTGTGCTCTGGAAGAATGTTCAATGGCACTGAATTTATTTCTAAATAATAAGTTCTCTGAAGCGCTGGAACTACTTCGTCCGTGGTGAGATTCTGTTATTTGCTGAAGTTGTTGTAAACATAGTATCTAGCACCTGAGGATTAATTTAAAGCCTCCGAAAATAGTAGTTTTAATTTATTCTCTTTCGTCTGAAAGCATTTCTTCATATTTGGGGGCTTTTTATTTATTTTTTGGGTCTTTAAAACCATCTCAAAAACTGTCTATGAAGCACTGAATTGTTATGTTAGAGTTTATCACTCAAGATATCTTTCCTCACACAGAGGGGGAAAAGCTGGGGAGCAAGACCTCAGTCAATGCATCTTTGATCAAATAATTTGTGCAATGAAACTGCTTCTGACAATACAGAAAAGCTGGAACAAAACTCCAGAATACTCTTTTTGTTGTGTTTTATATTATGTTTGAGTCTGGTGTTTATCTTTAAGCTCATCCTTCCATGTTCTGACTCTTTCTGCTTGTTCCCCTGTTTCCTTTCCTCCACTGAGAGGAAAAGCATGGCAGTGCAGATGCTGGGAATGAAAGAATATAGAGAGATTCACAGGTGANGTTTTTTTTTTTTTTGGAGGAAAATGAGATTCTGATATGAATACAGGGTCTGGAACAGCATTTGAACTGATGGAAAAGATTGAGAGCTTGGACACACTGATAAGTTTTGAGAATTTTTCTGGTAAGAGTAGGAGGGCAAAGCCATAAACATCACTTAAATAAGCAGAGGGTGTACCTGCATAATATAGGTAACATAGGTATAGTTAAGCATATGATTTGGTTTTGAAANTAAACATAGTATCTAGCACCTGAGGATTAATTTAAAGCCTCCGAAAATAGTAGTTTTAATTTATTCTCTTTCGTCTGAAAGCATTTCTTCATATTTGGGGGCTTTTTATTTATTTTTTGGGTCTTTAAAACCATCTCAAAAACTGTCTATGAAGCACTGAATTGTTATGTTAGAGTTTATCACTCAAGATATCTTTCCTCACACAGAGGGGGAAAAGCTGGGGAGCAAGACCTCAGTCAATGCATCTTTGATCAAATAATTTGTGCAATGAAACTGCTTCTGACAATACAGAAAAGCTGGAACAAAACTCCAGAATACTCTTTTTGTTGTGTTTTATATTATGTTTGAGTCTGGTGTTTATCTTTAAGCTCATCCTTCCATGTTCTGACTCTTTCTGCTTGTTCCCCTGTTTCCTTTCCTCCACTGAGAGGAAAAGCATGGCAGTGCAGATGCTGGGAATGAAAGAATATAGAGAGATTCACAGGTGAAACCTGTCTTATCTGGGACTTTGTGGGGAGGCAGTCTGGGTGGCTGATCTTTAGGGCTGGGATCTGAATCACATCCACCATTCTTCTCCTGTCTGTTTGAAAGAACAGGATATTGAGGGATGTGTTGGCAGGAAGAATATGTATCCTGTGTTAATAGAGCAAAGTAATAATCTTGCTCTGCAATTTAGTGCTAGTAAGAATGAATTAGGAGTGATGTGTTGATGTTATATGAGCAAGTTCAAGAACAGCTTTGAAGGAAACATCAGAAGGATGACACAGTTATCAAATGTTTGCTTTTGGTGCCGTGGAGAGCTCAAGTGAGGAAGGTGGTAGGCAGGGCTATAATCTTTTAAAACCAGCTGTAGTTAGACTCAAGCTCTCTTTTCGGAGGATTGTGTAGTGTTACTTGTAATGGAACAATGCTTTGAGAAGGGCCACCTGCAGGTGGTGTTAAAACTTTTTGGGTAGTATTGCAAAATCTACATGTAAGGATTGTGCCTGGAGTACACAAGGAGTGTATTGCTAGATACACTGATATTGCTCAAATGTTTTTTGTATATTTCATTTTACAATGTTTTGCATTGTAAAACAAGAAACTGTCTTGTTTTGTATTAGTGTATTTGTGTACTGCATATAATTTAAGTGATGTTTGCTAATAAACTCTGAGCTTATTATTTAGCATATTACAAAGGTTGACCTATTGTAGCAAAGAAACAAAAAGCTGCCTTAAAAAAAACCCTAACTGCTTTACTGAAAAATAGCCTTTTATTTAAAGTTAAGTCTCTAAATAATGTAAAAATTGTAGGGTAATAGTTGATATATTTGAGAAATAAAAACTTGGCTCAAAAGTCTGTCTTTGACTCTGCTTAAGATTTCTGTCTTGCATTTGGTAGTTGGATCCTTGATTTAGAAGGAAGAAAAGATGTTGAGGAAACTGGAGATGATTCAATAGAGAGCTAGCAGCATATCTAGCAGATATGTTTTATCTAGAACAGATGACTCACTCAGATGGCTTTGGTTCAGTTTGACAGAAAGGAGACTTGGGCATTAATCTAGTAGAAGTCTGGATCTGTTGAGGGAAAATTTCAGAGGCATCCTTCTCCAAAGTGCCAGATGGTAAAACAAGAGTCAAGTCTCCACAAGATGAGGCTTAAGAGGTTCAAGCCTGGCACTGAAGAAGGTACATTGCTAGTACAGTACTCAGAGAGGCTGCCAAAGGAGTATGCAGCCTTCATGTTCCTGAACTTCATGAAACTTGGTTAGGCAAAACCTGAGTTTGCCTGACATACTGTAAGCAATAAGGCTGCTGTAATTGTATGTGACATCCCTAAGCCCTTTCCAACAATATTTTTTGTAATGCTAAAATTACGTTGTGAAAGCCAACTAGTTCAGTGTTGTTTTTATGCAGAACTGAGCATGTGTCTGTACGGACATTTTTATGACACAAATACAGATTTTGTCTTTGGATCATGTAATAATGTTAGAAGAATGTCCTTACTCATGTTAAGTGAAAGCATGTGAATTACTATTTAGGTCAAGGCTTAACTAAATTAAATATAAATACCAGTGGACTGTAAATGGTATTTAAGTAAGTGTAAATGTTGGTGTAACCCTAGTGGGATATTTTCTGGAATTTGCTGTGACAGTATCTTGTGGAGCAGACATGCAACATCCATTGGAAGTTGATACTACTAGCTTATATTCTCATGTTTGTAACTTTCCTGCTTAATT
>VZTN01024638.1:69584-80115 GCA_013400515.1 Erpornis zantholeuca | reverse complement strand
TGCCCTTCTTTTTTCTTCTATGTACAATCTGTTAGGAATTAATAAGGGCACATGGGCTAATAATTCCTGCTAGATATACTATCCTTCCCTGAATTAAAGAACAGTGTTGATGTACACTGTTAAACAGATGCTCTGATTTGCAGTGCTGGTCAAAGTGATTTCTGTTCCTATGTGCTTTTTTTGTTGTTGTTGTTATTCATAGGCATACCACATGTATCTTTTATAAAGAGTGTTAAGATCCTTTGGGATAAAAGGAGCTGTGTAAATGTGGCGTCATCTCTCCTCATGTGATACTGTGTTATTTGTGATCAAACAGCAGAACTGCCTGGTGATATCCTTATTTCAAATCAGTATAGGTTTTTGGAAGATCTATAACATATATTCTTTTCTTAATTTTAAAACAATTCTATCCCTTCTTTGTTAAATACTGAATTTCTGCATCATCAAATCAGACTGCTACATATCTCTTAAGCTTTTCTTTAATTTTGATCTAACATTCTGCCATATGCTCTTGAGTTTTTTTAACGAAGAGTAGCTGCTTTTTTAAACTGAAATAATTTCCATTTGACAGCGTGGCATGACAATAGCGTGCTTTGAGTTCCATGTTATCTGTGCCATTTCACGAGATTTGCCTTAGTTTCTTGAGTCATTTGTGAGCTATAACAGCCTGGAATTTCTAAAACCCACAAAATAAAACCGTGTCCACCTTCAGCATGCTCAAGATAGAACAATAATCTCTATTTACCTATTAAAGAATCCTTTCCTTGTTTGTGAAGTTTTAGGTGAATAAAATGAAATAAGAACAATTCTGGATGCCTAATTACATAGGCATAGTTACTTACATAGTTTAGGAGTGCACCAGAAGGCAGTGAAGTGGCTCTGGGTGCAGGGAGCAAGTGGTGAGACCATCATAGGAGAATTGGGAGAGGCATAGTAGATGGGATAAGCTTTTCAGACAAGGAAGCAAGTGGTCAGTCTGCCAGAGAGAACAAAAGGAAGAGAATGCCAGATCAAGAAAGAATGTGTGATGGTTTCCTTGCATAATTTCTTGTCAGCCCAATAGATGAAGAGGGGATGTTTTGGATTTCTACAAGGATGGTGGATCAAAGCTGACTTGGAGTGGCCTTAGTTCTCTTCAAGATGTAGTATTTACTTTTGTTTGAGATTTTTGGTTTGGTGCATCTTCCCATTAGAGTGTGGTGCCAATGATGCCAAGGTTGCAGATTCAATCCTGGGCCATTCACTTAAGAGTAGGACTTTATGATCCTTCTGGATCCCTTCCAAATCAGACAAATCTGTGATTCTGTGAGAAGATCTTTTACATTCCTCAAGCACAGCTCTGTCTGGTTGAACCCTTACAGATGACTATTTCATTTGGGGAATAAATGGTAATCATGCTAGAAGACATATTGAGTATTATCCATCCTGCTAGTAACAATCCTTTTGACTATGGACATTTGCAAGATATAGTCAGTCATTTGTTCTCTTAACAATTTTGTGCTTGTTATGTTGTTTTTCGTCCAGTTTGGACAATGAGCTAGAATAGTTTGTTTCAGGTCCCTTTAACGTATATTTTGTTTTCATTCTAAAGACATAGCACAATATTTTTTCTATGTTTAGATTTCCAGTGCTTACAAAGTTCATATAAACATTACTGGCAACTACATGGGCAGAACTTGTAAAATGACAAGAGCCTGAGGGTTTCTCTTCTATAATCTATATCTATATATTTACATGCTTTACAAAAGTAAATATACACAGCCATACTTGGCTGTACTGGTACAGCATCTTCCTTGGTAGAGGAAGTGAAGTTTCTTCATGTTTAAATTCTCTAGCACTGGAACAACCTGCAGTTGATTAGTTGTGTCTGCCTGATGCATTTGCAAAAAAGTGGTGTGGACTGTGTTTTGTGATTTCACAGGCTGTACCTTCTGCACTCACAGTTTAAATCCAAGAAAGCTCTGAAATTTTTTTCTTCCATTTGTTTTTGTCTTGATTTTATGAAAATGTTTCCTTTTATAATATGAGGCTACAAATAACCCTCTTCTAGACAGAACAGGAAAATGTGACAAAAGAGCTCTAAAACTGTGATTATGGTGAAGAATCATACCTTGCCTTACAGATATGACAGAATAATTCTTTTTTCATTAGACTGTGCAAAGTCTAGGGAAAGGAAGAAAAGGGAGAGAACTAAGTACCCTCTAAAATATACTCATTGTACTGTTGTCCGTTTCTCTAGTTAGAAGCTTCCAAAGAAGTTGGAGACAGTATAGAAGCACTTGGATTTTCTTTGTACTGTCTCAAGACATCTACAGATAAACAGGATATTGATATGAATCACAAGCCATGACTAAATTTTCATGACAAAAATGAAATGCAGTTTGAAACATTTTGGATATGTGGGTCAGCCATGTTTGTACACCCTGTAGTATTATAGTGTGTTAGATTGTATTTAATACAATAGATGTGTTTCATTATTTAATTTGTTTAGCTTCCCACAGTCTCAGGACGTGCCATTGTATTGCTATCAAAAAAAGGAATCACCATAATTCATGGTAATGTACCATTTTTGAGTTGTGTAAGTTCCCTCAGTGCCCCTTACACTCTTAACAGTGAGAAAGAAATAACATTAAAAGTCTTGGTGTTCATTGCAATGTGAACTATCTTGTACATCACTTATGAATCTGATTTATTTATTTTGGACATATTCAAGTATTCATCTGCTATTTCTTGGCAACGAGGAATGGTACCAGGACTGCTAGCATTTTATCCAGAGCGGTACTGTTTAGACCACTTCAAGAGACCCAGCACTTAAAATCACAGCCAAGGTGATCTCAAATGAGGTGTTACAGCTTGTGTCTGTCATATTCTGCCACTGCTGTACTAGCACTCAGAAATCCCCATCCCAGTGCTGAGTTCAGCTTCCTCTGCCTCTCACTTTCCCTCACCCTCTCCTCTCTCCTTGCATCTGCCTGTTGCTTGGTCCCAAACCATATCTTTTGCTCACTCTGTTCTGAAATGTGCCTGGTGACAAGCCTCCTCTAATTCCCTTGAAAGGCTCCTGCATAGCCTACTACTTCTCAGAGACAGTGGGTATTTTCTAATGTTCCAGTATTTCCGCCACATATTTTTATCCCTAACAACTACCTACACACCCTTTACTATATATTGTTCCCCTTTCCCTTTGTTTATTCCCTTTAGACATAGTAGATTCATGGCATGCCCCCATTTTCTTTTTCCCAAGCCTAAATTAGTGTGAGATAATCAAAAAAGCTCTTTAAATAATCTTTTTCTCTTTATTAATCCTGTATTTAAAATATAATCAGTCAAAAGAAATCATGAGGGATAGAGTGGAATGAGAGTGAGAGCAGAAAAGAAAAAATGAAGGACTAGGAGGTGAGAAAGTACATGGGATTCTATTTACAAGAAAAATACATGCTGAAAATAAGTATTTAAGATGGGAATTGGGGAGTGAAAATGAACAGATGTTAGCACGGTTACTTTGTCTGGAGACAAAGAAATGGGAGAGTTAAAAAATGTATGTATTTTAAAGTAAGACTTTAAATAAGAATTAAGCAGCTGGGAAAGGTTACTTATACTGTGAGTTGGAGACATCTATGGTATACATAACATTTTTTTAAAAACAATCTAACAAAGCAGCTGGGTGAGTTATTAACAGATGTTAATGATTTGTCAGTGGTATAAAACATTAAGATCACATTCAAGGGTAGACCGTAGTCATGTCTGATTTCTCCATGGACAAAACTTTTGCATTAGGCCACTGTCATGCCTGATTTCTAACCATGGATGGAACATGCCTAAAATAAATCAAGCAAGAAACAACTAAGAAAGAAAGAAAGAAAGAGAGAAAAAAAAAACCCAAAGAAAACAACTGCCTAGGTTTATTTTATTAGTATTTGTTCATCTACTGCAATGACTGGTAGATAGTTGAAGTATGGAAAATCACTGCTTAATGTCTTTATTTACAATAAACAGAAAGTAAATTTTCTACCTCTTTACATCTCTTTTTCTTACTTGCATTTGAGCTAGCTTTTTGAAGCTATGGATACAAGAGAATAAAGCTGTATGTGTTGGAAGCACAATGTAACTGTAGCAATGCCAATAGTTGTCTCAGAGAAGTTGGCCCTTAATGCTGTATTTAAGTATGTCCCGAAAATAACTGCATTAGGCCAGTAAGTGCCAAGTAAATCTATAAATAAATAAAAAGATAGATTATATCTTTATGAACTGTGCTTTTTGTATGTTTTTATGAACAGATGCATCAGTGTGTATTCTAGGTCTAGAGGGGGTTTTGAGAAACAAGAGTCTTCATGTTGAGTGGGATGCAAGTAAAATACCATCTCCAAAATAATCTTGGCACAATAGAGATGTCTTTTGAACTTATTTCTCAAGAGAGTAAAAAGAAACAACAAAAAGCTAAGGAAATATTTGCAAGTTTTTAGCTGCTGCGATGTTGTAGTAAGCTGATGACTCCCTGGTGAGAAGGCAGTGGGTTAGATTGTGCTTTTACAACCCGAGTTGAGCCAGGGGCAGAGCTCAACGGCACCAGCTGAAGAGCAGCACACAGAAGGGGCTGTGCCTCAGAGGTGATGTGACCTCCTCAGTTTTCTCATATCTCCATAATAGATTATTGACCCATAGCAGTAGTAATTTTTTGTAACTACAGAAGTGTGGTCATTTCTTACAGCTTTTTATCCATTTCCCTAAATCTGGAGCAGCAGCAAAATAGTGCCTGTATGTCCCCTGTGCACTGGCTGCCATTAGAGCCCTGCAGCAGAGCAATGAGAAGGAGCTGTGGGTGCCCATATGAACATGGTGTAGTTCGGGGTCTGTAACAGAGAGAGATGAATTTCCAAGTGCTATGTGTGATACTGCCCATCCAGCATCTGCTCAGGTGTACCAGAACTCAGATCAAGATGGTTTCTCCCAGGAGGAACATTGGATGCTTCTTTCTATAGCACATTAGTGAGCTGAATCAGTTCAACACAAGAATGAGTCAATTGTCAGAGACAGTACAGGGAGGGAGGTAGGAGAGCAAGACAAATGGGAATTGGATTGAAAAGTGTCTGTAGACAGCAGCAGGTCTTTAGATTATTCTGCAATTTCATGGTACTTCTTCCTCAGTGAGTCATCTACAAACTGGAAGGATCAAATTAAATAGTTTTGAAATTGCTCTATCGGAACACAAATTAGGAAAGGAGAAGCATAAAAAGCCCCAAACCAACAAAACAACAACAAAACAAAACAGAAAAACCCCCAAACAAAAAACCCCACAAGCCCACCTTTTTTGACTTATTTTGTATCTTAGAAACAAGAAATGAAGGAAGGTATATTTCATTTAAAAACGTGGTTCCACAACATTTAAGCTCAATCCTTTTGGAATTGTGTTCCCTTGACACATATACTATCATTCTTTGCCCCCTTGACACACACTGCATTTCAGAGAGCTAGCAGAGTGGAAGACTTATCAATTGATCATTTTCTGGCTGGGTTTCTTTTTTATCTGCTTGGTTTCCTGAGTTAATTCTTCACACAATTATGTGTCAGGCAATATGGGGACAAAGAAGGGGGCAACCCAGACTCAGATCATCAGTGGCAACCACCAAACTGTATGCTGAAGGTATGCCTGAAAGGCATGTGTGTACATGCTGTCATTACAGTATGCTGTTAGATTTAATCTGATGAAAGGTGGTTTGACACTAAAAGAGCTAGTCCTGCTCCTGGTTCCCTGGCACCCAACACTTTGCTAGTCTTTGCAGTTTGGTCCCACTGTTTCCCTTATGCCAGATCTAGCAGTTCCAAAACTGCAGAGAAAATTGATTTAGCTTGACACTGGGCCAGAAAATTAAACTACTGAAAAGTATTTGTTTTCTGGTGGCTGCAGACTGTTAGATCAGCTCTCTTGTAGTGCAAAACTGCATCCTAATCAAAGATGTATACGTATTTATTTGCTATGTCTCTAGGTTATAGATGAACTTTTATTTCCATGATTGCCATTTTTTCTATCTCATCTGATAGAAGATGTTTCCTGGTGTTATATCTTCTCTTAGAAAATGAAGTCCCGTTAGTTATGGACAAATATGTTCTTCTGAAGGTATAAGTTGTGTTCCACCACAGGGGAAATAAAAATAATGCAAGGATGTTATGTTACTTTCGCAATTTTCTGAACAACTTGACATATCTAAGAAGTAAAAGAGCTAACAATTCCATTATTATACATATCACACATTGTAACAGTATATGGCATATGTCTTAGGAGAAATTTAGGTTTCAGTTTTGCAAGACAGGAAATTCCAATTTTATTGTTCATTGTTGCTAAAAGGANCTAATTTAATCATTATCATCATTTTTGGATGAATAGCAATATATCATTTTCATTTTCAGATACATTCTTTTTCTTGCCAAATTGTTATATTTTCTGAACAACTTGACATACCTAAGAAGTAAAAGAGCTAACAATTCCATTATTATACATATCACACATTGTAACAGTATATGGCATATGTCTTAGGAGAAATTTAGTTTTCAGTTTTGCAAGACAGGAAATTCCAATTTTATTGTTCATTGTTGCTAAAAGGACAAAATGCTTGTCTCCCTCCTGTCAATGGTGCTCATACTTCCTACTGGCTTGTAGTTTGCCATAAGCCTATAGAACATATCATCCTAGGAGAAGACTAATTGGTACAGTTTCTGATGAACTTGTGAATTGTATCAACTTACTAGAAGGGTTCAGTGAGCATCAGAACTATCACAGAGAAAGCAGCAGGACCACTCAGTGAAAACAGAGTAAGAATAGGGGAGAACAAATTGAGGGGTAAACCTCCCTGTTCTGTTTCAGGTGAACTCTTACATCAGTTCAACTGATGGTGGAAGATCTTAAGTCAGAAACATCAAACCATTTAAATCATGAGTTCCTGTTCTTCAAAGTACTCATTTATCAGCTCTGCAATACTTAATTCAAATATCTAAATATTTGGCCAAATTTGGATGAATAAAGGATTCCTGAAGTTCCCTGTTAATAAAATTGCACAATATTGCTGAAGTTGCTTGCTGCTTTTACTATGACAAATGATTGCACATTATAAAAAGCTACTGACTTTTCAGTGAAATATGTAATCAGGGTTGAAATTTCATATTACAGCTTTAGCAGATAAACTAATTCATGGCTACTAAAAAGAGCCTCACGTTCCCTCATGCCAGCCCTGCATTCATCAGATCCAGCTCTCTAACTTGACCAAAAACTGGTTCAACAACAAGAAGAAGAAAATTTGAGAAAAAAAGAAGAAAAATAGAAAAAAGAAGAAGCTGCCCAGCAAAAAGTGTTGTTAGAGAGGGAGGAATATGGAAAGAAATAAACTGAATCTCTCTCCAAGCAGATGTGTGAGTTTTACAGTCAGTTCTGATTAACAGCATGAAAAAAATGGAACATGAAGTTTTGTGGCCTAGGTAGGAAGTAAACCTGTAATAATGCCATATGTGACACTTGTTCCCATAGCTAGATGGAGAGAGCAAGGGCGTAATTAACAAGAAGCTTGAGGTCCAGAATCATGACATCTGGAAATATGGACAGCATATATTTGTCATCTTGCTGTATACTGGCCTGATGATCCTCTATTGATCATTGGCAAAGACTAGATATTAGGACAGATGGCCTTCTGTGCCTGTCTCTTCTGGTACATAATAATAGGTACTGTGGAGGCCACAGTAAAAAGCCACTACTATCTTTATAGTAGTCACTTTCTTAGGATAAGTGACCTATAAATGCATATTTCACAGAGCTGCCTGTGATAAAAAGAGCAGAATTCACTAACTCAACCACTTTCCATCCACTATTTTGATCACTCATCAGAAAAGTAATAAAAGAATGATGATGAGTGTCAGATGCTCATATGCATTCTGAGTAAAATGAAAAGCATCTTATCTATTAGAAACAACATGAAATCCCAGAGAACATGGAACCTGTGGAACAAAGTTAATAGTTCACATAGCTTTAGCTGATTCTGCTACATGAAACCTTTCATTGATTAGCCAAACGAAATTTTGAGATCAATTAGATGCAGTAATGATGCCATTTCCGCTTACCTTTCAGCCTTTGAATGAATTTATACAGCAGAAGCATTTAGAGCAGTTGAATAAGAAGAGCAAGGACTTATTGTTGTCTTTTTGTGCTATTGTGGCAGCGCAGAGGACATTGAGGAGGATTTTGGCACTGGAAAGTTTTCTTAATGGATCAGAAGTCCTTAGGTGGTATGTGGTGTAGAGGTGGATTAATGACTCTGCCTCACCTGTTCCTCACAAACTCCTGCATGGGAGTAGGTAATTCTGGAAAGAAATCAATGGTCAGAGTGTCTTTTACAATCCAGCTTTTTGTGGCTGCCAGCACAGACCCTTGTGACTAATAGGAATTCTGCACCAATTAGAGCAGAGTTGTGTTATGTGTGCTGGGGCTACAACAGTTCCAGTATTCTTGGCTAGCCTGAGTGCTGTGGAACTACACGTAGCAGCTTTGAAAAGCTTGGCCCACAGTTCTTCCTCCCATTTAATCACATAGCTTAAGAATAATGTAAACTTGAGTCTTGGGTGACAAGTCATAAAACTGTTACAGCACAAGGCCAACTCACAGGTGCTCTTAGAAGACATAATTTATGCAGTTGCACCAAATTTCAATTGATGTGAACAATGTGATTCAGAAGCCTTTGAAAGAGGTGATTTTGCTATCTGTGGACAAGTTAGCTTCTGAACACACAGATGTCTTGAATACTGATATTTGAATGCTTCCATATTTGAAAAATAGGCCAGGATTTTTATCCAGAGCATATAAAGCTCAGAATACACAGAAATTTGGTCAGCTGAAGCTTCGATGAGATATTTCAGAAAGCAAAGACAAATATGTTAGAAGAAGATGTCTTTTGAAGATACATCAATCAGAATTGACAGTAAATTTTCAGATTTCAAAATGATGAAGCTACTGATTTGGAAGCTAGCTTCTGAAACTGTAGAAGTGGTACAGATGAAAACATTGCGACTTTTCATGAAATACTGCTTACAGACTTGTATTTGATATTATTGCCATTAAAGCTAAGGCCATGAGCAAAAATATCCAGGGAGAGTTAATTTTGTTCCTTCTGCTACAAAGTGGTAACCTGGGGCAGCATATTGGTCAGGTGGGTAAAAGTAATATACCCTTGCTTATGGTATTGTTAAATCCATTCCACAAAGTCCTGTAGCTCAGAATAATCAGTTAAGTACACCCAATATTGGCAGATAATTTGGCATCACATGAACTTTTTGGAAGTTCAGGGTGAAATCTGTCTGTGACTTCAAGCAGATGACAAAATATGAAACATTTTTAAGGGACAGTCAAATTTTTCAGCTTTTCCTCAGCCACAGCCACAAGACTGAGGTGTAGCACCCTTCATACTCCCCAGGACATTGAAATGGGGCTGAAATATTTTAGATGCTCTGTTCTGGCCACATGCATGGGCTTGAGTTCATGACATGGAATATTTAAGCCAGGTTTTTTTAGAAATTCAATTTTGATAACTTTAAACTTTCATATTTGTTGGAATTTTCTCCTAAATTAAAAAATTGGTTTTTTAAAGTGAATTTTCCCCACAGCAATCCATGTTATCAGGCTGGAGCTTTTCTTTAACTTTATTTAACAGTGAAGGTGCTGTAAATGCATCTTCACTGTATGGGTGATACCTGTAAAAAGGATCTGTAGGAATTGTTTGAAGGTGATTATCTTGCTCTCTTTCTCAGGCATGGTCCATAATCTGGTTTAGTTCCCACTCAGAGTGTTCTGACATGAGTTAGATGCATATTTATGTGCTGGAGGGGTAAAAGTCAAATAACGTTTCATTGCAAGTTGTACATTGGGCACATAATCAAAGCAAAGTTTTGAATAATTTCAACATGGTTGTATTTATTTTATCTGCAATTTTTATCTTACAATGTGGGCCTATACATTTAAAATTGAAAGTCTATCCATAGAAGAAATATATTATGTGCTTAATAAGTACAAAAAAATGTGGGGGAACTTAATCTAACTACTGGGGTTTTTTTCTCTCCATGTCTTTTGTCCTTGTGTCTTTTGTAGTATTAAAATCTATATATTGGTAGTTTTCCCTTCTACACCAGTGTACTTTAGTACTTTTTGCTAAGATATATACAAGTACTTAGGAGCAGACAATTTAATTGCACTTTCTGTTGTTACAAATACTTCTGTAATGGAAAAGAATTGCATTGACATTTTAATATGCTGTCACTTTAAGATACTACATGAAGTGTGAACAGAGCACAGGCACTTTTAACAGGTGTCTCTAATTGTTAGTTTGTTTCTTAGAAATAGCTATAATATAAACTTTGGTGGAACATGTAGATCTAAGGTGTTTGGATCTTGCAACATGCTAACCAGGCTTTCCTTTGGCTGCTGGTGAAAACAAATTGGATTGTGTAATTGATTTTTTTTTTTTTTTAATTACAGCTTTTTTTTTTTCTTTTTGTTCCA
>VZTN01024638.1:22738-65931 GCA_013400515.1 Erpornis zantholeuca | reverse complement strand
ATCAATTCCTGGTTTTGCTTGGCTTGCATGTATGGTTTTTGCTTTTATTGTTAAACTGTTTGTATCTCAACCCATGAATTTTCAAGCTTTTATCCTTCTGATTCTCTCCTTGATCCCACTGGTGGGGAAGTGAGCAAATGTCTGTGTGGGGTTTGGTTGCTGCCTGGGGTGAAACCAATCTAATAGAGTCTTCTGCTCAAAGACACTGACTATATTTCACAGATAAAATAGTAATTAAAGTAAGTATCTTTGAAAAACATAGCAGTTTAAATACTGGCTCAGGTTTCACAGTCCTTTTGCTTTACTTTCCCCTGGTCTGATGTGCCATCACACAAAGTTTTGCCATTTGTGTAAAATCTAATACCAGATTTGTCTTTCTATTTCCAGGTGATAAATACTATTGTCTCAAACTAAAATTTAAAAAACACAAAATCATAACCCAACAAAACAAACAAACAAAACCTCAACCAACCAAAATAACAACCAAGAAATTAAGCAAAGAGCCTAAAGTAAAAAATCCATTTTCTAGAATTGTGTTTTGCATATAGAAATAAATTTTCTGCCCTTTGATCCAAAACGTATTGCAAAATTGTGGTCTCTTTGGATCAAGAACCATCAATAAGTAATTTTTGTACACAAAATTGTGGGTTGCACTTTCTCATGAAATTACTTTGAAATATTTTTTCCTTGCATTTAATTAAGTCTCCAGACATTGCATATGAAAGCTACAGTGTTACAGTACCTGAAAATTTTAATATGAACTTTAAATATGAGTTTACTGTTGTGTATCATGTTCTGCTGCACTTTAGAATCTTTTGGAAGAATGGCAGAGATGTGACAAGTGGAATGGCATTGCAGAAATGCTCAAGGTATAGGTGAACCCATTTTTTTTCACTGTACTGGTATAAAGTTGTACCATGTATTACTGTGTAATGTTACGTATGTGGCTTCAACAGATTTTGTGGTCCATAGATTCTTCCTTCTTTCTCCTCGTCTCTCTCTCACCTTCTCACTCACTCTCCTTTTCCTTCCACTGGGCTCCTGAATTTAACCTAAATTTAGCTTAAAGGCTAAAATTTAACCCAGGGTGGTTTCAGTCCCTGGTGGAGGCCACAGCACAGTGTGGTGCTGATTATGCAGATCCTCTTCTTTTCCTGGACACTGATCTCCTTCCACATCTCATCCCCTTCTTCCCTACTGCCCTCAGACTCCTGCCTCTTCTTTTCCTGCTTAGATTCTCCCTTTATTTTAGCACAATCTCACTGTAGATTCCTTTCTCGGGACCTTTAGACTTTCCTGAGCCTGTACAAGGCCACTGATATTTTTCAGAAGGGAGGAGAGCCACCAGGAGTAGACTTGAGAAATCAGATCAGCTCTGAATGGGAGAACAGTGGGAAAAGAAAGAGTGGGATGCTCAGAAACAAAACACAAAGGGGCCAAGCCATCTGCAAAGTGGACCCACAAAATTAAGAAAAGGTATTTTCTCCTGGTGGCAACTGGATGCTTCTGACATTACTTTCAAATCAAATTAGCACTCTTGTTTTTAGTTGTTAATGAACTAATTTTCAGTAATTTCATGTTTCATGGGTGCTTGTCTGAGATTAAGCAAAGTAAACATTAACAATGTAATTCTCTTGCATTTTTTCAGCAAGCATGTTGTAATTTAATCCCTTTTCCACAGTCTTAGATTTTCTCCACAAACCTAGGGAATTTTTTCCAGAATCATAAGTTGTGAACATAATCTAGTGATTATATGTCAAGCCTATGATTTTATTGTAACAGCTTATTCATGTACATGTTTGCTCTGAGGTGCTGTCTGCCATCTTTGAATTTTTTTCTGTGGCTTGCCCTTATCCTAGACCTTCTCCTCCTTTCCTTGTCACCCTCCAGTCTGGATAACTTCACAATTCCAAAGAGCACAAGCTACCCGAGGCATTCCAGTCCTGTGGACAAAGAGAGCAGAGCAAAGGGGACTACCTATCCCAATTTCACCATTGCTGCTCCTGTGGTGACATCCACAAAATATTGGGACACCTCCAGGTGTATCCCTGAGGATACATTTGTGGGAATATGGGGACACTTGTTAATAGTTTGCTGTCAAGTTTAAGTTACTCTCTGCTTTGAAAAGTTAGTTGTATATTCATGTGAAATACCTCTGCTACTGTTAAAAATGCAACTAAAAAAAAAGACCATTGATAAACGTGCACTGTAGATTTTAGGGCACTTGCTAGAGCCTTGGCAGTGTATCAAAGGTGGACAGCTCCATCTGTAGTTTAGGGAAACAGTGGAACAACTATGCAGGACAGGTAATTCCATCAGTCCATGGTACCCATCTCGGGGGCATGTGCATGTCTCTGCACTGATCCTGCAGGGAGCCTAGATGAAGCACTTAAATTCAACACTTAAATTAAAGATGAGTGAAGATGAATAATACTCAAGTACTTAAAATGTATGCAAGGGTTCTGCTTTAGGGCATTTCAGCAGGCTGTACATGACTACTAGAGTTTAGGACAGATCCTGACTCAGCCTACAGGCCTTCAGTACCACCGAGGTGTCTATCTCAGCAAGGCTTGCTAGGCGTGACCTAATCCACACGTTCCCAGCAGGGCAGTGGCCTCTGATGCCCTCTGCCTGAATGTTTGTGCTGCCTCTCTGCAGAAGTGCTCCTGTGTCATGCAACCAGAATTGAATGCTGTGGGAAGTAGCATTGACCACTGCAACCCTCTTCTATTCTTCATAAAGCCCTGTCTGCATCTATGCTAGAAACTACTCAGTTAATACTTTCTACAAGCTTATCCTTATCTCCTGGTTAGAAACTGTGCCAATACCAAAGCAGTAAAAAACTTCACTGGCTGTTTTGCTGGGGTGAGAACCATGAAAACCTCATTTGATTTGAGCTCTGTGTGTGACAGAGCTGCTTTGTCACTCTCATTTTAAGTACCTTACCAGCAGATGCGATGACAAAGGTTTGTGAGCTGGATAATTCAGGAACATACTCATACCTCCCTTGAGCAGGTAAATGAGATAAGAGGAATCAGGAAATATTCTTTTTTTTATTGTGATTGCCACCCTTCGTAAACGGAATAGAAACTAGGAATTTAATTTCTTTCCTGCCAGTTAGATTCATCATCCATGTTTTTTTTCATTCCATGTTTTCAGATGCATAACACATGATTTACAGAACTGCTGACTGCTATAGTTGCAATTAATACAGTGCTGCCTTCATAGCTTGAACACTGAATGCAAACAGACTGATAGTTTTATCAATCCATTTTAAAATGTATTAACTAAACCAGCAGTTTACTGTTCTTGTCAAACTCTAAACAACTGTAAATCTTGTTTTCAGAAATCAGCCAGAAAAAATGTAACACATTAAAAATGAATTAGACATGGCACACCTCCCATAAGCTGTATAATAAACAGATCACAGCCCTCTAGTAATAGTTGTGATTTCTGACATGTCACTGGAGAAGAACTCGTGGGTTTTCCGAGTGACCTATGTCATAAATCACTGCATTCTCATTTATACTGAGCACATGCATCTAATTTTTCAAGAGTGGCTTCTGAAATCCTGATGAATGGCTTTGGAGTTGATTACTGGAATGTATGAAAAGTGATGTCACAAGTGCCTGATTGAGGAAAGGAAAAAGGGGCTAAAAAATGATCCGGTGAAACCTGAATACAAAATTGTAATATATTGTTAACTAAGTAACAAATGAATAACCACACAGGAGATAAACCTAAAACAACAAATGTAAAATCTCTCACACTTTTCCTTAAGACAGATAAATCAAATTAATGTAAGTTAGAATTAAAAGTAGAATTAAAACAATGTAAAGGCACAAGCCAAGCATAAACCATCCATGTATTTTTTGACTATGCAGGTATCAATGTCTTGCTTGTTCAGTTTAGTGTGTTCTCTTTGTATTAGTATGTAAGTTTTTATAATATAGAATGCTTCACATTAGAAAAAATTTGGGCATCCCAAAACAGGAAATGTTTTCAAACTTATTAATGAAACTCTGGAGTCATACTGATGTACTTTTATGTATATCCTCTCCCCTTTCTTTATCTATGTGATCTTTTGAGAGCAGATATAGCCCCCCTCTATCACACTCAGAATTGAACAAAAGCTATTCACTCACTAAGCCCAAATTGGCTTTCCATACCTCTCTGGAGACACATAGTATCCAACACAGTCTCGTCTTTCAAGTGACATGTAGGAGTATGCTTGGTGAATCCAATTTTTATTTCCTTTGTGTAAAAGACTGCAAATTATGTTACATGCTGAAAGATAATGTAGACAATTTTTGTGTTTTGCTCACTGCTAAAGATTTATCTGTGTCAGCAGCTGGAGAAAATGGACTGAAGTTGAATGTGTTACATGATTGTAGCATGTAGATTCTGATTTGGTGTTGAAAGAAACTCCTTGGCAGATAAGTAATGAAATGAAACAGCAAACATGCCATCACCTAATAAAAACATCAGTTCATAAAAACCATTAACTACCTTTTCCCAAGACATCCCTTTTTAATTGATATATTTGAATTTGTCATAAGAAAACAAATTTGTGTTATTCTAATAAGTGCTGACCAGTGCTTATTGAATTTTTTTAAGGAAAATATTACCTTTTGTCCAGCCTCTGCTTGCAAGGTTCAAAATGATCAGCATTCATTAAACTTTATTACTGAGGTTCACGAAACTTTCTTTGGATTAGAAAAGCATAACCTTCTGTCCTGATTTAGAAGGGTGTTGCAGCTTTTCATTAACCTGGAAGCCTCCTATTTACATGGTTCACAGCCTGGTCTCAGCTCACTTGGAGGTAACAAAGGGTGTCGGGACAAGAGTGCAGCAGGGGGCTCATCCTTTAGGGCTGCCATCTGAGTTTGATCAGGTCAACTGTTTTAACTCCTGCCTCATTAGGCAAAATAAAATGGAGATTATGGTGTGTGGAAGGATCACATTACAGACAGAAAACTCTGCCTCCTGACACTCTCTGTTGATTTTGCATTTTGACAGGACCTTGCTCTCTGTGTTTCCCATTCTGTATTACAGCAGGCTTTAAATTATTTTTGAAGACAAGATCATTTGTATCCCCTGGCACTTCAGAGCTTAGCCATAGAGGAGTGAAGTAATAAGTGAAGACACATTAGTCTCAGAGGCAGTTTACCTACTGGAGAGATGTCACTGTGTAGCAAGGGCTTAATGCTGATAGACACATTAATTCAGCTTGTCAAGCAATGCCTAGCTCTTCTTTTTTCAAAGTTTAAGTTAGCTGCAAATTTGAAAATATCTGACACAAAAAAAGTTCATGAGACATATTATTATTACCACCTGGCACATAGGATTGAGTATTTCATTTTCAATACTTACAATTAATGTGTTAAGTCTATTCAGGTTTAATTTAGTCACTAGTTTTGGTGTTTATATAAAATTGTAAAATTGTTTAGAGTTAAGTGTGTCTGTTGCATTGTAGTGCCTGTTAGAGTGGAGATGAGTATCAATCATCAAAGATTCATCTCCTAATGAGTCTTTGTCACCTGATTGTCCATTAAAATGCATTTTCCTGCTGAACTCCTCCTTATGTGTCGTAAATTAATAGAAACTTCTCAGTCTTTAAGAATCAGAAACTAGTTCAGCATATCAGTTTGGCCAACTGACATCAGCTGACAGATCTCTTATGAGGAAGATAATGACAGTTCTTACCCATCACATCCAATTACGCTTTTCTTTAGGAAAAACAGGGTGTTAAAAGCAGGTGATGGTTAGTAATCAGGTATATCTCTTCTTTCTCTTACTGCATTTGTTGGTAGGATTTTTTTTTACTTCTTCCTTCATAGGCGCAGACAATAAAAGTGAAATATCAAAATTAGAAATAAATTTACAGTATTTTTGTGATTGTTCCTTTATAAATCAATAGTTAGACAGAAGTTATTAGGCAACAAGGTGCTGTCAAAACAAGAAGCTCCCCTCAGGGAAGGGGGAAAAGAGGCGACAAGTAATATGTGACAGATGTGAATGTAAATTGTTTAATGCAAAGTGGAATGTGCACTATTCTATGGTTAGAAGTGTAGCATAAAATTGTTTTAAGCTGACCTAAGATTTTTTTATTCAAGAAATGGCCAAATAAGAAATATATACTATTATTACATCCTATATGAATTTAATATGTCTGAATTTAAAGCCATTAACTTCCTGGGAACTGTAAGTTGCACAATCCCTAATAATTCCTCTTCAGTAACAAGGGCCCCATGACCACATTTAGCTTCCTCTGCATATTAAACACCAACTTCAGCCTCTTTATTCCTGATGCAGCCTGATTCATTTCCAACTGTCATGTATCCTTGGACTTAAGGAGGAAGGGATCTTAAAAAATAAACTTCTTGTTGCACATTTTTATTTCTGCCTTAAGAGTTGTGTCTTTTGGGAATATCTCAAGTTGAAAGTTTTCTCTAAGAAGTTTCACAGAATGAACCTGCCACTTCCGAAAACAAACCACGGAGAGGCAGAGAATATGATTTTCATGAAGCAATTACTCACTGAAAATGACTAAAAGGATTTTGTTAAAGTATGTGTCATGAAGCATGTTCATAAATCGTTGCAGATTCTTGTGGCCCACATTTCATTTATGTCTGTTTCCAGCCTGACATTTCTTCTTACTTTTATTTAACTTTCTAGGTCTGAAAATCTTTTTTTTTCAGTTCACCCTACACTAGTGGCTGCCCTTTTCCACCAAATCTGTTCCTTCTGTGTCTCTTCTTCATCATTTTAATGACCTGTCCCAGATTCTTCCTATCTAATTCATTTTCACTTCACTTGCCAGCAGTTCTTTACTTGCTGTGTTTCCTTTTAACTCCTTTAGATGAAGGCATTGCTTTCTGCTGTAAGATTAATTCTTGCTAAGACAGGGAGGTACATACCATGTCATGATGCTCCTCTTAGATATCATGTTGAGTACAGTATTTAGGAGCTCCTGTGGTAGAAAACAGAACAAACTGCGTCAAGAAGATGAAGGTAATTATTTAATCAAAGCTGTGATGATTTTGGTGTGAATTGTGTGCATCCACCCAAGACCAGCTTTGAATTAATGAAAATTAAAGTAATCTGGGTTAGTAGTAAAAATTGTGCATAGGGGGTAGGGACTGTTTGTTTTTTCTCTAGTCCACAGCCTTGTAGATATTTGCATCAGCAAAGCTGAGTCTGGCAACAAGCAGAGATCTTAAGTTGGCTGTGTCATCCGAGCAGCCACTGAAATTACATACCAAGTGGAAAATATAAGATGTTAGCAAGGCTTGACTTTCCCACTACAAAGCCCACCTGAATCTGTTCTGGAAAAGTGTGGAGGGCTCAAACTGTCCAAGTATTCATTTAGTGTAAGGGCACACTCAGTTGTCATTTTAATAGAATTTGTCCTTCATTTATAATAACTTTGGCCAAAGGTCTGGGATCAGGGGGTGGAGATGGTTGGATGCAGAGCTGGTTCAGCTGTATGGGTAAGCTAAGGCCAGGCAATTGGCCTTATATAATGCCAAGGAGTCAGAATGGCAAATTTGCAAATATTAAATGTTACCAGTCTACATTATCAGCCTCCTAATGCATTTAGGAAGCTAAGAGGGGAGTGCAGCTTATGCTACTCCTGCCTGCTGTGTACACAGTAAGAAAATTATACTGATGATACTGCAAGAGCACAATGGTGAAATTCCTCTTCCTCTGTTCTGGTCATACAAGAACAACAGGAGCCATGCAGGAGTCTGAATCATCTGGCATAGCTCAGTGTGACTCATGGTGACATTCTGTAACTACAGCGAGGGACAGCAGAGCTCTCTGGCTTGCAGATACAGGAGCAAAGAGACAATACTAGACACTGTCCCAGCATCATAACCTCAGACCTTTGGGGTCCAGGAACAACCTGTCAGGTCACATTCTCTCAGAGAGTTCGAAGGAGCATTATCAAGGGCTTGTGCCCAGACTATTTGACAAGAGACATAAAAGAAAAAATTTTCCATGCCTTTTGCAATCCAGCACAAATAAATCTCTGAATATTTTAGAATGAATGATTAGCATGTGGTGATTAGAAATTATGTGTTGCCCTAGCCTGGAGATGGTATGTCTCAAAAAGGCTTTGGCTTCAAAGGAGATGAGAGAATAATAAGGTACAAAAATTGTTTTCTGTGGTTGTGCTTGTTTGTTCTGAAAGATGCAGAGGGGCAACTGTGTTACAAGAACCACTTTTAGGATTCTTTTTCCCTTCAGAAGGCATTAGCAGTAATACTACCATCTTTAAAGTTTAAGGAATGTCATCCAAAGATGCTTTGAGTCAGCAGAAGGTTCAGAGCTTGGAGTTCTTTCTTGCCTTTCTGTTTGTATGGTAGTATATAAATAAAGGGTCCAATTTGTGATGTCAGATTTTAACCTTTATGCAATTTCACTACCATTGCATGGCAGCACAGCTCAGCACGGATTGTCTAGAAATTAAGCTGGATTTTACTTGTAAAAGTTGGAAGCTTTTCAAGACAAGAAAGGATGAAAGAATCAAATACAGAAAACATCTATATTTACATCATAGATATTCTTACCGGCTTTGGGCATAAAATCATTGATGCAACTTGTAGTCTAATATACTCATGATAAACTGTGTTTGAGCTCTTTAGTAAATCCACTGTTTACTGTGAAGCCAAGTGATTAACTTTTTTGCTTGGGTTGTTTTAGACTCTCTGGTAGATTAATACTCCCTCCATTTCCTCTGATTCTGTGTTACATTCAATTCCATTGTGCACATTTGTCTATAAACTGTTTTAGACTTTATCAGCTGATACTCTTGAATCAGATTTTATGTACAAATGTTGCTTTGGATATTAGAGATATCTGACATAAAATGTCTTAGGTTCTCACTTCAGGAGGTCTGGATCTTTCATCCAAATTTAATAGCTATTTATGCCTTATCTAATGTACTATTGGTTCAGGATCATTCATAGCTTTGCGTTATATTGAAAAGTGGTCAAAGAGTGTAATTTGTTAATGTCATGAAGGATGAAGCTGGTTAGAAAGGGAAGTGTACACGATTTATAATAACACAAGTATTTCCTTGCTAATCCCTTGTCAGGTTCATTATCTGTAGAGCCCCAGGCAATAGTTGGCCTATCGTGAGAGTGAAATTTAACCCACAGCATGAAATTAATCCTCAAAGACTTTCATCTACTCTTTCTAGAAATAATAAATTCAGAGTGATTTTATAAATCTCCTCTCTAACTTTACACAGAGGTGTTAAATTAGTATCTAAACACTATGGCATATGTCAATCTGTTGATTTACGTTTAGTTAACTAACATGAAATTGTATATCAACAATAATAAGGAATTTGAAGAATTAGTGATGTGTCCATTGTTTCTTCCTGGAAACTTTTTTTCTTCTATACTACATAAAATTCTAGTCTTTTTAATTACAGGGAAGACAAGGGTTTATGTATGCATACATGGATAAAACCATTCAAATTATCATATCGGCATTTACTAGAGTTTCTGGGTTTATATATGAAATAACTTGGTGTGGGGTTTCATATCCTGACTTCTGTCATAAAGCTTCTTAGAAATCTAATGAGGGCTAGTTTCAGGTAAACAAATGGATTTTTAGTTTTTATAAAGTTAAAAGATTTTTTTAAAATATATTTTTAAGCCGCTTTTATTGTCAGAGCCGATGAATTTAGGAATTATAGTTTGATACAGTATGGTACAGTAAATGAATACCATATATTAATTCAGATATCATTTATGTCACATTAATACTATCCATTGAATGCAGCAATAGAGAGAGAAGGGAAATTTGCAGAGTTGTAGTGCTTGTTGATAGGTTTTAGAGGGGATGAGGAAGGAACAGATGGAATGATACATTGCTCATATTTTGACCTGTATCTGCCTCAAGGTTTTCCATCTGCTATTATATATATCATGTTTCTTCAGCACCACACTCTTTTCTATCCCACCTATTTTCATAATTTTGCTCACTCCCTATATATCCATCAGTCATTTCCCTTTGATTGACTTTCACTACTTGCCCTTTTCCCAGACCACAGGCTCATAGGGAAAACTCCTCGCAACAAAAGCAGCAGTGTTTGTCAGTTCTGAGACTGTGGTTTCTGCTGCCAGTTCCAATGACAAGCTGGCATCTCGTGACCTCTGATAAATGACCTCTAATAAATTGGTGCGTGATACATCTCTTAGCTGTTAGGCAGGATGGCTGTCTGCATTTTCAAAAGAGTCTTGAAAAAGAAAAAGGCTAAAATCTGTCCCCTGCATGTAATAAAATTGGAGATTCCTTTCTACAGACCTTTAAGGTCAGCTTTATTCTTGGAAGGGGTTCAGGCCATGAGCTGGACAAACTTTAGATTTTTAGCAAGGATAACACCAATGTACTCTGCAAAATTTAGGTACAGTAGGTCCTTCTCATACTTCAGACTGGCTACCTTTCAGTCTCCATAGCAGGGAAAGTTGGTTCCTGCAAATCCTTGGGTCCTTATTTATGTGCACAGACTATATTGCACAAATATTTTACCCAAAATGAAGCAGCTAAACCTACTGCTAGCATCATATCACATAGCAAACCACTATACAGCTAGTTATTTGGGAGAATCATAGCATAACTTAGGAAGAGGATAAATTATGCTCTTCTTTCAAAGAGCTGTCTCTCCCATTAGCCAGCATATGTGCTAAGAAAAAGAGGAAGGGAGAGGGTATGCCTACATGTCGAGCACTTAGAGGTTTATTTATTGCACTATTGCTTAGTTTGGCATTAGACAAGACACAGAAATTTGCCAACAAAGTTATGATCCTACTTGTTTTATATATATGTATATGCATATATATATATATATAGTAATTACCTATTAATTCTGTAGAAGCATGCAGAACCACTTTTTTCCAGTAGTCATTGTTCAACAAGCCTATTTTATTTATCAGTAGGCATTCAGCAATTCAATAATTCACTTAGTTTTATCTCTTGATGCATGCAGCATTATGAAGACTTGACTAAATGTGTACATGGAAGAGGTAGTGAATGTGGTAAGGAAGCAAAACAGGAGTCCCTGAGAAATCCTGCATGGATAACATCAGAACTGCCTTTTCTTTTTCCTATTTTTAGTCCTTGGGCTCAATATCTGAGTCGGATCAGCCATGTTAGCATAGTTTTCCTGCCTGCCTAGAGAAGAATGTGAGCAAAAGGCCTTTAAAAGTGTTCTGTGACTGTACAAAATGAAAGGAGACTTTCTAGCTTCCCACTGGTGGTTAGTGAAACAGTTTGTTTTCTGAGGTAGACATCACTGTAACAGAACCTGATAATACTTCCTTGATTTGAATATTTTCATGAACTCAAAAGGGATCATTTACCATTTCTTTTTGGAAAAATAACTATTTAATCTTTAAAAGGCACGAGGCTGCAAGAAAGCAGTAAAATCTGCTGAAAAGTGTATCTTCCAGACTACTGCACTGATTGCTGCCCACAAATGCTTTGCTGAAATCCTCTCTTTTTCAAAAGTTGCCTTGTTTTGTACCTTTAAAATTATCAGCACTTGGAAAAGTCTTGTTAAATCTGAAAGAATTCCTGTTTCCCTTTAGACTTAACAATGTTTCAGATACTGATTAAAAAGAGAACTCTCCCTCCTTTATTCCTGAAGTCGGTAAGAAATATTATGGAAAATTGTGTTAACTCTTGCAAATCCCTCTACAACTATAAAAGTACAAATGAGATCGTCCCTGCTGTTTCAGTCAGGCCTATGAACCTCAGAGCAATAGGATATTTATAAGAAAATTCCAGACATAGCAGTGGTGCCGTGATCCATATGACCCAAAGTTTCCAGTCTTTGTCTATCCTCCTGTCTTTAAGGAAAAACAGAGGGGCGTAAAATGAAAACTTGGAAGATCACAAATCATTGTTATGACTCATTATAATGAATGATTTGTGCATTACTTTCTGGAGTAGTTAGGTTGAATTTGGGGGGAAAAAAAGTAATGTTCCTTTATAATTTTCACCACTTTATGCCAATTTTCAAGCAACTGTCTTTCCTGAAGCAATAATGATCTTTTTTCCACACTATCCTGGGTAATGAGTGAGTTTTTTCAGCTGGAAGCGTTTGTTGTGATATAGAGGTGCAGCCTTACACAGCTCTTGTCAAGACCCTGTTGGTGTTTCCATTACAGGATTAGGTCTTATTTTCTGTTGTTTAAAACTGGGATGTCAAATACTTGAGGTTGAACTTTGGTAATTTTAAAAAAGTATTTACAAACAAGAAAAATAATCTCATTGGGTGGGGCTATTTGGTTCTGAAAGAAAAAAATCCTGATTTTTTGTAGCAACAACTGTGACTCAACAAGTTGTGAATATTCCAACCTATTCTTCTGACCTCAGTGTGCAACCTGCATTCTAGATTCTCCTAGGTTTTGTTTAGCATTAGTTTTTGTTGTTAACTGTTAATAGTATTATAGAGTATTAGTATTTCTAATAGAGTTATTAGAAAAATAGAAATTAATCTACTGAAGTCTGAAAATAGCTGCTCACTGAAATTCTCACTGAACTTGTGAGAACTCATTTCCTTTATTTTTCTGTTATCTTCATACAGTGAATTAATAGGGTATATTCATAGGTGTCAAAGGTTTCTCATTGCCTGCTAGGATAAATTTTAGTGTTACACCAAAATTTCCTCAATGTGTGTTTGTGTATCTGTGGACTCTGAAAAAACTGGCAAGCTACAATTTGAACACACAGAAAACTTTCCTTAAAGGTAAGGGAATATTTTTGAAAATTTTTGAAAATTTTTGGTTTGATTTTTAAAGAAGGAAGTGCACTATTTCTGATAAATAATATTGCAGGTGGTCCAATACTTCACTAGTTTTACTAAAAAGTCACCACAGCAGTGAAAGTCATAGTGCCACAGAGGAGATTTCAGCCTTTACTTGCCTTTTTGTGTCCTACTGTATGTTAAGAATTGCTGAGTTCACTCGGCACTGGTTGATAATGAATTCCATATAAACTGTAATATAGGGGCACGGTTGGGTGGGTAAGAGTTGAGTTTCAGTCTTTAACTCAGAATTTCCTTGTTTTCCTCATTTAAGTCTGTATGTTTCCTGTCAATAAAAAAAATTAAATAGAAAAAAAGTAATCTTTTCAGGGAAGCAGCACACGCATAGCAGATAATGTCTATATTATGTGAATTAGCTATTAGTAATTTAAAGTGGTTTGTCTGTTAATAAGAAAGGACATGTGAGTTAACGTTTTCAAATGCATGGTGTTTAGCTCTATTTTGCAGTAGAGTAAGTCTGGTTGTATCCTTTCCACTATTTTAAAAACCTCACTCACAATATATTAATGAAATTGTTTCCCTTTCAAATATTTTCCAGCACAAAACTAACACTTCTTTCAGCAACTCACAATTTGATTTTGGCTATTTTCCACTGAAAATGAATTTGGATTTCTGCGTTTGACCATTTCTTTCCTTTGGGAGAAAAAGTATTTTTTGTTATCTTTCATACTTTGACCATAGGGAGTAAGTGTAATGTACATTTTGTTGTGGTTTGGAAATTTTTGGTGCTAAATCATTTTAATACAAAAAAAAAAATCAGAACACATTCAGCTGTGATGGGATTGATCTCATCAAAGAAAGTACAATGTTAATGAATACTGAAAAGTATTGAACAACCCACCAAAAAATCCTCCCCCTACATCTTCATACCAGAAAGCCACAAAAATTACTCTGCCTTCTCAGAAGGAGAAGTGCAGTGAGATTACCAGAATGGACACTCAAATCAAAGCTTTGTTGAGAAAACTGTGTAGAAGTACTTGGCCATTTCTATAAAAATTGTTGAAGAAGAACATTACTTTTTCCTGTGGCAAATAGATCTTTATTACATTTTCTGAAATTGGAAGGGGTTTAGAGCAGTGATTACTGTTTCAGGTATTGTCCAGTAATGATCAGTAGTAAGTGGTCATTTGAAACCTTTCTATGGCTTATCAGACACACGTTTTATTGTACAAAACTGAGTTGAGATTTGCCTTTGCATCTCTTTGGAGTGATGGAGAATACCCTTACCTTTTAAAGGCAGAAAAATAACTCCTCTAACCTCGTATCACTTAACTGATAGGTGAAATGTTCATACCTATGTTTAAATTTTTTAACTGCCCTAATTTGCAAAAACTCAGTAAGGAGCCATAGATCATGGTAATGTCACAGGACACAAAGGATTGCTTTCCGGCAAGAGAGGATATCTATTTTTATAATAGAAGTTAAACTGAGATAAAACCTGGATAAAAGCAGGCACACGTTTCACACTGAAATCAGCCAAACCACTTTCTCATTTTTCCCCAAACTGAGACTGCATACTGGGGTCTTAATATAATTATAATATAATATATGATTTCTTGTGAAATGTCTTTTAGTCATTAGTTTATATTCCTCATCAATTTGTCCATTGTTTCTCTATAAGCTGTTTTGAAGGAAAACATATAAGACTCTAGTTAGTTAGACAAAACTAATGAAAACCAGACTTCTTCTGTTGTTGTCTTAGACTATGAGTGACTGACTATTCATACTTAAAATCATAAAAATAGCTCTTTCATCTCTAACAACACAAAATTATTCCTTGAGGTGCCATTTTGAATGTTTTTCCAGTTTAGATAAGGCTCAAAAACGTCCATAGATTTTGGGGGGTTGCTTTCCCTTAGGAAATAGAGATTTAAAAAGCTCCAGAAATAAGGCATCACCAACACAATTCTGTTTTACCATTACTGGTTTCTGCAGATTCTTTCACCAGCGTTACTAAGTGCCTTACACACAGGTAGATGTAGATAGAAAACACAAGGAGTGTTTAAATTTGCCTATTGCTTTCACAGTTGGCACATCCTGGCCAATCTTATTGTGTTAAGGTCACATGTATTGCACAATCCTTCACACAAAATACTAAGTGGTCTTTCAAATAGTTGTCCCTTTTATGGTCATTGCTGTCATGTTACGTTGTGCTCAGAACTTGTATCCAGGCAGCCAAAGCAAAGCTTCAGTGACAGAATTGTACCTTGGACATAGCCATGACACTGGCAGAGAGGCCAGCAGAGCTGTTCCTGCTCTGGCAGGACTGGATAGGCTTTTCACACAGAAGAACCCTGGAGACATTTCTAAAGAATAATAAAAATGCATACTCTTAGCGAGTCCTTAACCATGAGGAAAGGCTGGTACTTGCCAAGGAGCTCGTAGCATCCCACAGCTGCCAGATGTATCTGGGACCTCGGAAACACCAGCCTTGCATGCTGGGCTTGAAGACAGGCAGCCTTGCTGTGCATGTGTGAGAGGTGGGGAGGACTCCAGCTTGGAGCCTCAGTCCATACTTACAGCTTGTTCTGAAACATGCAAGTGTTCTCAGTATTTACATCTGTGAAATAAAATGGAACTTGCACATTCATGCGGTTTCTCTGGATGGTTTTTAGTGTGGAATGAAAAGGTTTTGGTTTTCACTAACTTTGTTGTTGTCATTTAGAACTCCCCCTCCACACACACAGTCACTGATGGAATTTGATTATTAAAATATTTATGGTTTGAACTTAGTTTCTGCTAAATTTCTTCCTTGGAAAACATGTAATTATTCATATGTAAGTTCTATGACTAGTTATTTTTGTTATTCTTCTGCAATATTACCAGGGTAGGTCTGCATGAAACAGTTAAATGGGTTAATATGGCCTGCTTCTGGTAAAGTTATTTTTTTCATGAATATTTTCTAAAACTACATGTAAAGAAAAATTTCCTTCTGATGTTATAGCTAGTGTATGTTTGTCCCATGCACACAATGAAAGAATTAATGCAGGAGAAAAAAATCAAAAGAGTTCTTAGTAGGTAGCTGACAAACAACAGCTTTAATGTCTAAAACATGAAATGAATAAAAATATATTTATCATACTGCTTTCTTTTTCCCATTGATATTTTTGATGGAATGATATGCTGCTTAGCTTGAATATAAAAGCAAGAGAGAGGGAAAAGTCATCTATAAAAGGAATAGGAAGTACAGGAAAGATTAAGTTCTTCTTCTAATTAGTGTAATTTTCTCTGGTCTAAGACTCACATTCAGAGAACTGGCTGAGAGTATCAATGAAACACCTAAGCTGTTTTGTCATGTTTAAGACTTTGATGTTTCTCTATTCAATCTTGCAATTCATTCAGGGAAAATATTTTCAAAAAATTGTGAGTTCAGAGTGAGCTATGTATGGTAAGTTCTCATCACTGAGGCTGAAAGAGTTTAGACCAAGTGTTTTATGAAAGTTTAGATAAATTGCTTTTAGCCAATCTAAAGGGAGGCAACATATAGTGATGATCTTACTGGGGGCAGTTTGAGCAGAACAGCCAATGTGTTCCACCTAAATTCTGCTCTAAATTTCTAAGTCTGTTGTTGATCTAGCTGTAACTTTTGCCATGAATGTACCCTTATTCAGATGTGGGCAGTTGCTCCTTTCTCTGCTGCTGCTGATGTTTCCTCCTTTTGCTTTACTTACTTTCATGGCAATTTCTGAGGTGTTTTTGTCAAAGTACAAATCAGATAGCAAGAGGAGAGAACAGACCTGGACTGCAATAAAGCAGAGATCAGGTGTGGAATGGACACATTTATTTTTTGTTTGAAACCAACACCTGCCACCCATTTGTATATGCAAGAAATCATCAGTTTGTGTCTGGTAATTTTTATTTTTTATTTTACCATCATGGCTGATAATTGATGATCGAACTGATATAACAATCAACTCTGCAGAGAAAGCTTTCAGTGTATGTTTACAATTATTTCCATTAGTAATATTATTTTGTTTTCTTATTAAAAAGCCCAACAAATTCCTCCAAAGTTCAAAGGGGTGAATAAACTTAACAAGCATTATTAATTCCAACAAAATGAAATTAATTGTGATGAATTTTAAAACATTTTTTTGTAATACTTTGCTACCTATGTTTCTGGTTTATTTCTGTAAATTAAATATGAACTGTAATAAAATTCAACTACAAAAATCTAACTGCCATAGGTTTGAGACAAATCTGGCTAGTATGGAGAATGACTAGAATAAGTTCTGTTCTTTACTCATTCTTTATGTTACTACTTTATTATATTTTTACATGCTTTTCACAGTCATCATAGCAATAACAGAACACTCAAAATATGACCTCTTCAGTAGCAAAACTCATATCTTCTTCTTAAAATAATTAGGTTTTCTTTGTTTTGAAAAGTAATATTCAGCTCTTTATCAGCTCCTATGATTTACTGTTAAAATTAAGTGGCAGAATTATAGTCTCAACTTAGTTATTATCCTGTAAGTAACATAAGCATCTCAAAGAACTTGAGCCAAAAAGTGAAATAAATTATATTATTGAGGCCCATTTTCCAGTCCAAAGTTTTGCATGAAATTTAAGCATCAGTAGATAGCAGTCATAGTAACACCTGAATAAATGTTTAACTTAGCAAATCAAAATCTTTTTAAGATATAATACAGGTGGAATTTTTTTATTATTATAAGCATGTTAACTGTTAAATAATGTATATTTGTTTAAAGCTTCAGACTATACATTTTTTTATTAACTTATGCTGGTGGGGTAACTACAGTTAGGAGTGTCTGGAATCGTGGGAATTACTGAAAGTGCAAAAGAGCTATACATGTTTTCAGTTTTCCAAAGACCATGCATTTATTTTAAAGTTGTTTTAAATTTCAATTTGCACAGCTATTTTAATTTGTTTTGTTGTTATAACATGTAATTTTCTTCTTTACAGCATCTAAACATTTCAGCACCCAAGTTTATTTGCTTTGGTACTGCATAAACCCCAACCATGATTGGAAATGTTAGGAGCTGTATTCAAAACCTAGTAGAATGTGTGATTAAATCCTACTAAGAGGTGCAGAGAAGGAAAATACAGCTAAGGCTGCTACTCATTGGCAAGTGCTGCAGCCTGGTATAAAGCTTGGTTCTCTGAGTCAGTGTTTTTCTTTCCCTCTGAATTCTGTGGTTGAGAAACTAGTCAGCAGCACTGCATAAAATCAGCAAGAAATTCTGGAATTTATGCACGAGGGTTTGCAAACCCAGTGGCAAGAATTTGATGAGTCTAGACTGCTCCATATCATGTTGAATTTGTCCTACATAACTGGGACTTAACTGCTCATTATTTGCTTCAATCTATAAATGAAAATACTAATTTCTTCCTTTTAGATTTTATGACTAAAGCAACATCAATATGAATCTTTCTCCGGGCCAGATCAGTAAATAAAAAGGGGAGGATTTTTTGGTAACATTGTGGTAAACAGGCTTTAAACACTAAATACCTGCATACTGTAGTAGCAGTGTCCACAAGACAAGTTTCATGAGATATTCAGCAAACACAAACAAGAAATTTAGCAAATTAGAGAGAAATTTTTTTTCTGAAATCGCATGCATCGGCTTGTTCTTCTATAGATATTGATTCTATTAGAAAAGACTACTTAGAGGACTTTCACGAGAGGAATAGGGTCAGAAAAGCATGATGTGGACTGAGGATTTTATTTATCTCATAATGAAATGCTGGCTGTTAAAAAGCTAACAAGAACTGTAAGGAGTTAGGCACTGGAAACAGATGCATGTGTTTATGTAGAGTCATCGCTCCACAATATGATGGATCACTTGTTAAATGATCAGTGGTTCAGAGAACTGGTGAAAAACTCAAGCATCTTCTACATTATGGAATTTCAGGCAGAGCCCACTGAGACTTATTGATCAAGGACTGTTATAACCATAAAAAAGTGTGCTCTCTCGTGCTAGTAAAACAACAATAATTAAGTTTTATTCATTTCACAAGTAGAAGTTTTAGTGCTGATTGGTGTGGGTAGGTTAAAATATTTTCATGGTTTTAGATCATCAGTTTTCAATGCCTTTTGAACAAACCCCAAAGCCTCAAATAGTTTTACACGGTTCCCACTTTTTACAGAGATCCCAGCCATGTGTCTTCTGCAGTGAGCAGGGAAGGATGCCAATGTTCTCTTCTTAAACAATATCAGGGCACTTTTGTATCTAAAGAAGCTACTGCAAAGGTGCTGTTCATTCAAAGGGGACATGGAAGACAAATTGCTCTGTACTGCTGCTACAAGGCAGAAAAGGAGATTGTGAGGTCCCTCATGGCATGGGAGATGGATGTGGGATCTGCAAGGAGCCAAGAGGGCAGGCAGTAAATGCCTTGGCTGGTCCCAGGTAGGAAGAGGTAACCTGGGGTGCAAATGCCTTCTACATCTCTGAGAGCATTCCCAGGGTGGGAGTGCTCAGCACCACAGCATTCTGCCCAGAAAGCCGAGAAACAGGAAAATGAGAGGGGAGTACAGTTAGCTTGATGCTCATTTTTAAAGTGATAGCTTGCAGTAAACACACAGTGTTTTGGAGTGTCCAGTGACTTCTGACACTGGTTGGATGCTGGGAGTGAGTAGCAGGCTGTCCATCCCAGCCATGGAAAAGCATCTCTGCACATATGTCTGTTCTGCATGTCGCTGAGGGCTGCCTGCCATCACACTTCAAAATTATACATTAGATCAGAAGTTAGTGCTCCAATGGTATTTAGAGGGGAATTTATCTTTTTTGGTCTAGCAAAAGCTAAAAGGATACAAGGCAGGCTTCCAACTTTCAAAAATGCATGAAATTCAGTGGTTTTATAGTGCTTTTAGAAAGGAACGGATTTGAAGCAGAGAAAGCCATTACATATCCCCCAGTTGTGTTCATTCCTCTAAACAATCATTAAAAACAGGCCAGGTTGGGTTTTTTTTTTAAAGGAATGCTTTAGCTCTTCTGTGTTATTAAGACTACTAAAAGAGACTGCCACTGCTGTCTCCAGGAAAACAAACTAACATTTTTTTTAAGCTCTTCCCTGAACTTCTTATAACAAGTGCTAGTGATCAATTAGCAAGTTCATTAAAAAGTTACACATGATTTTATTGAAGCAAGCAATTCTGAATCAAAGAACCCAATTCGCAGATCTAGGTTAAAGCACATAATTGGCATGTATTTTAGAATTGCTGTTAAAGCTATAAAATAGATTTACTAGGGAAGGAATGGATCCAAAAACCCTAAAGGAAGGAATATGTTATTTGTGTGACTCAGTGTTACAAATGGACTTATTTAATACTAAAGTCTTATCTACATTAAAAAAAAAATCTGAAATAGATGTAGATCTTCTTTGACTTAACTTCTGTCACAAGAAGCCAATCTTCATGTGATTAAATGCAAATTACCTACAGGATTATTGCATTTCTTATGCCGTTATTTTCATTATTGCTATCAAAGATGTATTTTTGTTAAATCATTTAAATTTAGTTGAGAAGTTGCCAGTGTGTAAACTGTAAGGCAGAATTATGTAAGTGTGTTCACTGTGTTGTTGAGATCCCCTGTGACTCTGGGATTACAGCCCCTGTTCTACAAACAGTTGTGCATGCACGATGTACTGGGGAACCTCACACATGTGCAAGCAGGACATTCCTGAGCATTTTCAGGGTGAAAGAGAGCAAAGTGCATTATTCTAAGGATGTTTTAGAAACACTGATACTTTCTTGTGTTTACAGGCAGGCCAAATCTTGAAACTTGAGGAAAAGAATTTGGGTTAAGAAAACTTTATTTTTAAATACTTTGAAAAATATTTTACTGGTGAGTTTTTGCAAGTTTTCTTTAAGAAAAAGAAAGCCATTTTTGATTTCGAGCTGAGATGTGTAAACAACCAAGTCCTAAATATATTAAAATGTACATAGAAACTACTTTCTGTTGCAATTTGGATTGCTTGACTGCCACAATGTAAAAGCTTCTGTAGCTGATATTGCTGTTGGACTTTGTGTGATGGCATTGAGGCATTTTTTTCAACTATTACCCTTCCCAAGGGATCTTTTCTGACAAAATGTTATGCACCAGATCTTATTTGAGTGTAAGCCTATTGAATAGCATTCTTCTCTCTGCCAACTTGGCAGCAAGTTCTTGTGCTAATAAAAGAGGTTACCCCAGATAGAGATCCCAGATGTGCCTAAACTACTTTTATTAGGACTATGGAGGGACTCAGTCTTTCCTTCTAACTGTTTTCAAAAAAGGTGTGGGCTTGCCTTCATAATTGCCCAAAGAAATGCATCACTAGAATTTTTTCCCTCAAATTGAACAAAATTTTAGATATGTTAGCACAGAAATACTGATGTTTAAAACAATTAATGCCTTTTGCCACAATAGGTATGCTTATTTGACCCTTCTGAATTCTGTAAGAGATGAGAATATTGGTGTTTAACCTTGAGTTAAAAATACCTTGGTTTTTTATCTCATATAAATGTGATTCACTATCATGATTAGAATAAGTAAAAAGTGATGTTTATCAGAACAGCAGTGTACCTCTGGCATGTACTTGACTGTAATGTGAATTATTCCTTGAAATGGTTGCGTCGAATTATTATTGTATCTAGTGATAAAACCAATATAGTGATCACCTGATGTGGGGATTTTTTAGACTGGAATTGACTACAGCAATATTCTTTTTATTTTTAGTGCTCTTTGGTAATTAGCAGTTTAAAAAGAAGTCTTATTGCTCGAAACTAATCTAAATATCTCCATTCTATTTACTTGAATGTGCAAGCTGCAGTTTTAAAACTGAAAGAAACAGGATACTCTAACTGAGATACTTAGTAAAATAATATAGTTTTTTTAACTCACTGTTGATACCCATAAATCATAACTATAAGAAGTTTACAATCTTAAATCATAATCTTGATTTTCCTTTCAAAAGCCACAAGCTTCATGTTGAAATTTTTATTGTTGTAAAATGTGAATAGAGGAAATAAGGTTTTAATTAGAATAATTCATTGCTTGCTTTTATTGTTCATCTTATTATTGAATTATGAAAAATGAATGGTGCTCTAATATCTGATCATGTCTCTGCTTGATTTTTATTCTAATTGTGTCAGATATAAAAAGGAGCAGTACATGACAGTATTCCATTTCAGGTTTTCAAAAGCAGGATTTGACTCCAACACTCAAATTAGCTTCAATGGGCTTTGGATCAGGCACAGGGTTAACAGCTTATTTTTCAAACAACTAGAAAGAGGTGTAAATGTCAAAGGTGATAGCTATACTGTGAGTTCCATAAACTACAAAAAAAGTTACTACTAAAGCTCTACTTCTCCTTGGTTTAACAGCTTCTATGAAAACAGTGTTAATAAGTATATCAGAAACAGTATATAATAATGAATCAGAGATGTAAAAAAAAACCCTTTAAAACTCCTTTTATATAATAATTGGAAAGTTAAAAGTGACTTAAAATCCCTGACTTCTCATGCTGTGATGTAAATTGTATTTTTTTTAGGTTCCAAATTCAAAGAGGGAAAACTGATCCAACCAGTTACAAGAGCCTGGGGGACTGTTTTAGGACTATTTTCCAACGAGAAGGGTAAGAGTATATGTTTTTTAAATTGTCAATTTTATGTGACCTTTCTTAATCACCCATTTTCCAGACATTAGATCCTCTTTATATTCCACTCTCTTTTTTTTTTTCGCAATTGCCAGAATCTGGCAAACATAGTCTTACATAACGAGCACAATTTGAAAACTCTTGATTAGTCTAAATTAGACTCACAGTGCCAGTTTTGGTTATTATAATAGGTTGAAGATTGCAGAGCTGTATAGAGATGCTGGTGCAAACCCTGCTTCAGTACCAGGAGCAGGATGGCTGCATCAGTGTGTTGCTGAACTTCACTCTTGTGTCTTCTTTCCGAACTAGCTCAGGCTGAGCGAATCACTTGTTTACAAGCTCTGATGAACTGGCATTCCCAGTTACCTGGGGTAGACAATGTATCCAGGACCTGTGTAAGCAAAATTCCACAGCTTTTCAGTTTGACAGAATATGGAAGAAAGAGTTATGGTCATTAGCTACTGGAATCATACTGGCATCATAAGGTACTGCTGCTCTAAGCCTGAGCTCCTCTAAGGGACTTGGGTTCTGATCCAGAAAGGCATTTAAATATAGCCTTATTTTATGAGCAGTCCAGTTAAAGCCAGTGAATGTAATGGGATCGATCATATGCTTAAAGTTAAGCCTGTTATCCACAGGAGCTCTTTGGAAGCTAGCCTTTAATCAAGGTAACTCTAATTAGTAAATCCCAGCTTTGAGTAGCTGGCAGGTTTTCCATAAACTTTTTTAATACAATAGGAACCCAAATTTTTTTTAACCGTATATCACAGAAACAACTTGGTTGGAAAAGACCTCTGAGATCATTGAGTCCAACCTATAGATCATGAGTCCAACCTATATATTCATCAAAACTGAACCATTCTTGTATATAGTAACACTATATACACTATAGTGTATATATATATATAGTGACACTATGTACCCTATAGTGACACCATATAGTGAAGCAGAATAGGTACAGTGAGATGTAGACTTCTTGCATCCACAAGTTGTACTGGAAAGACAGTACAGGTGAGATGAGCAGTGAAAATTATTAACTAGACCACTTTTATTTCTTGCAATGAGATTTAGCTAAGCTGTACTAGGTAAGTCCATCCATATAGAACTGGATGGTTTGAAATGAGGAAGTAAAGACATACAAAAAACTTTCATTAAGCTGTTGAAAGAGGAACTTTTCACAGCTGCCCTTATTAGTTGTAAATTCATTTTTGTTGAGAGAATAATGTTGTGTATTGTCACTACAATAGATGTTAAAAAGCTTAAAAGCTAAAAAGATTCCACACAAATGATAATCTGTGGCTTCTGAGGTTTTCTGGGCTGAGTTTATGTTAACTTGTATTGCTTCTCCAAAGAAAACTATTGTAGTATTAATATTTACAATAATGTAGAACTATTTTAAAAAGGAACCTAGTTTCATTATTTGAGTCACTGAGCATGAAAACAGTATTTATCTCATCTGAACTCATTAGTATTTTTTGTATCTGGAGAAAGAGTCTAAATCAAGAGACAGCTTCCAAGTTAATTGATTATTCATTGTTTTTTTTCTTATGGAATTCTTGTGCCCTGATACTGGAATATTTTTAACATTTGTATCAAGTTGTGAATCTGTGAGCAGGAAAAAGAAGATGATTACATGAAAATATTATATATTTAAATCACAATTTAACAGTGGATTGCACAAAGCTTCTGTTGGGCACGAGCTAACACAGAGTTTTACCTGCCTGTTTCAAAAGCAGTCAATATTGATCTATACAAAAAACAAATTTCATGAATGCCTCTTTTTCTCCAGGAAGTTAGACAGAGGCAGAAATTCACATTTAAACGGACATCAGTAGTAAGCACTAGAAAAAAAAATGAGATAAAAAAATCTTAGATGAACTATAATCTTAAATTTTGGATAAAAATAAGAAAAGAAATAAGTTAATCCAGAAAAACCTGTTTGTCTCCATGAGTCTTTCGTTCCTGTCTGCACAAGTTGTCCGGTTTCCTGGAGCATGGTGATTATGACAACTGTGGAGGAAGCGAGGGTGGAATGTGAATTATTTTAGTTTGTGGAAGCCTTTAATCCTGATAACCCCTTCCTTGTGTGACCACAAAAATATGCAGAAGAGAGCCCCACGAAAGGGCTTCACACTTAGATACTAAGCAAACAAAATCAGTTTATGAAGTGTTCAAACTCAGGTGTTCAGACTCAGGAGGGTTTAAGAAACTCATTTATGCCCCATGTTTATTTCAAATTGGCAATATGAAACACCCCTAATGGTGTGTGGCATTTTCTGGAAATATGTAAATATCTAAATCTATAAAGAGTTTAGGCATAAACTGAAGTGAAAAGAACTAAACTAAACTAAAAAAGGATTTAGGCGTCTTTCTCCAGCACTCTGAATTCCCTTTTAGCATATGTGATTTTCTGTTAAATTGACTAAAAAAAACCCTAACTAAATAAAGGAACACAGTGGGAAAAGAAGTGTTACTGATGGCCTGTCCCTGCAAATGTTTACATTTGGGAATATTGCTTATGCTGATTTGTACTTATATTTTTCAATAGTAGAAACTACAGTTAAATGGAATATCAAAGCCCAGCTCAGACAAGACACTTCATAGTGCCTTAATTTTTTGACCTGGTTGTGTTGAGGTTAAGTATGCAGGATCAGCCTAGGAAGTATTTATTTTTATGAAGACATATGCAAATGTTTAATTTGCTTCAGTGGTTCTTACTGAAAATTAACCAGTATTATGTTACAGTATCACAGTAACAATCTGGTGATTTCATGGAAAGCTTCTTCAGCACAAATAACAGCCAGAATTCTTTAACCACCCCTCTGATTTTGTCCTCATTACAATGAAAAGGACAGAGGAATTAATTCTGTCTAACCACTAACAGAACACTGTCCATTTCAAAGAATCATAAAACTCATTTATCTTTACCATACACTAGAAATCTTTTAACCAAAAAAAAAGAAAAAAAAAACCCAAACAAACAAACCACCACAGGAACAAGTCCTACAAAAACTCCCTTCCCCCAAACCTTGACTATCTATTTAGCTGGAAATAATTTTTCTTCATGGGGAATTAAATTCTTCAAAGAAGGGTCCATCCCTTGAACTCTTCTCTTGTCTTACAAGAAAATGGGAGCCACGAAACATAAAATTTAATTGAGACACTAAACAAAGGCTCAGTGGAGCAGAGCATTAAAGGTCACACAGCTTTCTTTTAAAGGGAGGCAGAACTATTAACTTCAGGGATTTTGTGAACTTGTTTTGGGAGCATCCAGTCACTACCAATTGCACAGGAGCTGCAGTGGTGGGGATCCTCTCAGGTGATGAGCAACCTCTGCTCAGCTGGATTTGCTAGGAGCCATGCAGTAAAGGTTCTCTGGTTTCACTTATGAGATGATACATAAATTGACAGATCTTTGACAGTGAGGTAAACCCACCAGGAGCATATCTGTTTATTGAGGAGTGACAGCTTTATAGCTAACATAAAAATAATCTGATGCTTACTGGGGAAAATATTTGGATACAGGATTAACCCAAACCATTAATAGAGAAAACTTTTCATTCTCTTTAGATCCTACAAAAAGAGGTTAGATTGTGTAAAATGACCCATTTTTATATCATCATGATCTCTACTGCATTTGTATTAATTTGCCTTTTTTTGATAGTAACTTAGGTTGGAATTTGAAATGTAAGAATAAACCAATGTTCTAGCTGAATATATATGTTGTATCTATATTAAAGACACATGGTGTTGTGTCTCATATTAAGAATGGAAAATTATGCCCATCTGCACTGTCTTAATCTGCAGTTACAGCATTAAAATGATGGATGCTTTTATTTCAAGTCTGTAAACAACTTTGTTCTTATAAACTTGGATTTTCATGGGCCCATAATTTTGACAGTAAATGTTCTGGGTTATAGTTGGTTTTTTTGGTAGGCACTCAGTCAAGAAACCTTTTACTTTCTCATTCATTTGTTAGCTTGCCTTAAGTAGGAAGGATAGTATTGTTCTGGATTCCAGTTTTATAGTTCAACACTTCAATAAGTTACAGTTTAAAGTGCTTGTTAGCCTTTCTTAAAACTAGATGGTCCTGGGAAAGTGCAAAACACAATTGTCATTCATTTGAGACTTCATTACTTCTGCTGAGTTATTTGATTATTTATGTTTAATTTGCTTTGGGAAGGAGCAATTACCTCCACATTTACACAGTCCAATAGCTTTATAATTATTCCTGTCTTTTTCTCAGCACCACCTTACCACTCTCTTGTACCTATAATTGTCTGTATGACCACACAGACCTTTTTTTTAATAAGCAGCACCCTGACTCATAAATTAATGGGATTAGGTTATAAAGCTGCACAAAACTTGTCAGCTATGGGTGGAGTATGTGGGAGAACAGCCAAGACTAAGCAGGAGCTGGATGAGTGCAGAGTCATCAGCAAACATGCAACCCAGTAGGGCTCTTGATTTATGTGATATCAGTGATCATGCACCAATTAAGGAATTTGCAAGCACTCTCCTTTGTCTTGCCTCTATCCATCAACTGTCTGTCATGGTAACAAGTGCTTGAGAGACTGCAGCAGTGCTCTTGAGGCCTGGCCCTCCCACCTGCCTTCAGAAGACATTCTGCTGCTGCTAAATGCCACCAGGCCAAGGAAGGAGACTGGCAGAGTTGGCAGCCATACAGGCAAGCACCACCCTCTGTCACTCACCAGCATCATCACTGATCATTCCTGCTCCCCAATGAGAGTTGCACAAGATAGAAATACTATCCTGCACCTGAAGCCTTCAGTGAAATTTCCAGCCAGGAAAGTGTGACATGGTCAGTGATGCCAAAAATCCTTTTTCCCAATGTGCATTTATAAAGGAGAGATTAATTTCCACTTACTGGACGCATAAATTCTTGTGGTATTGAAGGACCAGACTTTAGGCTCTGCTTTCAGTGCTCTGAGGAAAGCAGAAGTTGTAAAGATGTTATTTCCCGCACACACACAGCTATCTGCCCCACTCCTTAGTTTCTTGTTAGCACTTCAGACCAGGAGGAGCAGAAGTGAACTTGGACCCATGATTGCTTGCTATATTCAGGAATCTTATTTCTTAGTAGAGACTCACCTGGCAGTTTCAGAGACTGTGATCTTGCAAACTGAAGTATAGGTACCTTTTCTCTTCTGCCTCCACTGCAGGAATAGTTACTTCCAACTGAGCACTGAAGAAGGTCTGCTAGCACTTGTACTTCAAGAGAAAAAAAATCTATACATAGATCTGTTTCTCTTCTAGTCCTACTGGCCTGTCTCAGACTCATAAACTCACAGTACTAGTACAGCCTTGCTAAAGTGAGCTGAAGATGCTAAAAAAAGATCACTACACCACCAAGATGTCTATCTCTGTATGTCCTGATGCATCCCCGTAGTTCATAGTATATTGCTAATTTTGATTCTTTTCCTCTGTCATGTTGTAGAATTACTCTGTGGATCACATTATTGTGCGTTGGCATCTTCTTGCCATACTATTGTGTTTATTGCAGACTTCACTAAAAACCTGTATTTTAGAGTATCAAAAATAATTATCACATTCCCGTGTGAAATAATATAATCCAAAATGTAAAGTCTCAATTAAGTTTTATAACAAATTGTTGAATTGAGGACTCAAATTGAAATTGTAAAGGACAGTGTAGTGGCTTAAACTGTGAACCTCGGTGAAATCTGCTGGTTTTAATGAATAAAAATTAAAGTCTTAGGGCTGAATTTTTTAACCCTTGTTCTTGCTTTGCATATCTTTAAAGAAGAAATGCTCAGTGTTAGAAAGCTAGTATTTGTATATTTTCAGGGAGCATGAGCTTGCAAAATTTAGGTAGGGACAAAGCAATTTCTCATAGTACATAATTAAATTTATCAACTGTTTAATCAGTACATTTATTTTTGAACACAACACTCCTCACCAAGTGCCCTCATGCCTGTGCAGTTTTAAAGACAGGATCAATATGGCCCTATAGGAAACTAGTCTCATATATCTGCAGTGAATAGAAAAATGATGCCTTAGCATAGACTAGGTGCCCCACAATCAAAGAATTTCAGAATTTCTTCTGGCTAATTAGCAAGAATTCCTTCTTCATAGTCAATGACAGGTATATGCAGAGTAATAGATCTGCTTTCCCTTAAACTGTTCTTATGCTCACTTACTCTCACTTTACCACTTGGTCTACATAGACCTGTCTGCATTATCTGGTCTTACTGCTTTCAATTTCATTTCATTGTCTCTACTTTATCTGGACTTGTGTCTTAAAACCATCATTTTTATTCTTACTCTGAATGGCTGCTGAGCCACGAAATTTAAATGATGGTATAGCCTTGAATAAAATAATTATAAAGACTACTTTCAAGATTAAAGGAATGCATAAAATTTCACTGACAGAATGTCCCTGATAATTTTCTTTAACATTTTTATTTGTGTTATACTCACAAGGTTTTAGCTCAAATATGTCCACAAAAGAGACATCTTTTATGTATTTATATGAAGGTGATGTACATTCTGCTTTATTTTGTATATAACCAGTTCTTAATCCAGTGCCAACAATTCTAAGTGCCTGGATGCTTTCACAACACTAGTGAGGCACAAAATAAAGATGATACTTTTTCTTTTAACCAGTAGGTCTCAAAACACTTTACAGAAGAAGGAAGTACCATTATCTCAAACATACAGATGGGGATATTGATGTGTAAAGTGTCAGGGAGTCCAGAAGATCTGGACTGGAGCATGCACACAGGTGGTTCTCACAGAGCAGCCTGATACCGTGTTGCTTATCTGCCCCATGGTAGCATGTTAATACCAAAGCTCTGAGGAACATACGTGTTGGACATAAAATTGCATTATTTGAGACAGGTTTCTAGTTCAGAAATGGTCTGAAGACTTAATCAGCAGCTCATTTTATGAAGTAGTTGTGTGAGGGCGTACATGGATGTAGTGTCAGGTTCAGGCCTGTAGCTGGGTATCCTGAGTGCAAGGCTAGCTCCCTGTTCCATGGACCGGGCTGTCTCCGGAGTCAGCAGTATTTACTGATGTTCCTGTCATGAGGTTTTCATCATCCCATTCAGGCAGGAATTCTCTGCTCCTGACTGGAGTTTCCCTACCCCCATCTTCATATGTTAACACTTGAAAACATAAAAAATGGCTTTGGAATGTGAAAAGCTTTATGTGTGTAGCTGTCTGAAATACAGTGAAGTTATAGTGGTGTAACTAAGGGCAGCATTTGACTAACCACATTTTTATTACTGACGGACACACATTTTACTTGCAAAATTTAATCTGGTATATATGGCAACGCAGTAAACAAGAACACTCTTTTAAAGAGAATCACTTCTGAGAATCATGTGTGTTAAAGATGAAACACATGCTTATTTATTTCCCATAGGAGCAAAACACAATAAAATCATGTAAACCTTAAAAGCATCTTAGAAGTAAACAGGCCAGACATTACTGCTGTTAGTTGTTATCATTTGCTAGGGCCACTGGAGGTACACTCACATTGGTGACTGATCTGCATTTTTTAAAGGTTCAAGTTGTTATTTTTTTTCAGATATTTTCATTATCATATAGTTTTAACCGTAAAGATATGATTTCTCAAGTGTCTCTGTTTTCTAATACTATAATGTAAATAGAACTCATTATAGCATTAGTATTTATAGCAATAGCTCCCTGGAATCAGATAAGTGCATCTTAAGATGCTTATATTAAACAAGTAAAATGATACCTCCAAGAATTGTTTGCAATCCATTCTAATCTGTCTACTTGGAAGATCAATGGAACTAAATTTTTTAGTCCTTATTATTTTAACATTGAAGAATTTTTGTCATTTTGCCACATTAGGTTCCTGATGGTTTTAAACATCATGTTTAAATAGATCAGTGTGATAACTGTGCTTATAACAAACCTTCTAGCCTAGTGCGTGGAAAATACCATACTATGCTTTATCATCAAATTCGCTGGAAGTGTTTATGTTCTCTGAAAGTGAAGAATATGTCTGCCAAATTGGGTAGCCCAGGAAAATGGCCATGAATTTCTTCTGCTTCAGTAACTGGCTCAGAATGAGACACTGCCGTGTTTCACAGAGGTGAACTACTGTGACATTCCCTGATGCTCCAAGCAGAAATTTGCTCCCGGGGTCCTGATGGAAACATTTCTGCCTGGCACCATTCACCTCACTTCTGGCAGGGACGTGGTGCTGCCTCTGAGCCTCTGTGCCTCGGAGCTGCTGAGCTGAGAGCCACCTAGAGTCAGAAAACTGGGAAGAGCTTGTACATGCTGTGCCGTACGTGTTGTCCTTTTCCACGGCTTCCTTGGCTCCCCTAGGGCTGTATGAAAATTTCAGCTGGTGAGAATCTTTCAGACCAGGAACAAAGTCCCCTCAGAGTTTGTTCACAACCAGGGCTGTGTACCCCCTGAGCAAAGATTTCAGGAGTTACTGTTAAATGCCTAATTAAGCTTAATTAACTTCTGGATCATGCTGCTTTTTGGGGATCTGCCCCTAAAAAACTTGCTTATTCTGAAATGATATCTCTTTAGTGCCATTAAAGTCCCCGGAATTGAAACCTATATTTAAAACATGAGAAACTGATTCCAGCCCTGATGGAGAGATGTGGGGGGGCTGTCTCTCAAATCTGAGTTGAGGCAAGGCTGTCATGCCCAGATACAGACAGATAAAAAGATCTGAAATCTATCTGAAACCTCTTTCTTACCAAAGGAAATAACTCTGAAATCTGATAATGACATTGTCAGTATTCAGCTGTAAGAATTAGCTATTTATCAGTTATGTACATCTAGCCATTGCATTTAATGTTTCATAAACACGATAGTGGAGGCATCATGAGGTGCACAATTAATTGCAGGTACGTGATGTGTTTCTTTAAAAGTCGAGTGGTTATTTACTTCTCTGTAATTTGGGCTTCTGGTAGCTATTATTTGATAACTTTTTTTTTTTAAATAAAAATTCCACCGTATCAAGGAGAAAGAACAGTGACCAGAGAACAGATAAATCATTTTTACATCCTTAGAACAGCTGACTTCACACTTTTATTACATTGTTTGAAATAGCATCTTTTCATCTGGAAGGAATCAGTTTAAAATGTGATTGTCAACACAACAAAACCAGCTTTCTGTTTAAAATGGCTGCTCGTGAAGCTTAGAACTACATTTCTGCCAGGATTTTCTTTACAGACTTTAGTTACTAGAACCAAGAGATTTTAGATGGGATGTTCACAGGAAATACCTGGCCGACAGCATAAAATGCAAAGTAAAGCATTTTTATTTTAGCTATAGAAAGCATGCCTGTGAAAATGAGCAACAGTGTTTTAGGTCAAAAGCTTTGTTTTTCAAATAAAAGTTTCTAAGTTGTAGTTTGAAGTGGGTGAGAGAAAAAGCTTCTCATTAATTTTTTCATGTCCTGACCTAAGTAACGAAACAACTTACACTTAGCATATTTCTTAGACTATATCTCATTTTTTTATAATGGTGCTATGATATCTCTCTCTAATCTGCATGTCTTTACCTCATTTAAATTCATTTCTTCATTGGTTACAGCTGAAAACACAGCTTTGTCTCTTTTATGCCAATCCTTTTAATCACTATAGTCCACAATTTTTTATTTATAAGTAATTTAGATTGATTCGAACAACTAAAACTTTTACACCTCTAATCAAGATTCTATGCCAAACAAGTACTTTATTCAGTGTTAAAACATTTTCACTTCAAAAATAACTGAGCTTTACATTGTACACATTTGCTCATTATTTTAACTGTAAATTACAAAGATGTAGTAAGACTATGACGACAATAGGTAAAATTTTTTCAGTACTCACAGTTTTCTTGTTCTCAGGGTAGGTTAACTATATATTACTTACAATAGTTTTAGTAACAATTTCTGTATTATTAAAAGTGGAGGTATCTTCCATTTTTTTTTCCTAATAAATTTGTTTTCCTTTTTAACGTTGGAAGTTAAATAGCATTGTATGAGAAACTTCTAAAATGCATCTTTGTTAGGAAGGCAGTCTTTCCCTGACAGGCTTCTTTTTGTTGAGCCATAGAGCTGCCGTTGCAGCAGTAAATGCTTGGTGGGCTGAGTGTTCATCCCTAACACCATCACCAGCCCCTCTTCTCTTTGCAGTGTTCTTTACCCGAGTTCAAGCCTTCCTGTATATCATGCTTCACATTTTGAAAGAAATTTTTTAATCCAGATGTTGAGAATATCCATGCTTGACCATGGAGGAGAAAATATTCCTCCAAAACAGTGTGCCAAATCAAAATAAAAAGGCAAAGTAAATATGAATATTTGACAGTTACATAGATTTTCCATGGAATGCATCTTAAATAAAACAAGATAAAATGGAATTAGCATGGAGTATGGAAATATTTTAGAAGAGCGTGTTTCTGTATAATTCTAATTCATAGTTCAGGGCACATTGCATTCCATATGACTCAGAGAACCAAACCTTAAAAAATAAGTATTTTATTTTGCTTGTTATGTTATTCGCCTTGTCAAAGAAAATAAAATTGTCAGTACATATGAGGTTGGGTTTTTTTTTAGTTTTCACGTTCTTTGCTTATGCAACTTAAAGCATGCTGTGGTTCTTTACCCTATAAATATCAATCCTAACTTTAAGTAATTTTAAGGCAATAAAAATAGTTTTACTTAATTCCAGAAATGTCTACATCAAGTGCAGTGCGTGTCTAACACGCTGCATCTCCTGGCAGGAATGCAGGCGCACAAGCACAGCTCAGCTGCAGCACTGCATGCTGCCTGTCCTGCTGCTTTCACAGTGAGCCAGCCAGCACTTCGGAGTACATCGCTGAAGCTTTCATGCAGCATATGGGGCAGTAACTCTGACTGAAGCATTGGCTCCAGTTATGAATACAAGATCAATTCTGTTCCTTTTTTTTATATAGCTTGCCTTCAGTGTTGGTCTGTTTTTGTGTATTTTAGCTCTGCCTGAACTTGCATACACGCTGTTTTGTAGCTGACTATCATACACTGGGTATCTCAAGTACAGAATGATTTTTTTAGGGTTTAATTCATTCTGAAAAATGGAATTTTTCCACAATAAATAAGCACATCTGCATCGTAGGCATTAGGTAGCCAAATCCAACACATCTCTTTGCTGTTCTCTGCAGCAGTTTAACTCCATGGCTGGGATAAATGCATCTACACTCCTGTTACTTCCTAATCTAGGTAGGGGCTCAGTTCAATTGCCATTAAAACATTTCTTAATGAAACTATTTTTTTTCATAATTTTAATCCCACTAAAGTAACTTTATATCCTGACTTAAGAGAAGTTCTAATTTTGATAAATGTACCTTCTTTAATTTGCAAAACCCTTCTTGCAATAAAGTATATACTCAACTTATGTCTTAATTGAACTATTTTTCTGTGTAAAATACTTCATGAAAAATGTCTTGGGTATTTTAAGAGCTGAGTTTCTACACCACTTTTATTTGGAAATATTATCTATCTTCTGTCTGATTTACCATTTAGTATATAGGTATTATTTATTCTTTTGATTGCTACTGTGATTTAGAAGACTAAATCTGGCCTAAATTTTGTGGATAAAAGTGAATTATTAGCTAGTTAGCATTTCAGCTTTTGTTTTAAAATATTCTCATACATATGTCTCTGTGTTTGAAAATGCAAAATAGTATACTTGCATAATATTTGGATTTTCTTATACTTATTAGGTCACAGCATATTAAAATACTTCATCTAATTTTTTTCATACTTTCTTAATAAACGGGAAATTTAATTTAAGTATCAAATTAACTTAGGCTTTTTTTAAGAAGTATGTAAAAGGGCAAACCAGAAATTTCCGCTACATTTTAAAAACACCTGAGTAAATTAAATATGTTGCCACAATTTTGAGAATAATAAAATATCTCTGACCTCTCATGTTAGCAGTTGCAATTAATATTTTTTCAAAGCTGTAATATAACAAGAAAAATAACAGTGTATTTTTACACAAATAGCAAGTTTCTTAGACTTTCTTCAAAACTTTACAATTTTAATTTTATCTAGGCTTACATAAAGTAAAAGGGGAAAAATCAATTTAATATGTTCCTGAGAACAATTTTATCAGCGTAAAAGGTGAAAAATTGGCTAATGAGCAGTTTAATACAGGGGAAGTTGTATTAAGGAAGTTGTAGGAATCGATGGCAAGAAAGTTTTCTCAGCATCTTCTTTAGGACAATGCAGGTTTTAAAGTAGGTCTTTCTAAGTTACTGTGAGGGAATGCTTGGAATTTTGTCTTTCTACCGAAAAGGATTGGTTTTCCCTTGATTGTCATCAGTTTGCTAGGTTGTCCTGCTATTTAAGCTGTTAAAGACCGGTGTGCTGCTTGGTCTCAGGTGATCCATAAAAAGGAATGAAGCCTTGGGAAGGTAAACCATCACCAGACTGGCTCGGTGTATCAGCCTTCCATGACGGAAGCTCTTTGTTGAGAACTGTTGGCAATTCCAGCAGTTTCCAACCGAAGATAAGAGCCAGCGTTCCCAGATAATGCCCTCGATCACACACCTGATGACAGACTCCTGCATGCAAGTTTTTTCAGGTGCTATGTTTGCTCAGTAATCCTTCAGTGCCAATCTTTTCTAAATGGTGAGCAGGTCCCGTCAGTAATGGACATCAGCCATTAGGCTTGTAATATTTGCCATAGATCAGGTTACAGCTTTGTTACTGCAGTGTGATGAATGGATGCTGTTATGCTCAAAGAAAATAAGTGCTATAAATTTAGCAGTCACTACTAAATGAGTTGTTACTTTAGGGGCCTGATTCGCATCCTTCTCAAGGCAGTGGAAACTATTCTGTTGGCTAAAGCCTTTATGTCAGGCCTTCAATTTTCTTTCTCTTTTAAGGGACACAACCCAGGGCTGCCATTAAAATACAGTTCCTGCTTACTTACTGATGCAAGTTTACACCTAAACAGTAATTTTAGTGGGATTAAGTCTGTGTCCTATCTGTGTCCTAATGTTGCTTTTCTGTGTAAATGTTTTGATTAAATGTGGAGACAAAGAGAGTTAACCACAGAACTCGACAGATCACTCATGAGCTAATGAGAAATGAGATTGAAGGGTTCAAAAATTCATGAAGTATTTCTTACAGATTTATTTATTTTCAGGATCCCAGTAATTCCTACACCACACTTTGAAGTCTGTGCTCTGATTTTATGCTTTCTTTGCTTGTTGGTATTATTCTGGAAGCTACTCTGAATGAAGATGGAGTTAAGAAATTATCAGGGACCATAGAATCCATCCGTGGCCAAAGTCTGAATTGTGTTTTACGCTTTTTGCAAATTTTTCGGGAAGTTCAGATAGTACCCAAAGAATTTCTAATTTATTAAAATAATTTCTGGTGACATAATGATGATGAATTTCCTTTCTATATTCCAGGATATCAGTATATAGGTATACCTACTACGTATGAAAAGTAAGGCACTGTTTTAAGGTGTAAGCCATACAAGTGTTACTCTTTTTTTTGTTACCAGCCTTGTGTGGACAACAGTTTAAGCGGTGCAGAGGCTACTAAAATATTGCTTCTACCCACACACACAAAAATTCTGCATAACTGTTTAGTTACTAGCTAGAATGTTTGCTATAGCAACTCCAATTTCAAATGACCTAATAGATATCCTACTTCTGGGAGATGGACTATCATCTTACCATAACATATATGGTAGTACATGCTGCTTAAATGTTTATGCTTATTTTTAACTTATAACTGATCCCCTCAAGTTCAACCTGTAATTGCTGTACAGACCTCATTTTCATACTCTAGCTAGTGGCAGTATTGTATAAATATTTCCTCCTTCCCATTGCTTTGTAAATGTTAGTGCCCTCCTTTGTGCTACCAGTGAGATGATCTAAATCAGATACAAAAAGGAAAATGAGTATACATGTGCAAAAAATGTAGGAAGAGAAGGGGTCAGTAGTAGAAGTACACTGAAACTTGTATAGCTTGGTGTTTTAAAGCTGAGAGACTTCCTACATGAAATGCACTCTTGGAGGTTATTTGATATAGCAGGGGTCTGGAGAACTGTGGTAGTAAGAGGAGCAAAAAGAGAAGGAAAGAATTCCATACCAAGAGATGACACAAATATATTCTTGTTGCTTTATGTTAGCAACAGTATTTGGTTTTCAGTAGAGTTGAATGCAAACTACTTAAAGTGTACAGATCCTGGTTCTTACTGCTTAGACTATACAAAAAAACTAAACCCAGGATCTTTGAGCAGTATAATCAGCTGCTGCATGCCTGCTCTTCAGAACCTTCTTTGATTCCTTCTGTGCCAGGTAAGTAATTTCATTCAAAATGAAGCTCACATTGCCTTCCAGAGCAGAGCATGTAAATTTGCTTCTGTCCTGCTGGGTGATCATTATATGTGGTGTACAGTGCCGTAGGCTCTATATAAACAGTTCACCTTTTCCACGTTCATTAGTGACCTGCAAATTTACAGATTGTTTACCAAGTTCTTTTGCACTAACTTTCTAAGGTTTTTCTGGCGTATTACCTAAGCCTGTGTTTAAGACAACATATTAAATTACACCCTTCTTAATTTTACAGTTGCCCTAAGTTTTAAGATATCGAGCAAGAGAAGCAGAATTTAAACTCTTGTAATTGTGTCATGTAAATCATACGCATGGATTGTGGCAACAGATGTCTAACTGGCATTTCTACAAATCTACATGGCAATTGTTAAAAACTTGAATTGAGAGAAAACTGTAGAAAGTTTCTAAAATATATGGGTTAGTCACTATCTATTATTCTATTTTTCTTAATTTTTTTTAATTGCAGTTCTTTTCATTTGTGAAATCTCACTATTCTTTTCATCATCATAGATGTTCCAGATAGCAATGGTGAAATGTGAGGATGCCTGATAGCATTCCAACTAGCCTTGGATGTCTACATTTCCTACCTTAACTGATGCATGACCAAAGCTTCTGCTTCTGTGATTCATATGAGACCACTTTATAAACACCTGTGAATAGACATTCTCTCACAGGAAGAAGTTAATTAAAAAGTGCTTATATATGTGTAACTATAACAGAAACATCTAAATGACACTGCTTGCCCATCACTGAAAAACAGCTGAACTAAGAATTCTGTTAGCCCTCAGGGTTTGCTACTGACTTCATATGTTTGCTTGACAGTAAAGAAACTAAACTAAGCACCTATTTGTGTTTAGCAGAACTCTGTAATAACCCTTAAAAGTGTGGGACAAAATCTACTTTGTCCTTAGAACCAACCACAAATCTTGCTTAGCAGCCTACAGAGATCATGGTCCTACCCAGAGGACACTTATGCAAGCTGACCAGAGTGCTGCAGGGAGGAAGATGTGGTCAGAGCACCACCATGTGTGTCCATAGATCTCCAGAAAGTCCTGCCAGGACAGACCCTGGGACAAATGGCAACGTGGTGCAACTTAGAGTGTGGGCAAGGCACCATGGCTGGGAAACTGAAAGTAGAACAGCTACTGTAAAGCTGTGGGTATGAATTGCTTATGAATAAAGCTGCTTATAAAACCAGTCCTGCACAAATACATTTCACTTAAACCAAAAAATCTGTACCAATCTAAAAACCAATGCATGGTTCCACGAACAAATGCTGAGCTACTGTTTTTCCAGATTTTGATTATTCTTTCAGTTGAGAAAAAACAGAATTAACAAAAATAAAACTGCTCTTTTTTGGACCATAGCAGAAAGATTGGATTTGATACTGATGAGACGAAAAAAAAGCCATGTCCAGATAAAGATATTATGATATTATGATATTATCACCTAAGCCTAAAACTCTTATTATAAGAAAGATCATGCAGTTGCCAGGTGGAGACAGGTGGTAGGCTCAATCAATCAACTTGTAAGCATTTCCTGATCATGCCTAAAACACACCCATATGATTGGGCTCCTCATAAAGTAGGGTTCTGTCTGCTACCTTGTTTTTCAGAAATAATAGCCTCTGAAAAATATTTTCCTTTATACAATGGCTTAAAGGGCTTGACCAAGAACTCAAGATTCTTACCCCTCCTGAACACAGGGAAATCCAGCCCATTAGGCCCCACTTGATGGAGTGTGGTCTAACCACCATTTTAAAAACAATAAGAGGTGAGAAATTAAAGCTTCTGTAGCTGCAGTCAAGTGGCATAGCAACACATCAGGTGCCTGGGGTTACACAGCATCCTGAACAAGACTGACTCCTCACTTCCCTCTCTACCACCAATCTCCCTGGGAGAAAGCCTGGTCTAACCACACTAACTTGCTTATACTTATATTTATGTTTCACTATTGAAAAAAAGGACTTCAGACATGTTCAGGAAGACTGTGATTATGAATGTCTAGAGTGCTCACTGTAAAAGTATTCAATTTATGGGGAAAAAGAATATAATAAAATTAAACATTTCTTTAATTATTTATTTATCCATTTTTCACTGGAAGCTAATCACAATTTGTTTCCAGAAATATTTTGTTCTGAGTTTTATTTGTTTAGCCATAGAGTTTCTTTAGGCACCTAGATTTTGAACCAGGTATTTAACTTAGACCGTGTATTAGCAGGGATGACGATATCAGTTACAGAGGGATAACAAAATAAAAGAGGTTGCTGATTCCTGTGGAAAGGGGAGTTATGCACAAAACTGAAATTCTGGGAGCTGGTAACAAAATAGGGCTGAGGACCAGCTTCACTTAAAAGCCGATACAATATTTATTAAAATTTCATTCCATTATTAACTACACTAAACTGCTATTTTTATTCATAATTAAATATATACTTTTTTTAATAAGTGCAGCTAATATTGTTCTTCCTGATCTTGTTCTGTAATGTCATTATGTTGCCATGGTGACATTCCTCCCACTGAAGAATGCCTATTTTACTGTAAAGAGATCAACTATTAATGCTTACAGAATTATGAACTGCACATTCTTTTGATTAGTCATTCTTAAGACAGGGTGCTCTGAACAGACACCAAAAGGATATCCAATAGATACAGCTTTTCATTCACATTCCTTCTAAAATCCAAGAAAAAAAAAATTTCAATATTCCTGCTAGTCTAGGAGTATACCACTGTAAATCTCAAAGACTTCAACCACTGGACTTGAAGGAGTCCTGAAGTCACACCTGAAACAGAATTTTAGGGAGTAACATATTGCATTACAAAATGAGTCACAAGGCCAGCTGTGTTTATATATATTGTGCAATTAAAAGTTGGTGATCTTTCTCCTGATAACAATGGGGTATGCTGTACTCTGAATTCACAAGTCACATGGACAAAAATCCACTGTTTGGCCATTATCCAAAAATGACAATGACACGTACATAAGCAAGTGGTGATTTGTCTTGCTCAGTCTGTGGAAGGTTCTTTTTCTTTTTTTGAGTTCTGTTTTTTACAAAGTAATACAAATGTTGGGCAATAATCAAGCATAGAGAGCTGGCTGTAGTAATATAGCATTGATGGACTGGAAACCAGATGGTCTGTCAGATAATGAAGTATTATCTGGCAAGGGATTGTTCCTGAAAGCCAACATCCTCACCTATTTAGCACTCTGGAATGTCGACGTATCGGTTACCACGTTCATGAGGTGGTATGTGTTGTACTTTAGAAGCCATCCCTAGAAGAGGCTTTTTAATTCAAAATTACTGCCTGATGAGAGGATAGAGGTGCCATTATTGTAGCACAGCTGGAGGACTCTAATACCCAGCAAGATGTGAACCATACATCAAAACTCAAAGAGGAAAACATAATAGACTACATCCTGATTTCTGTCTGACCAAAGCCATGGTTCATGCATGCTTTAAACCAGCTCTGCCACCAGCAGAAGTGGTGTGTTCTCTTGTGTGTTCTTGCTTTTGTGCCACACTCATCTTTGTGCCAGCTCATGCCCTTCTGCACCTGGTCTGGAGTCTTGGATGTTGGAGAAATAATCGGGTTAATATTAACCTGGCCACTTAAAAAGAAATGAGTTGGGTTCCCCTTGTCTAGGTGATCATGTCACATACAGATCTTTTTCCAGCCGAATGGACAGACTATTGTGGGGGCAGTACACAGAGACTGGGAAAGGAAAAGGAGGGAGATAGGATTATATCTTCTTTCACAGAAGAAGATAAGCCAAATGTGTGTATTTATCCTAAATGTGTGTGAAACCAGAATTCAAGCATAGCCAGAACTGTTGGAGATAAATGTGGTAAACTTCAGTTGTTGTAGCTGCCACCTGGGAAGACAAAGCAGAGAACACAAAAGGCAAGGGCAGCTGGCTGGAGGGCTGGTGGGGGCAGTGCCCCAGGTTTGGAAATACTCCCTGGACACCAAAATGTCTCCCTGAGGCTGTGATTATAGCATAAAGTGGAGTGCAAAATGAAGAAAAACAACACGAACTAGATGAAATGTTTCATTTAAAAGATGGCAGAGAATTGGCAGGTCTGTTATCAGTAAGATATCTGGTCTGTTATCTGGTAAGTCTGTAGCTTACAACTTTGCTTTTAATTCCACAAGCCATTTTCACTAACCTCATGATTGCTAAATTGAAAACTGGCTGGCCATGTGTTATTAGCTCTTTAATATTTTCATAAACCATTTTCTGTCATCACAACTAGGAAGTCCTTTTTCACGTAAGGAAGAAAAGTGGTACATATTACTATTGAATGGAAAGAAAATAGTTATCATTTAATCTCTTGAGAAATGCAATCAATGATAACTATTCTTTAGGAGTATAAACGTTCTTCCATCATGGTTGGCATTATTCATTTACAACACCTAGAAAATAATTTACCTAGATAACATAAATCAGATAAAAGGGCTTTACCTTCTATGATTTTAGTGCTATAATATCCAATACTGTTTATATAAATAATTTATTGAAAAAGTCTGTCTCAATAAGCAAACCAATATACCAAATGGAGCTTCAAATGGCCTAAATTTGATTTGTGGAATCATGGCCTACTTATCTTTGCGGGGTGACTTTTCTGGCAGTAGGGTGAATTTTCTGCCTGCCAGGCAGATAAAAGAATTCAGAATATCCCTGAAGTGAAACTAATACTTTCACACACTTTAAAGATGCATACTGAAATATTATCAGTTAAAGTCTCTGTTTTTCTCAAGCTTGGTTTGGGAATATTTCAAAGCCATCGTTATCTCCAGAATTAAGTGTATAATTCATCCCAGGCCTATCCCTTTAGAATCAGTATTGTGTTTTATTCCCTGCGAACATTTAATGAAGTTGGTAATTGTTTCAATAGACACAAAAACTGGTGGGGCAGTAAGTGAGAACAGATTATTGTTTTAGAATTGCACCCAATTTCATGGTCACTGTGCAACTAAAGGCATTTTCATATGGCCAAATACAAAATAAATCGAAAATTGAGATTATACTTACTATATAAACAATGCAGACAACATTGTCTTAGGAAATAGTAACACTAAAAAAATTGTTAAAGATAGTTAAATTATTATGAACTCATAGAACTGCACCATGGCAAAAAGGATTATGCAATCCTAAATTAGCATATGCAACCAAGGCATAGTAAGGAAGTACAGAATTTTGCTTCTATATAAATTTGGTAACACAACTGATAAAATACTGAATTAAATCAACTTGTTAAAGAAAAATATTGAGGAAATATGAAGATGTTTGAGAAGTCCAAAAAATTTTACCAGGAGGAAGTTAAATCTTGTGTCGTAAAAATTGAGAGGCTAGGTTTTTCTGGTTGTGAAAGAGAATACTGAAAAGTTACTTGGTTGCTATGGATAGATATATTTTTCACCTACAGACAAAGTTTTCTGGCACCTAGGAGCTCATGGATGTTCAGCTGTGTTCACCACAGCCAGTGCATGGAATCTGATGTTAAGCCAGTGCAGCCTTCAAACACAGCTTTCTCTGAATGCAGAAAAACACTGCAACAATCATCTGGTGGACCTCTGCTGCAGGGCCATTACTTAAGTCTTTATGAAGATTATTTAAGGTAGTTTCTAGGTGAAAACTTGTATGAGTAAATGATGTATCTGAAGGGGTCTCTTCTGAGTTTGCAGTCCAGTCTTGTAAGTCATCCCCTGTCTTGTATTAAGCTTTGAGAACAGGAAATCTTGCAGTGCCCTGAACCTACCCTAACACTTGGACGTTTGCTTTATAGTAATGACTGTACTTACATCATGCTTCAGAGCTTCAGCAAGTCACTGTCAGGGATCAAGAGGGATTATTTTTTCTTAATGCACAATTGACTAGAAGCATGATAGAGAGGGGATTTTTCCTTCCATTTAAGCATGATTGGATACAGATGAAGATGTGATAGCATGGATTAGTCTTTTGACATAAAAAGGAAATCCATTTGAGGAGAGGGGGATTGGTTTATGGTTGGAGGCTCAGAGTCTTACCTATTTACAGTTTGGGGGAAGGAAGGAATTTCTGCCTCAGTCTGGTAGGGAATATCATAGGTTTCCTGTTCCAGACATCGTCTCTAGCTCTTTCCGGCTCTTCTCTGCATTTCACCTAGGCCGCTGCTCATATTCCCTGTCTTCAAGACCAGTGTTGTGTTTAATCTGTATGAGAACAAATGCAGCAAAGTGAAAGGGGATTTTATCCCTATTGAGCATACCTTCAGTCACTCTGAAAAGAATTTCAAACCATAAATGCTCCTGTTACACATCCATCACAGGTGTAACATTTTAGCTTCTTCTGCCCTTGTCCTGTCATCTCCCCATTCCTTCCTTCCTTCCTTCTTTCCTTCCTTCCTTC
>VZTN01024638.1:3638-22624 GCA_013400515.1 Erpornis zantholeuca | reverse complement strand
CCTTCCTGCCGTCCTTCCTTAAGAATTTAGCATTTCATTCAAATTAGTAGTTAGGCTGAGATGTAGATGATATTTCACTTTGCCAGTCCAAGCACATACAACACAAACTGCTCAGTCACTCAGCAAGTAACAAAACAGAGTTTACTCCTCTAGTGATTTAATCAGTGATGTGTTACACTATTGGAAAGAAACCTGGTGTTAGGATTTTCTTTTTCTTTGGTTGGTTGGGGGTTTTTGTTGTTTTGCAAGCAAAGTTTTGGATCAAGTCCAGGCAATTGTAACATACTGATTTTATCCTAACCAGTTGGCACAAGTACTTCAGGATCTGGGGAGTAAGAAACTCTTTCTTCCAGAGCATTCATTCTCACAGACCTTTTGCTGTAACAAGTAATACTTTTGTTCTATCTTTTTAAAATGAATAATTGAAACTTAGATTATATTATAACTAAATGTTAAAAGATTTTTAACACAAAAGTTAAAAATGGCAGATGGAAGTGGAAAAGTGGGAAAATGGCAGATGTATGGTACTGCTCCACTTTTTTAATCTCAATTTTTACATTAAAAGATGAGAATTAATGATATACTGTGCCTGGTCCTTTGTTGCAAGACTCTTTTGCTCAACTTCTCTTCAACTCCTCAGGCCTAGGCTTTGTTTGCAGTTCTCAACATTTTCAGTGGCCAGGCCAGTTTCACATTGCATCAGTTCACCCACTTCCAAGAAAATGTTTCCAAGGGCTGTGTGTACTTCTGAAAACATGAAGACTGAGGCACCAGTGTTTTCTTTAATAACTGATGAAAATAAAATGTTAGTGATTAGAATCTATGTGGTTTTACTTGATTTGGACATAGCTCACAGAAGATCACAAAAAAAAAAAGAACTACCAAAAGATCATCCATTACCAGTGGGTAATTTCCTGGACACCAAAATGTAAAACGTCCAAGAAAATTCTGCAGCTCCTCACAATTCTCTGTGTGTGGAACTGTGCACAGCTACAGATGTTTCCACTGCCACAGAATTCACTAAAAACTGCCAGGGAATTTGGCCCAGATGTGCTATAGAATTACAATGACCCTGGTAATAGTGAAACTTTAAGCAGCAAACACCAGATGTCCAGTAAAATGGTTAAAAATGAGATCCAAAGCTTTTTTTTTTTAACCACATCATCACAAACAAGTATGGAGTGAATAAGCTGAAAATCTAAGGTAGTACTTTATTATTTGTCATCTCTAAGATGACTCTGTGTGCTTGACTTGCTGTGATATAGTGCCACTTGAATATAATGTCTCGTAGGAAAGCTACATTCCCAGAGGCTTAAATAACTTTGAAAAATGAACTAATTAGACAGGTATATGCATTAAACTTAATAAAAGGTTGTATTTTTCTCCTTAGCTCCTTTCTCTACTCATTTTGCTTGAAAAGTGGTTGTGGCTGTGTGTGTGCTGTGCTGCTGCCTTACGACAGCTCGCCTGCAGCCGGGATAAATGAACTGCTGTTAGTGCCAGCTAATGTAGTTCTGCTTTAGCTCAAATGGTAGCAGACTCGAGCTGCAGTACCAGGGCTCCATGCACTGCCTCATTCTGCCTCTGTATACGTGGTAAATGTACTTTTCCTACTAAGTATTCATTACTTTATGAGGCACTGCTTTATTCTTTGTGGTTTCTAAGGGGTCCATGTAGGGCAGACACTGGAGACGATGAAAAGCATTGCATTTCTCTTTCCACTCTATTGATGTATGATTTTTTATATCCTCAAGTCTAAGTTTTAGACCTTCATTATCAGAACATACTTTATCCATTTTTTAAGTGTCTCTAAACCAAAAACCATTTCTGTTATGAACCCTGAATCAAAATGTACAATTCATGAAAGGCTGGTTGTGTTCGTTAGTGGTATAGATCTGTATAGGACAATACACATGTATCAGTATTCATAAATTAGATTATCTGTTTTTGCTTAAAGCCTGAATTTAGTACTACTCTGCTCTGTTCTGTCTCTGGAAAACAAATGGCACCAAGATTTTTAACTCGAAACTGGGGTTATAGCCTTCATGGATAAAAAAGCAGAAATATGTAAAGGGAGAAACACAGGTACAAAAAGATCTTGGATGCTTAGAGAAAAAATTAAGGAATATATAGTCTTTGAAAGCAAAGGGGTGGTTATGTCCTTCAAAGTCACTTAAATCTTCTTTGCAGAAAAGATAAATTTTAAATTTAAATTTTAATTTAAATTTTTTAAATTCTATTAAAATCACAAGGGCTGCTTTGACTTCAGTGAGAGGTGAATCACTGGAGAGCTGTCTGTAGCTCTGTTACTCACTGTTACACGAGGAAGGGTAAAAACTTGTTTACTAAAACATATGTTCTTCCCCAGAGGAAAAACTCATCATAAACAAATCAGTGCATCATGACAGAATAAAAGTTAAGATGAACTATGGCTTTCAGAAATACTACTGCTTAGCAATTTTTGAGTTCTCCAGTTTTTTATTTATGCAGCTTTTTAGATAATCTTCAGCTGGCCTCAGGTGGTATCCTTGTCTCAATTTTTGTAACCCAAAAGGAGAACACAAGGCTGTTGACAACACTGCTGAGTTTTGCAGGGCTTTTGTGTTGCCAGTTTTACATTGTTTCAGTACAAAATAATAAATAGTGTAGTTCTTGTTAAACTGCAGACACACATTTTATTAAAAACTCACTGAGATTCATGGACTTTTCATCAGTTTTACCTTATAGCAAAACAGAACCCGTGGAAGAACCTACTGGGTTGTATATCAATGCTGATGGGGTTGGATGCTCTCTTTTGTGGTGCATTGCCTGTGGATGCCCAGCACTTCAAACTACTTTACCATGTGTCCTTTCAAAACCTGCTACAATTAGAACCCAAATCATTGCTTTTGGAGTTCTCTGCCCACACTTGCCTTGTAAAACTGCTTGTAGCAAAGACTTTCTTGTCTTCTACAGCAGTTTGCAAGGAAGCAGTCTGTTACCCCAGTTAAGACAACATAAATGTGTTCCAATGTCCTTGCTGGCTGCACCATCCATAAATAAGGTTTTCACATGTCTCTAAATCAACTCTGCAATATCAGGCAGTCATTGAGTTATGTCTAGTGTTGTTTATATCGACTTTGTAATGCTCTCTGACGAAGAGAGAAGTAGTGTGCTTGCAAATTGCAGTTACACTTAGATGTGAGATCATGGCAAACAGTGCTGCTGTAGAGGTGTAATGGTAATCTCTGGCTAATCTGGCTGAATTCTAGATCGAGCACAGAGCTGGTTACCAAGCAAGCCTCATGGCATGTTTGTGAATTACAAAGGAAAAAAGATCTTCTTTTGGAAACTCTTAGAGATCTAGAAGAAAAGCAATTTGATCAAAAATTAATTGCTTTTTGACATGTTGATGGTTATAAAGGTACTTTTATTTTAAGTCATAAAATGCAGAAAGTTTTGAAACAAAAAAAAACACGCAGTAGACTGTAAAATAGCACGTGTTGTATTTACTTGAATTGCTATATGAAATCGTTTGTTCATTTTTTCAAGGTAAAATACCTTTTATGCTTTTAAAAGTGACTTAGGAGGGAGGGTTCTTCTGTTTTGTTTATTCAATGCCCAAGTGGCAAAATTTCTTTTCCACAGAAGAATTCAAGTTGTGAAGAGTGCTGGATCAGAAGAGTATATTGAGAAAAAGAAAACATTTCAAAAGAGATGTTCAGGTTAAACCTGCTGAGGCAGGTCTGCTTCTCAAAGAACACATTGCTAGCTTTTTTAAAAAATAAATAATCCAGTACAAACTGCCACATCACCAAGAAACAGACTCCATTACTTTTTAAGAAAAAACCTGTCATGTTTCTTTACAGATGTCTGTGCAGATGAAGACACTGTTGGCAGGTGAGACAAGACTACATAAAGCAAGAGTAGATCACTGAATAATAAAAAGCAGTAATAATAACAATTAGGATAATTAACAATTAACAGTAGTTAGGACAGCAACTTCTACACTATTCCTCGCACATCTGCCTTGCCTGTTGATCTGATCTCAAAAAGTATTTGCATAACTCCGCATCACAATCTTGAAGGAGGATTTTCATCATAAAGATATATTCCTGGTGCAAATCCTTGAAAAATCTGTTTCAAATAGCTTAACAGTCAAAGTTTGTTTGGAATCCTTTGGTAAATCTTTGGTAAATCTTCTTAATTTCTCAGTCATTTCATCTTACCTTCCTTGTCCGTTTTCTCTTGGATAAACTCAGAGTCAAGGTTAGTCACCTCACAAAGTAATCACATGACATCATCGTGCTTCGTGTTGTAAATTGTGAGAGAAGGACAAGCAAAATGTCGTCCTAGGGTGGGACTATCATGGCACTGAAGGTAGAATCTGTTTGAATATATTGCTGCATCTTGATTGAAAAGGGACCTTTCATGTTTAAAATGTATTGTGATTAAATTTGTATTAACTGTCAACTCTTTTTGTTCTTAGATGTGAGTAACACTGAGGAAAATGTATTAACCCTGTGCTGTTTTTAGGACATTTTAGGGGCACGAGGAGTAGGCAGTATCCTTTTGGTTATTGCTCCTTACATCCATGACTGTCAGTGTGTAATGTAGGTCTTCATATGGCAGAGTTTTCTTCAGCCTCCCTGGGCTGGGATGAGCTGTCTGGGACAAGGGGCTGGAGCTGGGTTTCACACCTGTGCCCTCACTGTATCCCACTGGCACTGCATGATAGCCCTCCAAAGGTGAAGGAGAAGATCTGTGACCCTGCCTAGTTGTAACTGCAGGAAATTTTTGCTTTTCAGTGAATTATTTTCTTGCTCCCAAGTACTTAAAGCTTTTCTGATAACTTTCATATAACACTGTCCATATTTGATGACAAGCACAGGTATTTGCCTGTCTTTAGGCAGGTAGTTGCCATTCATACAAGTTTCCTCACGCATCTGTGTAGTAATACTTTTCACTCCCTTGGTATGTCTAGATGCCACAACTGCCTGCCAGGTGGAAACTCAAATGCCAGTATGTGTATAAGTTCATTCACTGCCTGAGTAGTGCTACAAATTCTGCACACTTTGATCTCCATGCATGTAGCACTTTTGCTCTCTACTGATGCAACTATCAACAGTTTTGCTGTTACAAAATCAGGCATCTTTCCTTATTTTCCAGCTACAGGTCCTGTAAAGGGAGCAAGAAAAATACCCCAAAGATCAAGGTGCTAAAAGATGAAATCAAATTGTTTTGTTCGTGTTTGTATATATTTAATTATGCCCTATTCTTTTTCATGCCAAAAGAAGTAGTGGTGAGCCTTCTTGAAAATTGGGAAAACTACACATAATTTTTAGTTTGCTAAATATACTACATAAAAACACTACTGGCCTAGTTTTACTTTAGACTTTGGAAGATGGATGTGTTTATGAATTCAAATAATTGCAGACAAAATTTTGCACCTGCAGTTATGGTTGCCTGCAGTTCAGTTCAGTTTAAGTATCTACATCACTGATTGCATCTGTAAGTTAAAAACATCTAAGTAACCTAAATTACAAGCACAAATAATTGCAGGTGCAAAACTCATACAAACACAAAATGATCTCTGAATGTTGGTCTTCAGAATCTCATTGTAAGTTATTCACTGTATCGTGAACCTGGATTCCTCTTGGGAGAGTCACTAATCTATATAATGACACTGAAAGCCTCTTGAATCTCGTATTTAACTAGCAGATGGGAAAGAATACATGGCGTCATATAACTCCCCAGGGATTACGCATGTGGATATTGAGGAGTATAACTTATTCCAATGAAGGCTAACATTAACTTGCAATCAAAAATTTCCTTCCTGAGCCACATTTTTTCTGATGGAATTAAAACAACTTCATGTTGTATTTTTATGAAGTCATAAGCAATTTAAGTAGAGCACATTCCCAGGGCAAGCACAGAACTTTTGCTCATCTCATGATTTTTTCGTTTAATGAATCACAGCATCATTTTAACACAGATAAATGCTGTCAGTCTTTTCCAGAAAACGCATCTAACTATCCTTCCTATGATTTTCATTTTTTAGTGTCAGGTTCAGATTTCTAAGCAAATCTCCCAGTACATCTATTTTTTTTCTCTGGTATCAAAACTAAAAATCATTTTCTTGCATTCTTTAGCTTCAATAGACATAGGTGTGGAGCTACTTTAAAACAGTGACTGCTTCCTGTCGTACCAGTTACGGCAGTACTGCTGGCAAAAGGGGAGAAAAACCCATAAATTCTCTTCTAGTGTTTGAACAACTAAAACTCCTTCTGAACAAACGAAACATTCTGCCAATCCTGACAATCCAAAATGCAATGAAGAATTTTTCTGTTTCAGAAGCTCTAGGCAAAGCTGTTTTGGCATGTCTGTAGCTTGCTCCTCTTACAAACAAAGGGGCAGCTAGAGGGAAAGTCTTTGGGGGAAGAAATGCTGTCAGCTGTAAGAAATGAGACATGTAGACCAATTCTACAGCCCAGCTAGTGATTACATGCAGGTAATTTTGTAAGAGCCTAAACCAGCTGCCAGTGATAATAACGCTGCCATTTGCACTGATTTCAACAGGAAATACATCAAACAGACCAGCTTAAGGCTTCTCAGAAGCATGGACCAAACTGGTATTTCGTTCATTGGTGTCGGGGCCAGCCAGAAGGGAAGTGCTCAGAAGGCAGAGGCAGCAGTGGCGGGAGCGCTGCGGAGCAGGCACTGTGCCGGGCTGGCAGCGGGGAGCAGCAGAGGGGCTGCAGCTGGCGAGGTCCTGCCTTGCTGCCTGCCAGCTCCCACCACCCTCCCAGGCAGCCCCATTACTCCCTGGAAGCAGTGCCAGCCCAGCTTCACAGACCCCCAGCACCTGCAGAGCAAGGGGCAGAGGTGTGAGCATATCTACATTTTAAAAAAATCCAATTCTATTTAGTTCAAATTAGACAAGCAGTACACAGTAACAATGTACTCCTTAAATAACTTATTTATAATCATCCTTGGGGAAAAAAATCCAGAACAAGATGTCTTTTTCCACACATGGGGAGCTGTTGAGGCTGAGTCACGTGCTACAATGTGAGGCTACACCTTCACTTTCCTAGATTATTTTTTCTTAGTTGCTTGGGTATAGCAAAACGCAGAAAGCATGTGAGAATTATGTAAATAATATATAAAAGTAATAAAGTATAAAAGACCATCATTTGAGTAGAAAGAAATTTTAACTAAGATTCCTTTTTTAACTCTCACTTTTTGCTGCCACGGACACCAGTAAGGAAGGAAAAGGTTTCATCTTTCCATTTCTCGAGGGATTTATATTTAGATGTGTACTGTAACTCATATAAATTCAGAATGCAGCTTAGAAAGCCAAAAAATTAGCACGGGTTTTGACCAAGAGATTGAGAGGTGATTAAAACTCATGGAAGAAAGACTCGTTTCTCCGTAAGAATAACAGTCACATGGATGATGGATCATAATAACTTCATAATCTGACCCACATGCAGTAAATACAGTGATGACTGTCATTTTGAATAAGTGAGGTGGATTGATGCTGATTATTAATCCATTTCTTGGCCAGTCTGATGATTTCTGAGCCAGCTTCTCCACTGTTAGTACTTTCCTGAAGTATCTTAATAGCTTTCACTGACAGCCTCTTCCTTTCTAACCAGTCACTTTTCATACTGTGTGTTGTCCTAACTTATTTGAGAGATTTCTTTCATTAATTGGTTGGCTTCTAGTGTTCTCATATCTGGAGGTTTGGTCTTCTTTTAGCATATAGTGTAACAGTGTTACTACAGGCACAGGGTAACATATAATTCTGTTTTACTTGCTGCAAAAAATATTTGTTTTTCCTTAATTCCCAGGTGTTGCAATGAAAGCTGGGTTAAAAAAAAAGGGAAATGTGCTATGAAAATAAGGACCTAGTATTTAGTGCCAGCATCTAAAATGGCAGATATCTGTATAGCAGACACAGAATAAATAAAGAAACATAGTTGCATAATAGAAATTCAGAAGTCGGCTTAGCTAACTATGTCATTGATAGGTTTATATGGGGTTCCTGTAGAGATGCGTATTTAACATTTGCAGTAGGATAATATACATAACATACTTCACAAGGAAAAAAAAATGCTTTTGGAGAGCAACAGTGTCCAAGCCTGATTTTCTGTGAATGTATCCAACATTTAATATCTTTTCAAGTATGCCGAACTCTGTGCCAGTTGTCCCAGAATGACACTCAGCCTTCCCTACAGCATACCTCTTAAGCTGGGCAAATGGTTGTAAATGCTGGGACTGAGGGTGGACTACACATGTAAACTGGTTAGTGGCTTGCAGCTCTCAAAATAAATGGCTAAATACAAGTCCCTTCTTCTCAGCAGTAGGCACTAATTTGTGCCTGCTTTCACTAAGCACTTGCTTGTTTTTCTGAAGCTTTTGGGAAATTAAAATCTTTTAAATATCCAGCGAGATCAACACAAAGATCACTTCACACTGCAGTTATGTTAAAGGAATATTGTCCTGTGTTCAATTGTTTGTTTTCTGTTAGTAATAAATTCACAACATGCTACATACCATGAAATTGAAAGGTACCTTTTTCCCAATATAAATTCTAAGCAAATTTAATTATATTTAGGCATATTTTCTTCCTCTTTTTGAACAACATCCACCTTTTTACCAATCATGTCTTCAAAATTCCTTCCCTTTGTTTAAATAAAACATTTTGTAAAATCCGAAAGTTGTGCATTTGTTTCATGTAACTGATGTGGTCATGAAAGCCAGGTCTTTTATTTATACTTGGGATAATGCAGAGGTAATGAAAGCAGAACTGGACCTAAGAGGTTTTTTGTTTCAATTAAAAAACAATGTGGGTAAGTGCCTTGGGTTTGACAGCAACAAAAGGAAGGGAATATTGTGCTTATGCCTTCAATCAGCTTTATTAGATCCTTAAAGGGAAAATTATGTGAAAGACAGAGGAAGAAAACAACAAGCTAAGCAAGATCACAATTTCAGTATAATTCGGAGAAAATAACTGATTTAGGTTGGTTGTCTTGCCAGGGTGAATGACTCAAGGCTTCCAAACAAGAAATGGAAACCAGAAGGATAGGGAAAGCCTGAAAGAACAAATTGAGAAGATGTGATTGACTGTAATGTTTCAAAATCAACTGCTGCAAAGATGAGTTTGGGCTCTTGCCCAGAATACAATTGAATGGTGATGTTCATTTAGACCCTCAATGCTGAAACCAAATAAGATGTAGCTGTGTTTCTGTTAGAAATTTATTTGTTCTTTCCAGTGTCTCTAGCTAGGGATATGATGTCATGTCCTCTCTCTTCTGTCAGACCCTGCAGTGATTGCTGTTGCTGCTGTTTCATAATTTTCCTGAATGCCAGTTTTTTGAAGGAAGGCTTGAGTCCAGGTGATAATATCTCTCAAATGTGAAATGTCAATACTGTTCACTAGCTGACTTTGAAAAATTTCATACTCTGTGAGCAAATAGGCTACCTCAACTGGCCAAGCAAAACAGAAGTATAAGATCATTGTGTGTGTTTTTACTTTTTGACCGGCAAAGCCATTCAACTTTTTGTTGCTATCCATGCTAGTTTTTTTAATTAAGTTAATAGTTCATTCTGCAAAGATCGAAATAACTATCTTTAATGGGCAGTTTGTAAAACATTGTTTGTAAAAGTTGGGGGCAGTTTCTTGTCCTCCACCTCAGGCACAGGAGGTTCTAAAGCACTTTATTCAAAAAATTAGTCAGTTGACAATAGGCAGTGATGGGATGGGATGGGATGGGATTGTCTTCTACTTCCTCCTTTCATTTATTCCTTTCATCTCACTGGCTGTGCTTTCTAACCTTTTTTCTGTTTCTATTTCAAATCAGGAAGGGAAAAAAAACCCTAAACCACAGCTCATAATTAAATACTGAGCTAGGTCGTACCATGTTTACTGAATTACATATTGCATATATGGATGTATATCCTCAAAGTTTCATGTGTTTTTAGATCTCTAAACTTAATGTGTTCCATAGGAATAGACCTTAACTCCTTCCTTCCTGTTTTTCATGAAGACATTTGCTTCCACAGAGGAAGGGGGAATAAAGCAGTGAAACCCAGTTACAGACTGCTTCACATTTTAGGGATTCACAGAGCTGTGAATGTAGTTGCTGGGCTCTGTAGATTCTCATGGTTCACAGCAGAGGTTCCTCTGGCAGGAAACCTTCAGTGTCAGCCTTACAGTTGCAATATGCAGATCAGCCTGACCTCACATGCAGAGTGATATTTTTGCACATGTATCTTTGCTGCAGGGTGGCTGACCTGATAAAGAAGGCTTTAAGCCAAGAGCCCCGAGAGAGGGGAGAGTTGCCACAGCTCTGAGGGAGTGATGGAGCCAAGCAAAGCGCTGGGGGTAATGTGAACCACAAGGAATATAAGGTGAATAAAACAGGGCTCAAGTGGGGTCGCCTCAAGCATTTGCATGTGAGTGAGGAAGTCTCTCTGACAAGCCTGCACACCAGGACACACAACATGGGACATAAACATGAGGAATTGGGGATCTGTGTGCAGCTGCAGGGGTAGGATCTTGTCAGGATCCCAAGGATGCAGTGAATGGACTGAGTTCTGCCATGGAGGGATACAGACTCTTTAGGAAGGGTTGGCCAGGAAGACAAGGAGAGAGCAAATGGAATGCATGGAGCTCTGCCTGAGGTTGAATGATGAGAGTTTATGGGTAAGAATTAAAGAGCAGACCAATAGTGGTGACTTGGTAGTAGGCATCTACAATGGGCTGCCTGGGAGAACAAGCAGATTGTAGGGGGGCCCTGTAAAGGCAGCCAGAAGCAGACTGATATTTGCAAACCCTGATCCCCAGTGGGGTCTTCAACTACCTTGATATCTCCTGCTGGACAACATTGCAGGGCATAAGCAGTCCAGCAGCATTAATGATGACTGCTTGATGCACATGAAAGAGTTAATGAGAAGTGTTCCACTGGAGCTCTAACACACAAATGAAGAAGGCTTCACTGGGGTGAAGGTCAAAGTGAGCCTTGGTTGTTTGTTGTGACCATAAGATGGTGAGTTCAGATCCTGAGAAGAGGGAGCAGGGCAGCCCTAGACTTCAGGAGAACAGACTGTGGCTTATTCAGGTGTCTGCTTGGAAAAGTCCCATGATAAAGGGCTTTGGAGGGAAGAGGGGTCCAGGGAACCTGCATAATATTCAAGGATCGCCTCCACTCAAGTCCATGCCAGCATACAGAAAGTCAGGCAAAAATCCCAAGAGCCTGTGTGGTTGAGCAAGGAGCTCCTGGCAAAACTCAAACATAAAAAAAAAGAAGCATACAGAAGGTGGAAGGAGGGACAGGTAGCATGAGAGGAGTACAGAGACAACCTGAGCTTGTAGAGACTTGGTTAGGAAAGTCAAAGCCTACTTGAAGTTGAGCTTGGTACAAGATGTCAAAAGCCTCTGTAAGTACCTACTGAGGTGGGTTGAAAACTGGTGGGTTGAACAGCCAGACCCAGAGGGTGGTGATTAGTGGTACAAAGTCCAACTGGAGGCCAGTAACTAACAGCATACCTTAGTGGTCAGTACTAGATCCAACTCTGTTCAACATCTTCATTAACGTTCTGAATGATAATGCTGGGTGTACCCCCAGCAAGTTCACTGATGATACAAACGTGGGAGGAGTGGCTGGTATACCAGAGGGTCGTACTGCCAGTCCGGTGGACTTTGACGTGCTGGAAAAATGGTCTGACAGGAACCTCATGAAGTTCAACAAGGGAAGTGTGAAGTCCTGTGTGTGAGGAGGAATAATCCCATGCGCCACTCTTATATTGGAGGCCAATCAGTTGGAAAGCAGATTTGCAGCATAGGACCTGTAGGTCCTCAAGGACACCGAGCTGGGCATGAGCTAGCAATATGGCCTGCAACCAAAGGCACTACTGCTATCCTGGGCTGCTTTAGCAAGGGCATTGCCAGCAGCTCAAGGAAGGTGTTTACGTCCCCCCTGCTCAGCACTGGTTAGACCACAGTTGGAGTGCTGGGTCATTCTGGGCTCCCCAACACAAGAGAGACATGGACATGGACATAAAGCAAAAGAGTTCAATTGAAGGACCACTAAGATGATTAAAGTACCAGAGCATCTTTCATATGAGAAAAGGCTGAAGAGACCGAGCTGTCTCTGAGAGGAGAGAAGGCTCAGAGGGGAATCTGATCAGTGTGCATGAGTACCTAAAGGAAGAGTGCAAAGAGGATGAAGCCAAGCTCTTCTCAGTGGTGCTCAGTGACAGGACCAGAGGCAATGGACACAAACTGTAGCACAGGGGGTCCATATGAACAGGAGGAAACACATTTTTACTGTGAGGGTGACTGGGCACTGGCACAGGCTGCCCAGAGAAATTCTGGGATCTCCTTCCTCAAAGGACAGTTGTTCTTTGGAGATACTTAGAAGCTACCTGGACAACTGGCTGTAGATGGCCCTTCTTGAGCAAAGGGTTGGGTCAGATGATCACAAGTGATCCCTTTCATCCTTAATCTTTCTGTGATTCAGAAGCAATGGATAATTGTTTTTCATATTTTCAGTTCCCATTTCTCATGAACTTTCAAATAATCCACTGACTGTACTAATGATGACCTGAATCACCGGAATTTCAACATTGACTTGTAGCATAATGCAGGATTGTTCTTGAGAAGCTACTACCTGCCTTACAAGATTGCTAAGAAGACAAATGTATTCCTCAAATTCCTAGTATATCCTTCCTCTCCACATTCTCTCTGAAAAGTTTTCTCTGAGATCCTCAGAGTCTGTAAAAATGTTACAAGGTTTATATATCAAATAGCTGCATACATTTTAAGTATACAAAAAGGCAACCTGGAAAAGGAACCTGTCATTCTGTGTAAGGCTAGGTAATGCTGCTATGTCTTTGTAGAACTGAATTGTTGTGTTACACTGCATATTTCTCTGCTTATGCATCTCTTACTAATGAGAAAATCTGCACCAAGACTGAGTCTCACTTTTTGTAGTGAGAGCTACACCAGTGAGTAAAGCAGTGGAGGACCTTAATTTTCCAATTCCAGTCATGTGGAATACTAGAAATTGCAAGCAGGATGCCTGTTGTAGACATGCTTACAGGGGTTTAGACTGAGCCAAAGGAAAAAAGTGTTTATAGGGATCTGTGTTCTTGTAGCTGATCCTATTTGGACTTCAGTTTCAGTTTTAACTCACATTAAAATGTATGAATCACATGCCTGAGATTATTTGACATTTCAATAGCTTGCTGAACCAGCAATATGCTCTGAATATGTATGAGCCATTAAAGACTAAGATGGGCCCAGGACTAAGAATAAAGACTAAGACCAGGCAGGATGGGGCTCAGAGTAATCTGGTCTAGTGGAAGGTTCCCTTCTTATGGCAGGAAGGTTGGAACTAAATGATTTTTAAGGTCCCTTCCAACCAAACCATTCTATGATTCTGTGATTCTATGGATCCAGTATATCTGTATTGTTATATCTACTGGTATCCACACCTATATTAATAGATACATAAATATATACTTGTATATTTATTTACGTTTGCAAAGTAAGACTTTGGGGAAATTCAAACATCTGATGACTTAACTGAATTCCTTAAATCTTCTACCTTTCAGTATTTTGTTGTGAAACCATCATCGTATTAAATGCTCAAAGTGTCCTTTTGTCATGGACTGGTGTTCATCCATTGCTTACTTCAGAGTAAGCATTAGCAATATGCCCAACCTGTAGATCCTTACAAGCCCTAAATTATTTTATTTATCTTGGAGAAGCCTAAGAAGAGAACTCCAGAAAAGCATTCAAAGAAGGATTGGGAAAATTGTAGAGCTTTTGTAGTATTTTAAATTCACGTGGGGAATATGAATTTAGTTGTTTTATTTTAACATGCAGAGATTAACTGTAGGACAATATATTGATGTCATGTCTCTTACACACTCTGCAAAAATATTCCAAATAATAGGCTGTTTTAGAAAGGTGAATCATCACATTCCATCATCACCTTTCAACATTTTAAAAAAACTACAAATGCTTTGCTTTAAGAAGTAATTTTTTTTTTGTGCAGACAGAATCCTTTTACAGTCCTGAATAAATGTGTATACATTCTGAAGATGGATAAATGGTAGGATATATTCTTGCTGGCTAACAAGGTAACTTATGACCTTAAGTTAAAACTGGAGAGATTCAGATTATATATTGAAAAATTTTGTTTTCACTGTTAGGGTGGTCAGACATTGGAATTGTTTGCCCCAGAAGGTGGTGGAGTCACCATCCCTGGAGGTGTTTAAGAGGCATCTGGATTTGGCACTGGGTGATGTGGTTTAGGGGTAACAATGGTAGCACTGGGCTGACAGCTGAAATGGAAGATCTCTTCCAACCTCAATGATTCCATGATTCTTCTTGGTGATTCAGTTAGATCTCTTTCTGAAATCTCACCATGCACTATTCAGGTTAGTGTGCAGACCTAGCAGACAGGAATTATGTCTATTTTCTACCCCACCTGGGGATTTTGAAAACTGCTTGTCATTTAAAGCATTCCCAAGACCCAGCATTATGTATCTACATTGACCTTGTAAGCAGAGCTCAGGCTGCCTGAAAATTCTATGTCTGCTGGCATATAGGAGTCTATATGTGTGTGTGTATATATATATATATATATATATATACATACAGTGAAAAGATACTGCACAAATTTTTTTTCCAAGATGAAATACATGCATTCTATTATGGCTCTCTGAAAAGGTAAGTTGTGTTAAACCTAAGTTGCTAAAGAAAAAGCTCCATAGATTTTGAGTCATGTTTAAAACTAAACTTTAAAGTATCTCTGACCTAGCACCTGAAGATAAGCAAGCAGTGTTTTTGTATGCAACTTGCTGAAGTCACAGTTTTTTTCCAAATCTGTACTTTCTAGTTTTAATATAAACATTGCTGTGCTAAGCAAATTAAAACAATGAAATAATACTTCTTTTTCATTGGTAAAAATGTTCCTCTCCTTTTAGATACAATTTCTTGTCTACTCAGAAAAAATGGCTTGAATTTTTACATATTCATTGCTGATTCCTTTATATCATCTCACCAGCACATGATATAATTGGTAGCACATTAGTTGTCCAGCAAGTAAGCAGAGAGTGTCGTTACTCGTCTGTATGCCTGGAAATGCTGAAAGGTTAGTTGCTTTACTCAAAAGCGAGAATAGAATTGGCAGTATGGTATTGATATGTTGCTTATCCATACAAAAATAATTTCTTTTTTTTCTTTGATAGGTTTCTTGGCTTCTACAAAGGAATACTTCCTCCTGTCTTGGCTGAGACACCAAAAAGGGCAGTAAAGGTAAAAACCCTTGCTTCCTCCCTTAAAAATAAAAGTAGGGACAGTGGCAGCTGTAAAACATTTTATTTCTCCCCCACTGACTGAGATTAGAATCTTAAACTTATTTGGCATATTAATCCTCTGATTTTTACTAGGAGGAAAGTTTCCTGTTGATAGCACAATAAAAACTGCCCTTGATTAAGAAGAATAGGATAAGGCTTGTAAATGTTAAGCTAATGTTTTACCTGTGTATCAAATGTAACTGAAAAAAAAAGCAATTATTTTATATTGTCAAAATTAATAAACTAGTTTAAGTTATATTTTAGCGTCATAATTGCCTCTGGTTTAGATATTTTGTTTTACTGAAAATGCCTAGCAACTTGCAAAGCAACTAACAGCTTAATAAATTAACACAAGAAGCCATTAACGAAGCCACTAATAAGTACTTACTCAGTAGGTTTGAAGTGCTGCCCAGAGTCTTCTTGTACTCCAAAGGGCACCCTGCTCCCATACTCAAACTTTTTAAGAGATTGGAGATCAAAATGGATACAACTCCTTATTGTGCAAAACATTTCACTCCAGCTCTCTTACAGTTGTAGATGCTAGCCTATCAAGGTGTATTCACTGTCAAATGCTGATCTGATTTTCTTTTATTATGCTTTATTTTAATTTGTAGAACCGGATTTTAGTAACACTCCTAAGCAAAATACTTCAATACATCCATTTTTTCAGTTGAGCTATTCAACCTTTTTAATTGAAACCTAATTATTAAGCCCATCATCCAAAAGTTCTAAATCTATCAAAGCAGCCATTGTGTTAACGGCAAATGTTTCTTTGTCTTTTACTTCAGAACTTTGAAGTTTCCATAGTTGCACCAACTGCATCTAAAAGCAATTATTATACAGAATGTCTTGATTTTCCTTTCTTTCTTTTTGTTGTTTCTTTCTAAAAGGGCTGCATATGATTCTGGTCCTTAGTCTGCAATTAATCATTCACATTCCAATTCCTTTACAGAGGAATAATATTTGTATAAAGTGACAGGATGTGACCTTGTAACAGAATCCTAAAGGAGTTCTGGTAATGTCATCTTCTTGTTTGCACTGGTGTTTTAGATGCAAGTGACATATGTCACTTATCTCAAAATTATTTAATAAAACCAGGAAAACTAAATTCCTATTTATTAACAAAATGGTAGTGAAGAATAGATGGATGATATATAGAAGATTCTAATAACTCATTTTCTTCATACTGTGATGTTTCCTCTGTCTCTCCATTTAAGTTCATTTGAAACAGGATAAGGTAAATCTGACTGTACTTTTTAGATTCCAGCATGTATTCAGTTAAAATATCAACCCAGGTTTGATTTCTCCTACCAATGTGAGCCATTCATAAGCTTCAAATCACTTAACTCAAATTGATTAAGTTGGCTTAAACCCCATGATATTAAATATAGTTATAGAATCCTAAAAAGATTTTAAGTTGGGTGGGATCTCTGGACCAAAGAAGAGTTGACTTCATGATTAGATCAGATTGTTCAGATGCCTTGTCTAGTTGAGTTCTGAAATCTTAAAGGATGGAGACTGCAGCCTCTCTGTGCTCCTGCTCCAATCCTTAATAGCTTTACTATGAAGATTTTTGCCTTATATCCAGTCCAGATCCTCCTGTTGCAAACTTTGTGTTTTTCCTCTCATGCATCTGTTGTCGGCCTCTGATAAAGTCTCTTCTGTATAAACTTTGGATGGTGGAAAACAGAACTTAGATCACCTCAGCCTTCTTGTCTCCAGGCTGAACAGACTCAGTTCTCTCAACCTCTTGTACATCACAAGCTCACAGCTCCTTTAATATCTTACTTGTCCTCTCTTAGTGGGATGCTTTCTATCTGGTTCTTGAACATTTATGTGAGAGCTGACTTTTCTGCAAGCATGAGAATTGAGTTTAAATGTTAAACATCTAAGGGTTTTTATTAAATAGTTGAATTCTTTTATTATTTACACTATTCCTTTAAATTTAGTGCTGTTCCAAGGACATCAGGATGACTTTAAGTTACCTTGAGACATCAGCTGTATTCTACATTAGAAGAATTCAGTGACAGAACAGGGTCAGGCAATAATGTCCTTGCAAGAACCTGTATAATGAAGCAATTCAATGTGAGATGTCATATGCAAGTACAATTTTTAACATCCTACATGGAGTTTGTACCCATGCTTTGACCTGAAGAGAATCCAGCCTATCTCAAATTTCCGCTAACTTTATTTGGCTGTGACCCCAAGGGAAAACTCACTGCTTCCTTTGGCCCAGTCTCCACCCTTTATCCTTCTAATAGTTTTCCTTTTTCCTTGTTTTATCTGGGCTCAAGCTGTCCCTTCTCCACTGCCTAAATGACCAGTGAGATTTAGAGGAAGACTACATCCAGGCCAATGATTCTGAGATGTGAGAAAGCACAAAGGCAAAGAGGCATTTTCTAAGTTCCAGCAGCCTTGTTTTATGTTTGTAATGAACTTTTTTGAAAGCTTCTAGTTATAGTGTCATAAAAGTGTGTAGAGAATGGACAAGGGAGATTTTGTACTAAGAAGAAATGTACTTGTGCTACTGGAACATTGCATTTATGTGGTGTGTATTTTTGCAAGTAGAAACAAAGCTATTAAAATGAAGTTATTTAGCCCCAGTTTTTCAGTTAAATGTTGAAGATACAGATTCGTTTTTAGTCAACTATGTTCTCACGTCTGTCTTGCTTTCTTTTTTTCTCTCTTTTTATGTCCCTTCCAAAAAGAAAGCTGGTATTTCTGGAAGATGAAAAGTCAAAGTTTATAACTTTCTGTTAGATTGAACTTGGAGGAAAGAAATGATGATGCCAATACAATGGTTAACAGATGAACTTTTGGGGCAAATTTATATTGCTCTTGTGTTCTCAGACATCTTGTTTCAAGCATATATTTTTACCTTAGAGTTATTGAGACATCTGGTAAGTACTTTGGCTATTTTCTGTGTAACTTCAATTAAAGTGTATCTTTGCCAGATGGACAATATTGGTTCTTATATACACAAAAGCATGTTTTAAATACAATTATTCTGAGAAACATTTTTGGACAAAGCTATTGACTTAATACAACTGTAGAGGAAAAGACAAATTATGCTGTGTTTTTAAAAACATTTTGTGTGGACATACATTTGAAAAAGTCATATGATACAGTATGAAATCTTCTTTTTGCAAAATTGTGTGTGTACTAGTCACTCTGCTACACCCAGCAGCGTTTATATTAAGCTTTATTGCTATTGAGTTGTTTTCTTTTAAANGTTAAAATCTGGGCCCCAGTTCTAGGACCTTTTCTGCAAAACAATATAATAATCCCAACTGAGGATGTAAAAAGTATCTGTCCAGTGACAAGAGGATCAGCCCATCAGTTTTCAGAATTTAAAAACCCAATTTTGCATTATGTATATATATTTCCTTTTGCTTTGAAACAGTGGCATTATTAACACATTAACACCCAATTCTCTGATGGTTTCGGTATGATTCCAGTGACTTTGCATTTGAAGCAGGTCTTGATTGAAAATTTTTATTGACTTTGCCATAGGACAAGCTTCTAAACATGTTCAAATGAAAATGTGGTGCTTATTACTTATGTTCCTGTACACGTGGTTTGTGGAAAATCTGGTTTGTTCTGATAGGTCTGTAGTAACTGAACCCTGAGGG
>VZTN01024637.1:68280-116140 GCA_013400515.1 Erpornis zantholeuca | reverse complement strand
AAAAAAAAAAAAAAAAGTCAGCAGAAATGGGGTATTTGATATGGCTTGTTGCAATTGGTTTATCTGGAGCTTTCCTGAAGTTCATGCAGAGCATGCAGTTTATTCCAGCATCAGTAGCTGACAGAGTGGTTTGCATTTGGTGCACTTTCTCCTTTCAACAGCATTCTCTTCTGCAATTTGAATCATTACAGAATCTAGTTATGGGTTTAGCAAAAGTTCTATTACTTTCATAGACAGAATGTCCCAAAGGGAAGCTCATTCTAGCACATCTATGCCTGATGAAGATAAAAAGTGTATATAATGTAATTCCTACAACACAAGCGTTTTATTTAAAAAAATAATACAAAGAACTTCACACAAAACAATACTCAAAAAATTTTGTTTTAAATAGCAGTTCAATATTTTCTATCTTTACATGCAGAGAAGTCCAAAGTAAGGCCCAAAACATCATATAACCTATAGCTAATTATGACTGGTAAAAATCTGGATACATACACTTCCCTAACGAGCATCCACACTCTAATTCCACACATGGAAGGTGTTACAGTATAGACTGCTGACATCAAACACGTACGGCAAGCAAAAAGTATACATGTAGGTATGAATGCTTAGCAATAATGGAAGCTAGACCGACCCCAAAATACCCAACCTCCCCCCCATCTTCATACAGAAGAAAAATGAGCAAATATAAAAAGTCTTCTCTGCAAAAGATAGGTGAGCAAGAAGCAATGATCCAGCTGAGCTGAGACATCCACACATGCCCACCAAGAGAGGCACTCAGCCTCTCGCTGCTCGGCAGATGATCCTGAACATTTTTTTACATGAGCCTCAACATCTACCCTCCTTCATTCACTTATGTATGCTGGATATTCTTCAGCTTCAGGGTGGTACTTGACTTTGACTAGTTTGGATGCTATGCTTACCACCTTGTTATCTTCTTCCAGCCTACATCCACTTACAGACCTTGCTATTCCAAACTTACCCAGGAATAAAAATAGAAGGGGAAAAAAACCCACCCAATCTTCTCTTTTCATACCAAATTTTACTACACAGAACGTTACTAGCACCTCATTTAATGGAATATATGCCAACACCCCATATATCAGGAAATGCAATGACTCGTTATGTGACTCAAGATATACCGTACAAGAGGTCACCATCAAAGGTCACATAAGTTCATTAACAGAGACAAACGTAGAGGTTACAATCCACAATACAATAATACATCGATACAATCACATTGTATTGGGTGGTTAACTACTGACAGAAACTTGCTTTTCCCATGACAACTCAAAGACTACGGAGAAGTCAACATATGTCCCTTCTACAGGAAAAAAATTTGCTGCTCGATCAGTACAGGGACCTGAAACTACTTTTACTAACACAAAGTACACTTAGACTATTTTTCAAAAAAGCAGAACTTAGTAGCTTTTTCAAAACTTAACACATCTGGATTCATCTTTCATTTAAAAAATTAAATTTTCAATATGTGAAAGCAATTTTGGAAGATATAATCATAAAAAGAAATTGTTACATTCTCTAGAAAGAGCCTATCAGGTTTCAGCATACAAGGCAACACTACTAATTGACATGATCCTTTGAAGTCAAGGTTACAGTTTAAAAAAAGTTTCCTACAAAAAAGACTGAGGATATTATTGTTCGGGATGCTTGACACTAGAGAAATGAAGTTAACACCCTACTTAATACTGTACTGATTTAATAACTATTATTGTTTTAGAGGCACCAAAAATAGTATCTCATGAAAATAGCATTTCTCTGAATTGTGAAGTAATACTGATTTTTCCACTGGAATATAAAAGCTGTATGAAAGTTCTCTAGAGCACCACAGTGCCACTAATAGCTCTAAGCCCAAAGGACAGGCTGGAGGAGAAGCAATCATGTAACGTCTCAGACCAATTTTTTCCTCAGGTTTTATTTTTCTTTGCAGTTTAACAGTCAATGGGAAAACAAGTTGAAATTTATCATACAATAATGATTACTAATATGTTAAAAACTTCAGCTTTTATCACTGTTTAAAAGTATAACCCACTAGCAAATTGCCACAGAAGCAGCAAATCTGTGGCTTTGCTAAAAAGCCATGCACACCTCCACATATACTCCACCTCACCCATGTTCTCTCCTAAAGAAAAAGACTGTCAAGAAAAACAGTTGTTTTCCCAGAATTCTTCCTATGGTCCTTTATCATACATATTCCTATCATGTCATTGTAATGTGACCTTTCTTATTTAAATTACAGCTTCAGTGCTGTCCTCAAACAAAAAGTCACAGGATAAAAATGAATCCATTACATCTACTTTGTTAAATACTGTATTAGCAGAGCAGAACCTCCCTCAAGAGCCAAGAGTTCATTTTTGGTTGGCAAAGGAGGAAGTAATCTTCAGTCAAACTAATCCTATGGGAAGGTAAGTGAATCTTAAAAAGCAAACTCCAAGTGCTTTTTTTCATTCACAGAAAGAATGATTCAAAAGTATCTGCCAGGCAGCATCCCAGTTTTCACGTGCTCATCAGCACCTGGCAGCCATAACTCCAATAATTCACTTGCTTTTAAAGTTGCTCCATTTCATTCTGATTTTATAACACAGTTTCCAAACCAACTGCTGTACAGGCAGATACAGCTCACTTTCCTGGCAGGACTTTGTTCCCAAGCTCACAAGCCTAAGTAACTTTGAAAATCACTGTCACATACCCTTATCAAAAAGAGGCCAAGGGCAATGACCTCGATGTAGCTTTGCAGGCACATTGTTAAAGTGCAGCCCTGTTCTCTTAACCAGCATAAGTTCTTGATATACACACATGACTTCTGAATCAAGCTGAGCAAGGTGGTATGAAAAATCTCATGAAGCACCTCCAAAACTGATTTACAGAAGATAGGGGTGAATTCAAGGACAGAGAAGCATCCACACACAGGAGTACCCTTCTGTTTAGTCCCTTCTGTCTACCAGGTAGACACAGCACAACTGCAGTGCAGCAACAGAAAGCTGTGTGATAGGTTTTAGAAAGAATATACATACTATTAAAAAAAATCCAGAAATAATTCTTAATTTCCAAACAGGACATGACTATTCATATTGTATATACTGGAAACACAGAAAACCTTTTAATAAAGCAGTAATGGATTGTACTTGTGTTTACTGGAAAGACATTGTTCCTGTCCAGACTGTAAGCCCCAGAAATACATGCCTAGTTTTCACTAAAACTTGTGTCATGTCTTACAGAAAGGTATTCATTACTTAATGCTTTTCACTGTAAGCAGCATCACATTTGGTTTTCGAACCCACATATCGTATTACTAAATGCAATTCTCATGGCATCCAAACCTCCATAACCTTAAATGAAGGTTTTTGTGGACAAAATATAAGAGCTTCCTTACACTAAGCAAGATAAAGATCAATCAAAATTAATATTTTTCCTACAATTTAGAAACTCAGGAGAACGGTTAGACAGACTACATACTGAAACTGCAGTGGGCTAAACAAGAGAATCCAAGAACACTGAGATACATCCTCACAGCTAAGATTCCTTAAATACTATGGAACCAAGCAACCTGAGGACAAGCCAGTATAAAGTCCCCATTACATTCACAACTTCAGTAAGCAAATAGTTCTTATGCAGGAACATCCTCACTTCACTGCTGGATTAAAAGAACATTCCTGACTCCATTTAAAAAGAAGTAATGCCTAAAATTGTTGGCACAGAGACAGCATTCTCAAACTAGGCCGTATGAATGTCACTACATTGTTGTTACTGAAAGAAAAAAGATCAACTACAATAAAACCTTAGCCAGCACTGCAACATTATGCCAGCTAAGCAAGCCCTTAACCAGAATCATGGAGCTTTGCTGCCTTTCTGCTACACACTTAAACACTCTCTGCAGATGCTTATTTTTATGCACATGGAAATGCACGCAAGCATACTCACTCCTCTTCTGACATCCTTCAGCATATAAAAATTTTAAGTTATGATATAAACCATAAAAAGGAGCAATTGCACCTAAAAAATTTATGAAAACACAGCAAAAACTTTTCTCAAGTTATTTCTTGATGCATATGAATGTTTACTGAATTTCTGAACACATCCTCAACATAAATATTGTGTAACTCCTTGCTCTGCACATACTGCATCACTTGATTAGAAAATGTTTTAGGAACAAAGCAAATATCTTGCCCACTTCAGCTCAACTCACTAAGGTATGCATGTGAATCACAATCATTGGAGCTGGTACAGGCTGCACAGAGGGCTCTGCTCCTGGCCAGCATGCACAGCGCGCCATCGGAATGAGACCCTCGCACGCTCACAGAGTAAACATGCAACTATGCTGGAATCACAACTATTTTCACAAATGGAGTCACAATCCTGAAAAAGTGAAATAAACCCCAGATATCTCACTGGAGCACACAGAAAATTGATTCGTTGGTAGATGATCCAAGTGCCACTTCCTGGTGAAGGAGTCAGGAAGATCTTACTCTATCGTGCTTACATAACAGAGGGCATAAAGGAGAAAACATAGCATCATATATAACCTCTTCTCAGACACCCTTTTTATTTTTATTACCCTCAATCTTGTTGTTATTATTGCTCTATCTTGTTACAGCTGACAATTATCCAGTCTAGAAGCTGCAATTTATCTCCTTATCTATACAATTATATATCTAGTTGCAGACTGAATTTATTGTAACTGATTGTATCCTATGATTTACTTCCATTTGGAAACAATATATATGAATAAACATTATGGATTTTTAATCACTTTCATACAGTAGCTTCAACTTCTACAATAAAATATTAGAAAAATCCTTCCAATTATGTCTATTGCAGCAAGAACATAAATAACTACCAAGTACAAGTACAAGGTATAATTTGGAACAGGTACTGTTAATCTGCAAAACGCAAATTAAACAAACTAAAAAGCAAAACCCATATGGATACTTGCTCTGAAACATGCATTGCTTTAACTTGTAAGACAATATCCTAGAAGTTATCAGTCCAAAACATGAATTACAGCAGTTAATACAAAAAGCAAATCAAGTCTGAATGAGCTATTAGGACAAACTAAGTATCTGCATACTTTCCTAGCACTGATTAATACACTGTACAATAAATAACTTGCTACTAGTTACCTCAAACAAGACAGACGTGAATATATACTAGTGTATTGGGGTAAAAATCCAAATGGAGGTATTTTGATGAAGTGAGTGGTGAGTGGAAACTGTGCATCCCAGTACATCTCAATTAATGAAACATAATGCTGAGATACCAGTTACCTCCACATTTAAACTTTTCTCGTTTTTACAAGAAACTTCAGACATACAAAATACTCAGCTGACGTTCAATTACATCATCTTTATCACCTCCTGGCGTCCTGTCATGAAGTTGCTGTGCTTACGTTAGCAAAGCCTTCTACACAGGGCACAGCAGCACCCGGCCTGAGACCCTGCAGTGAAGCATGTGTGAAGGGGTGATGTGAGGACAGACGGGTTGGCTGAACCAAGAGCAGCATCCTTGCTTTGCTGCTTCAATTCAGGCAAGGAATCCTCCTAGAAACTCTCATTTCAGGCCATTTAGAAGATCAAAGTGGGCAGCTTTTGTAGGCATAATAATAGGTTTGAGGCATAAAAATAATGCCAGCCCTGTAAAATACAGTCCAAGGGTGACTGATTTGCTTCAAAGGAGCATTTGGAGCTTGACAGAACTAAGACACAGTGTCAGCATCTGGTAACTCCGCAGAGATCAGCATCTACTTGTCCCCTCTCTTGGACAGCAAAGGGTGCAAAGAACTTTACCAGACTGAAACAACTGCAGCCTAAGAAAACAAAATAATAAATATATACATAGAAAATCTTACATGAGAACTAAGAAGCAGAGAGCTCTCAGACTGGCTATGCCAAGTTGCACCAGCACACAGTACCATAAAAATCCTGGTTTTTAAAAGGCAATTTCACACGGCAGCATGCAAAAAGAAAAAGAAAGAAAAAAAGAAAAAAAGGCTAAGATCTCCGCTACGCTGCTGTGGTTCCGGGTGCAGCAACATACTTACTGCTGCTGCCGCTCCAGGATTTCAGCAGAGACTTAATGCTGATCTCGAAGAAGAGGGAGTCCTGCAGGCTGAGCATGGTGCGGGCAGGGCGGAGCGGNTTCCCGCCTCCGGCGTGTACCCACGCTCCTCCCGAGGGATGCTCCCGGCCCACACAGGCACAGCGACGGAGCTACCGAGCCCTTGGCAGCCGAACGAAGCGATTCCTTGCATCTACAACCAAACGGGGCTATAAAAGGCTGTTTGTGCTTTACCGAGTTTTAAATGAACTTCCAACCGATCTGTTAAAATGGTGATGAATTAAATAAACTGCCCAGGGTTGCTCTGCACAGCGCTAAAAGCCAAACAAGACTTTCTACGCTAAAAGATCAGCAAAATCAAAAGGGGTGGGAAGGGATAGAAAATCACAAATGTGAAAAACGGAATCACAGTGGAGGGCAGGAAGGCCATAAGTATTCCCAGGGTGGATGCCTGCAAGACAACTACAGCCAATTTAGGTCTGACACCTACAGCCAATAGCAGTTCTGGATGTCCCATCCCCAGAGGTGTTCAAGGCCAAACTGGATGAAGCCCTGAGCAACCTGGTGTAGTGAAGGTGTCCCTGCTACTGCTGGAACTACACTAGCTTTAAGGCCCCTTCCAACCCGAATCCTTTTATTATTCTACTAGGTCTTTGGAGTTTGGCTGGTGGTGTTTTTCTCTCTCCTTGAGGTGTTTGGGGGGTTGTTTGGTTTGGGGTTTTTTCTTAGTATCTTCTAAAAGACTTGATACCATTTTGGTATTTCTGATAGCTTACTCTGTCCACTATCATCTCAAATGCCACAATGGAAATTCTCTTAGAAGTGATGGTTCTGGATTCCTAGGGATGCAATCCAACACTGCCTTAGGTAGCACTAAGGTTTTAATGCCATTCTTTTGGGATAAAGCAAGACACTCTACCAATAGTCTTTGCCCACTTCAGCACCAGGTAAAGCAGTTTGAAATAAATCTCCTTCACCTTGTCCACACTACCAGATACAACCAAGAAGCGGTGGCTCTCTCTCAGCTTGAGGTGTCATCTTTACACAGATCAAAACACACCTGAAAATGTCTCAAAATTTTATTGAACAATTCAAAAATTTCTGAAAGATTTCTACACACTGACAGGAAGAAATGACATGGAGAGAGTAATGCTTGTTTCCGTAACTGCCATCAAATTACATGTGTAACACTACCCTTGGGTCAAGTAACAGAAATTGAGAGAACTGCATGCTGAGATTATTGTAGCAGTGGCTGCCAACAGCAGTTTAATTAGGTCTACTTAAATTACAACTTGACCCACACCATACAGATGAACCAAAAAATCATGTGGATCCAAGGTAGCTGATTAACTAGATCTGCTTTAAGGTGATTTTTTAAAAATCCAGTTTCAAAACTGTTGCCCGTACTTACCAGGAGTAAACAAGCCATGAGGGGGAAATATTACCTGTGTCCTCAGATAAATGAGAATTATCTGAGGTTGCAGGAAAGATTTAAGAATGGTGTACATCAAATACTTTTGAGGTTTGGGGTTTATTTTTGGTTATGGTTTTGTTTGTTTGGGGCTTTTTTAATCTATATCCCCCACTCCAAAAAGACAAAATAATTATCACTAACAGAGAGGTAACATAAACCAGTTGATGTAAAACTAAGAGGTTCTGTGTGACAGGTCTAACACAGCAGTGCAAGGACACTGGAGAAAGAGTGGGACAAACCTGTCACTGCATTAGGCTGGTTCAAGCACCAGCTGCTGCCACTCAGGAGATGAAGTTTTATTAAAAGAGAGACTGGTAATATCATTCAGGTTTCACAGATTAAAAATAATCCAAATTCCCCCATGCAAAAAACATTTTTCTATAGTAAGATACTAAATTGCTACCTATATCCAAATAGTACCTTTTTCTTCCCAAACATGGTACAGAACATGCATCCACAGAGTAATTCTTTGGGACTTTGCATCAAAGTTTCTTTCATAAGCCTGTTTCAGGTAGTACTGCCTATGTAGTACATAGGATTACCTCATATTCCTTTTCATCACTCCTTTTATGAATACATTCAAAGTTACACTTCAAGCACTCCTTTTTTCCTTTTACTAAATAAGATATAACAGAGGTTGTATTTTGTTATGAGTAGGATATAAAGGTCAGATTTTGGAACTGGCAGATGAATTTCACCACTAATTTGAAAGACTGTATTAATTATGGTTGGTCTCTGACTGCCTTTAACACTGGGCTACAGAGACTTCTTCAAAGGAATCGTTGTTAACAGTGTGCATTCCAAAATCATGAGCCAACTCTCTCAGCACCTCAAAAATAATAACTTTTTAAAATACACTTTGGGTTCTTTGTAATTGCCCTTCCCCCCCACCAGTTTTTATTAAGTTATTAGTGCCAGAAACTTATTAAAAAACAATCATCCCAGAAACCCCAGGAGATATGCTAAAACATACAGAAATACTAATCTCCATGTTTAACCTTCTGGAGTTCTGTTAAGAACACTTTCAACAAACAGAGAAGTTGTCAGTACTTCTGTAAAGTAGCGTTTCAAAATTAAGTGATTATTAGGAAATCTTTTTCAAAATTTGCATTTATTTATGACATCTAGCTTGTTTGGCCAAGCAAGTTACATGACCTTCCACCATGGCATCTTAGATTTTGTAGCACTGTTATTTATTCATAGTATCAACTAATGAACACCATAAATTGGGTTTCCTCAAGGATACTAGCAATTACTTTTAAATGACTAATAGAAAATATTAGCCCATGAACAATTTCTAAGAACTGTATGTATCAAGAGTATAAGCTTTTTCTTCTAAAGATTTCAGTAGATGCATTGAAGACTAGGAATACATAATATTATGAACAAAAATATTTTGAAAAGAAAAATGTTCTTTTAATACTACATGAGAATGTATGCTGTCATACATACATGCACCGACATAGCAACTTTGATTAAATGAACATCACTAATTTATTAGATTTTAAAATGGTTTACAGCAAATACTTTCACAGCCCTCCCCTTCCCCCGAGAAAGGAGAAAACAAATTATCGGTCCAAGTCCACTTATTTAACAAGTGGAGTAATGGGTCTGTCCATATCTTAGACCTATCATACACGCATCAGGGTCATAGCAGTTATGTTATTGTACAACTGTGCACAGGCCTTATACATTTCTTCTTCCTCACAGCTCAATTTAACTGGTTTTGTAACCAAAGGTGTACAGATAACAATGACTGCCATTTCAGACTTTTTGGGTTTTGGCTTTCCTTTGAAATGAGTTAATGAAACAACCTACCAAATACTAGAATAAACAGAAGATTTCAGTATAAACCACAACATTTAAAATGTAACCTTTTAGTTTTAATCAAAACAAGAACAGTAGATGCAGGAAAGAAAAACTATGGATCACAAGACTCTGAACCTTGGACAAGGCAAGACAAGGCTAATTCATTGAGAAGAACCCAACAAAACTCATCGTGCAGAGTTACAAGATATGACCCTCTTGTATTTCTAGAACTGTGTTAGAAAAAATGTCATTTACAGCATGGATTTTTTCCAATTTTTCATTCTCAGAGAGGAAAATGAAAGAGTCTTCTGGAAAGTACACCGTGTCTAAAACTGAGAGCAACAAGTACAACCACTAAAAATATCTATCACTTTGAGTACTTATAAGAGAAGTCTTCCATAAGATTAATATTTTACTATTTTAGATAAAATGAAAAATAAAGCACATGCATTTAAATATAAGAAAATAGCTTTGATCTGAAGCTGGCTCATGTAAGGAAAAAATCAAAAAAAGAAAACATGAAATTGAGGATTTGTGCATACTTCTATTAACAGACTGAACATTACACAATTCCAATAAATACACAGCTTACATACTGATCCCAGTATTTGCATACCTTTTGATTCTGGATCAATTTCATTTCTAAGGGGAGCAGACTACTATAAAGTCTATCTCTGATACTTTCTCAAGAGTCAAGGTGAGGTATGCATGAATAAGCACCAGGTATCAGTAAGCTCTTAAAAGAACATTACAAGAATTGGACTGTAGGTGCAGTAAAGCAGAAGTGCTCAATCTGCAGACGCAAGCTGTTTGTACTCTACTAAAATGATTAATCCAAGTGCCCATGCTTTCTGCTCAGATATGAAAAACTCTTTACTAAGAGGATGTTTAGAAGCAAATTGCTCAAGCTGCTTCAGTGACCTAAGTCAGCAGACTCCAGGCTGCAAATAGACCGATACATTACAAGATCCACGCGCTGTGAGCCCAGCTGCTCCAGGAAGTATTAGACTGTCCATTTGTGGTACCATTCATCCATAGCAAGCTGTACAAGCAAAGTCCATTCAGCACTTCAACACACACCTTTTAGACAGATATTCAGTACACATACAGTAAGCCCAGTCAGTAAGCCCAGTCACACGACAGGTAAGATTTGCCTTGAGCTTTTCAACAGCTAGAGGACCCAAGCAATGTAAGAGATCAAAAACTATCGTACTGAAGATAGTACATATAACAGAATTTTTCTTTATTTGTAGAATTAGGAATTTAATAAAAACATTTCTAGAAGGATCATTATCCATAGTGCGATCAATACATGTACCACAAATGTGTATGCAAAGGCTATTTGCACAGCTTTGCTTTAATTCAAGTAACATCATGCCATTTTCTAGGAGCTGCCCAGAGACATTGCTGGCAACTATTTTGGACAATGTACATAAAGTAAGTGCCATATACATAATAACTGCTGCTTCAGTAACTGCCAGAGATCTGGCCTGTGGCAAACACTGATATGCAAGACCAAAAAAAATTAATATGATTCACACAATGTTGTTTTTGCTTCACCTCTACAGACTGAAAAGGTAAGGGGGATTTCATGACTGAATATGTTGCTGTGTATATTATCTTAAAAGAGCAATATTTAACTTCAAAAAGCTTGCTTTTAAATGACAAAGAAATAACACTTTAAAAGTTGTTAATTTGTGTTTCACAGGGAACATTACAGATTTTCAGCTTCATTTCCTTCCCCCCCCCCTTCATTTGAAGTGCTATTCCCCAGTTCTACAACAGTTTCATTTCTCAAGGAGCATATTCATAACACACTACCTCCCTCCCTCAAACCCCCAGTGCAGCTCTTGCTTTTTTCTACTGTGATGGACGAGAACAGAATACGATTTTTCTACTTATCCCTCTACAAAATAATTTAGATTATTTTGAACAAATTATTCTGGCATTAACCCTCAATTTAAAAACCACAGCTAAAGGCACTTTCAGTTACAAAAAACATCCAGCTACTCTTGCTTCCAGAAGTTTCTTCACAGTTTTTAGATCTACTACATTCATCTTCAGGATGATACAGGCTGACAGAAAATTCATTCATGCAAAGAACTACAAATAATATTTCCTGTTTAAAGTAAATTATGAATTTTCCAGCTAGTTCTGGAAGGACACTGAAGATGCACAGCTTTCTTGCAGAACACGGTCTCTGAGTAAGATCAAAGTGGCTACAGTTAATACTCAACTTTTCATTAAGTTAACAATATCTAGATAGAGTGGTAAGTCTAGAGGAGGAGAGGAGAGGAGAGGAGAGGAGAAGAGAAGAGAATCCCCAACGACCTTAAAGAAAGAGTAATTAAATTCTGAAAAAGCAAATCATTTTCAAGTTAACAACAGCCGTAAGAATTATGTAAGAATTTACACTAAACGGATATCCAGCCCTTCCAGAAAATCTAGCTATCGATCCAGATCAGCAAACATTGTAAGACTAGATGGAAACAGATCAGTAATAAAAAGGTGAAACATTTCAAAAACCACAATAGGCAGTTCTGAGATGATATCTAATCAACCTCTCCCCAAGAGGAAATAAGACAGGTAAAGTGATACACAAGTTTCTCAATTGTCACAAGCAGCCCTGTAATTAAAATTCTAGAAAACAGTGATTTACACCCTTCTCAGATGCTAAATTTCAATCTTCAATGACTGCAAATAAGACTTAAAGATATAAATCCAACTAGGACAGTTCTATGTCAGACAACCTGAAGTAACAGCTTTAAGGTTCAATTCTGTACCATGTCAGCCTCCTCACTGTGCTTCAGCACTAACATACCAATGTGCTGGGTTTGGGGAACCAGCCCTTAGTTTTCCCCAGCCTTTTAAAGGGAACCTGGAAACAGTTACAGAGCTACACAGAAAATCCCTGCTTAGTTGCTGGGTGTTTAAATGGATAGAGTAAGGAAAGGCTTAACTCTGTTACCCTACAAGGCCTCGAGACAACAGCTACAAATCAGTTATGTTTCTATTTTTGTTGTTCCTCCCAAGCTGCTGGATGTCTGTGCCACTTTTACGGGAAACATCATATTTGCATTATGCAAGGATCAGTTATTCTATCCCTATAGAGAGCACGGGGGGAGGGCGGGGGCAGAACCACTGAGAGTTTTATGATTCATCTGGGAAAACTTTAAAGAAGAAAAAGTTAAAGAAAAAAGTTACCTATAGGGATAAACTCAGCACAGAAGACGCAATCTGTTAAGCCTCATGAGCGCAATAGTACTTGGGCAGAAAATATTCTCAGATGCAGATTACCACTAAACTCACAGAGCAGCTGAAGATCCTTGTCTATGTGCTCACCCTGTAACCAAAAGTGAATTCCTGCCTTCCTCCCTCTGCCATAAGCAAAGCTGAATGTTTGCTCCTGAGCCACTGTCACTGCAGTCCATTTCTGTTCATACATCAAAGTACTGCAGAGCCCTGCCAAATGCAGACATATGTCCAGCCACCTCTACCATACGGTACTAGTAGCAGGCAGAGGGATGAGGAATGGCACAGTTACAAGAGGGAACTACAGGTATCTCTGTAAAACCTCACAATCATAAGCCTACCAACTTACTCCACCATGGCTTAAATCCCTATGTAGGTGGCAGTTCTGCACACATAGTATAAGGACTTGGACAGCTGTACTTAAGAGCCAGGAAAAGGAAAGCAAGAAGGGGCAGGGCATGGACAGACAATTTTCTCTTGAGGCTTCAACTCCTGAAATTGCCTTTCCTGATGTTTCAGTTACACAGGGCAGGAGCGTATGGAGCTCCACCACCCAATATCAGAAATAAATTAACATTGCATTCTTCAGAGTAGAACCAAAATAGCATATTTCTTCACTCCAAAGCCAGCAAATGTTTACAGTGCCTTTTTTAGTGCTTTAGTTACCAGGATTTAAACACTTCAAGTGTTTTTAATGTGCTTTTTAAGTGCTTTTAATGCTGAATTTTGCAGATTTCCCATCTCTGTGAAACAACAGATATTCTTGTAGAAACAAAATAGATATGCTTTGAAGATTTAAAAAGGTAATTAAAAGGTACACATTGCTTTGCAAATCAGAAACAATAGCATTCATATCAGTGTCATTTCTGAACCTTTATCTTGAGCAAGCATGCTGTTACACTAAAAAAAAATCAAGAAAAGAAACACAAAAATCAGAAAGGGAGAGAACCAGAAGTAGTAACAAACTCAAGGGCAGCTAAATGCCACAGTTAGATACTAAACAACTAACACACTAAAACTTTACAAGGCCACATTTGTCTGGAAGTTGTGCAAATAGCCCACAACACCAAGTTCCTTAAAGTGCCTTAGCTGGGGGACTACAAAATAGCCTCTGCCTGCAGCTGCATGCACGTGGGGCAGCAGCTGTGAAGCCCAGCACTCCACGTGAACCACAGCAGTCAGCTCTGCATCCAGCACAGCAAATCAAACGAAAGGGACGGTGTCATGCCACTGCAAGCCCTATTAATTAATTAAAAATGAAGAACTGAAATCAGGTGGCAAAAACATGTTCACATAAAATGGACAATATGCTTTAGCTTTTTCCATTCATTCAACTGGCTCTCCCTATTTGTCAGTCATGTTACCTATTGATAGAGCATTTGCACACTGTTCATTTCTCCCAGTAACTGATATGAACATGTAAATTATCCAAATGTACAATGTACCTATAAACGTCTACAGTATAACTTCCCCAACAGATTAACCTACTCTACTGTGCATGGCTCCTTGCATGAAACAGGAATTTATGGAAACCCCAACCAATAAAGAAAAACCAGTTTTAAACTAAATCTAATAAACTGAAAACAACTTACTAGATAAATACAGCATTTTTATAAAAGTTTTGAGTTTCTTTTATATGTATTACTTACTGGTTTTCCTGTTTTAAGTTAGAAAATACTTTGAAATTAAAAACATCCTTCCTTCAGCAAGTCATCCTCTCAAAGAAGTAACTGAGACAAAACTCACACCAGTGCATTTTTAAGAGATGCCAAGTGACACCAGAGAGTTTTGAGTCAGTCTCTAATATGACCATACAACAGCATCCTGATGTTAGAGTACCTGAAGCTTATATTGCCACACTAGTCTTGTCAATGAGCATTGAAAGTCTCCCAAGCAATCAGGGTCCACAACATGTCTGTTACTACAGAACTCGTCAGTACTAATCAGCTAAAGAACTATTATTATTTATGTAGTTTCTCCCTATGAAACATATTGCACAGCTCATGAAGTGAGGATACACCAAGTCCTGAACATCCAGAGCATGCCATGAAAAACTGCTGCAGACAGAAACTTCATCTCTTCAGAAGTTACCACTGCTAAAGTTACATGGCTTTCTGAAAGTTTTACCTGTCTCTTCAAAACAGTAGTGTATTTGGATTTCTCCTAACAAAATCTTTGTTTTATAAATAAATACAAACATCAAAAATTTACAAGCATGAGTAAATGCTCCCTGTCTGGGAGGGTGGGTCTTTGCTTGATGGGGCCTTTTAGAACTCGGCTGGAGAACAAGAAGATGCATGTCGAGTAAAACAACCAACTGTACTAACACTACTTCCCAAATCGCAGCTATTCTTCAATAGCATTTACTACCTGAGAGAATATATTCTTACTTGAAGAGCACTAGAGGCTATTCTGTGCTAAGTTAGAGGCATAAAGAATGATATTTACTGAAAGTGGAAAGGCTTTCCAAAGTAGCCCTTGATTAAGAGGAAGTAGTTGAAATTCTCTTTCCCTCAGTTTGGATCCACATAATACAGGAACACATATACAGGTATAACTCACAGGGTAAGAGTCATCCTGTTATTGAAGAGCTTAGAACAAAAGCAAGTAGAAACACAGAAGTGTTTACAAAGCAACACATGAAAGAGTTAACAAATGCAGCCAACAGAAACTACCAACAGTCATCAAAAATAACAATTACTGAAAAACATCATATCTGACTCTTCCACTTACAACGCTCATTTTCATTAGAAACAGAAAACCACTCCTAAAGGAGATTAAGACTCATCTGATCACCTGCTAATTAAAACTTGTCCATTTGAAACACAGACTTCTTTTTCAAGTGAAAATTAAAAACCTATGTAATAATGATCCTATTCTAACCTTTCTGTAACTTTAATCTGAATTGCTAATATCACAAGTATGGCATCTTCATATGCAGTTGCTGAATTAACCCTACTAGTAAATACTAGTAAATATATTGACCTTTCAAATACATTCTTGAGCATTAGGATGATATTAGTTGGGATTTTTTAGCCCATAGATCAATTTTAATGTTTTAAAAGATAATAGGTTTTTACTGCAAGGAAAACAGCTCCTTAAAAATAAGCTGATATTTCTATTTTACATGCTGTGCAGCCCTTTACATAGTCTACCTTTGGAGCACTAACAAACATTAATGATAGCAGGTTAAGTATTAAAATCTGTTCTACGTGCAAGATATTTACAGTATAAATCAAAAAGGAGCTACATGCTAAACTCTTCTCTCCCTCTCAAAACGTCACTTGCAAAGCCCATGGACACCTTAGACACTAAGAATTTAAAAGAGTATTTTTGTTCTTGTATTACTAGTATATCATAGATAGTTTTACAGTAGCAGATTCTATTTTTGCAACAAGTTTCTCCACATCTTGTTGACTTCAGCACTTCACAACTCTCCCTAATCAGCTTTTGTAGAACCTCCCGAAAACTTGTTTTTCTATGTTAAATTTTCTCACACCCCCCACATGTATCATGTCTCTCCCCCTCTCCTTCAACTTTAAAACATTATTTTGTCCTTCTCACTACTACCTTAAAAATAATTGTAGATTGGAAACAGATGTTTGATTTATTTACAATCCTCCCACTAAATTTCATCTGCATTATTTCAAAGAATTAGCCTAAAGGTAACATTTCAAAGAATATTTGCAGCTAGATATTGTCCAATTCCACCTTTTATTTTTTTCCCCTTAATAAACTAGGGATTTTATTTCTTCTTACTGTTCACCTTACAATCTGCAGGACAGAAAGTCAAAAAGAACAGAAAAACAAAGTCCAAACAGCAGGTTTACTGACATTCACTTCCTAAATTTGCTGTTGGTTATTTTTCACAGTGTTCCAGTTTGCTGCCTATCCACTGGTATTGGAAGGAAAGAGGGGTTTCCTCTTGGTTTAACAAGTAGAATAGTCTCACGAAAGATAGCTATGCAACAGGAATACCAAAATTTAATATATAAGACAATTGCACAGGTGGAAGGGTACAATCTCCTGTTCACAACACTAAGCCATTACATTGATTCAGCTGTCACATAGAAGCTTATACTAACATTCTCATGTCTGAGAAAATCTTTTAAGTGTCTAATGTCCAGAAGATGCATAAAAAGACACCCTGCAAATGCAATACAAAGATAATCTATTAAGTGACCAATGGCAATAAAAAAATTGTAAGCTCTCTTCACCACGTGTCAGGAAAACAAGTGAATTACTTCCTCACTACATACATATACTCCACACATTTATATAAATATATCCCACATTAAGTAGCTGTTGAGTATGAAGAAATACTTCTTCTAGATCCACCTTTGCTATGTACTGATACACACCTTGTATGAAGCACTAAATTACAATTACTTCACCCCTTGACTGAAGTATACTCATTGTAAATTTCTGGATATATTCTTCAGACGAAACCCTGAGACAACTACAGCAGAAGTATATTAGGTATACAGTCAAGTATGCAATTTTAAAAAATCAGATCTTCAAAACAATAAAGTAAAAAACTATATTTGAGATGTCTCTTAGAAAATGAAACACAACTATAGTTGATTTTCTGTATTTATGGTAAAATAAACAAGTCAGAGGCGTACCCTCACTGCACTTGGGCTTACTTTTAAAAGACTGGCTGGATTTTATTTCAGTTCTTTACTGACTCCATCTTAAACTAATGCCTTACTTAAGAAACATTTACCTGATGGTCATTTTATCTGCTTATAAGCAGTAATAATAAAACATATCATCCCTGCACTTAAAATAAAACTCTGGAGAGATGCTTGTTTTTCCATTTATCTAAAATATTAAAGAGTTCATTTTCCACAAATCAATTAAAACAGAGGACATACAGAAGGTGACTGCTACTTTTGGTGATGGTAAGACATCTAATGCTGTCCCCATGACTGACCCAAAAGGCCCTTTCACCAAGTTGACTCTCCTTGCCAATTCATTTCAAAAACTGCCCCAAAAATATGAAAACATTTTCCGCTGGCTTTGTGAAATTAATCAGCTCAGCAAAAAGCCACATCAGAACCCAAGAGGAGATAGGGAATGCTGCACAGCTGTGAGTGAGACTGCCCTTTTCATTGACAGCAAACTGTTAGATCAGCCTGATCTGCTTGTAAAACTCCACTCAAAAATTAAACCAAAATCTCCTTTCCCTACCTTCTGTTGCAAAGAGCTTCAGGCACAGATTCCAAAGGCCCTAAGGAGAGGTTCACTTATTATTTCTTATGGAAAATATACACAGAACAATTTCCTGAGGCATTACTCAAGCAAAAACAATGCTATCTTCAGTGATAAGAAAACAAGGAGAGAGGGTTAGAGATTTTTATGTGAGTATTATTCTGGATCCCAAACAATATTATGGAGCTGTCTTTAAATGCAAGGGAGCAGAGATTGTGGGGGGAAAGCCACAGTATTTAGTTGCCACCAACCAGTCAAGTCCTTTCTAATCAAAACTCTGTACTTGGGTACAGAAACTGACTTTTCTTTCACATATAAACATCACATCACAGGTCATCCTTTGCTGTATAGGGCTGATTAGAGGTGCAACTGGGAGCTGAATCTGCCCTGCAGTGCTCACAGGTACTTTCTGTGCCTACAACCCCTGCTGCCAACCCCCTGAGGCAGCTACAGCTCCGTTACTCATTTCTTTACCACCAAAGAACACAATCCTGTTGGGGTAATTTTGCTCTCCTAGCAGAAGCACTTGAAGGGAAGCAGGTTTTCCATACACAGAAATAACATGAATGCTGTGAATAGTGAGAATACTCACATCACTGATAAAATTAACATCTCTTCTACAGTTCCTGCAGATTTGACTTACACAGCTGGCCATTAACACAGTCCCACAGTATGAGCTACCCTGCATTATATCACAACCAAAGCACAGAACTGTAACAGGAGGGCACATTTCACACACCACAGGTACAGGTAGAGCTGCCATTTCCCAGTTACAAAGGGCGGTTGTGGTGTTCCCCTTCTTCAAAGCCAGATTCTGAATCTTCCATGCTCAACTCTGCATGTTTTCTTTGGATTGTAGATTTTTTTGAAACAAATTTTTAAAACTGAGAACATATCAACTCTTAAATGCTACAGCAAATTTTTAAAAACTGCCTGTTCTTTTACTAACCTCTATTAAGCAATATATATTAAGTCATATACAATACTTCAACAAGTCAGTTGTAGTTTTCTTCCACAATTATCCTATACATCTAAAAAGACAGTTCTGAAAAGATTTCTAAAATACACTTGAAAACATTCTGATGGAAACTACATATTTTATAAGATGTATCACAGAGCATATATTTGTACAGTCCTATTTTCAGCTCTAAAAAAAAAGTATATACTAAGTATTTTGAAACACTATACAATAAATATTTTTATGTTTATGTAACAAACAAAACCAAAATTTTTAGGTCAGTTAGATGCAAACCCAACTAGGTGGTACTATAAAAATAATACTTTTCTTATTTCAATGCCAGGAATAGGTTTTTTTGCTTGGTCTGTCTGTTTGAGAACTTCTAAAATACATTTATACTTAAAAATAATTGTCAGGCTCAGTATTTCACCTAAATTCTCACCAAAACAAAAAAAAATCTTAAACATCAGCAATAAGGAACAGAAAGTAAAAAGAAATTAAAAAAACCTAAACCCCAATCACTCTCGAATTTGAATATATTAACAGGACAAACCACCTTAGCTTTAAAAAACTATTGGGTTCCTAAACAGCTTCATTATATTAAATTCTGTGGTTCATTAACACCACATCTGCCAACATTATGCAAGTAAACATTTACAATGTTTTTTCAAATAATACTATTGTTTTATTACCTGTTTGGTCAGCACCTGCCTCCTGCAGCATACACAACTGGTAAACACAGTAGTTCTTTTGCTCTATTCCAGCAGAGCAGTTCATTCCATTACCAAGATACAAAAATAGAAATAAGCAGATAATTTAAAGAGGATTCAGCTACTATCTGCTATTGTAAAAGCATGATCCCAGAACAGACTATAAGTCTTCATTTCGTAAATGATGACATCACACTATTAAGCTATATTAGTCAGGCACTGCTGATTTTCACAAAATTACTCCTAATTGTCATCATTTGGCACATATTTAATGACCAAGAGGGGAAAATTGATTTCTAACAGTAAGACTAGTGTAGCCTATCTTTATTGTCCTCATTTGCTTGAACTATCAACAAAACACCGAACAAAGATGAATGTATCTGTTTTGTCTGCAAACTTCAATCAGCCTATAGCATTTTCTTTTAACCTGACACAAAGACAATTCTACTTCTTCTGAAATTATAACATTTGGAATAAAATATTATTTAAACTGAGAGCTATGAAGAAATAAGAATAGAACACAGAAGCAGAATTTATGAGCTATACCTATGGAGATATTAAATTCACAGTGATATCCAACTATAAACTCCAGGGCTGTTGTACAGCGTTCCAAGTTCATTGAGGCTAAAAAACCCTTGCCATCAGACACAATGGGCTTCTGGTCAGTTTTCAAGCATACAGGCAGCCGTAACAAACCTTGTTCTGTAGGCAGCCTTAAGTAACCCATAGCATTAACTTGTTGTAATTGCTGTGCACAGGAACAGCTTGATTAGCAAGAACTGTCCCTGCTTTACTCAGCTGCCCATCTTACTCAACCTGATGCACTGAAAAAAGTGGTTCACGTTACAATCAGAAAGGCTAAGAGAAGTCTTTCCAAGAAAATCCTTTTCTCCCACCACCACCACAAGCTTAACTCCCTAAGGCTGTAAGTTCATCATCCAGTAAGATGGATGAATGTCTCTATCTCCCGCCACTGCAGGTAGACAGGAAAAAAGTTGCAGGTAAGGAAAAAAATTTAAAAGCCATACTAATTCTTGAAAATATCCAACCACATAGCAAAGGGCAAAAATTGCATCTGACAGCCAGCAAAGTCCAAGACCATAAAGGCTTAAGACTGTACTATTTTAGCTGAAGGCAGAAAGAAAAAAAAGTAAAACTGAATTTTCCATTACCACCCAGCTGTACTATCTGAAAAAGGAACATGAACCAGTTCTACTTTTTATTAGCACAATACACTGTAATATTTAGCCTCTAACACATAGTAAAAACTTTTTTAAAAAAAGAAATCATATAAGCAACCTTACCCATGTTAAGATTAAAAATTCTCTATACAATATCCATATTCTTACTTGACTTATTTACTTACTACATTTACTAAAAATATATTGTCTTCATAACACTAAAAAAGGGAAACATACACTGTTTTGAGACAAAAAAAAACCAACTCTTAAAAGGAAAGTCTTTGAAAACTTAGGGGACCAGAAAAACAGGGAGAGAAAAGATGACACAAAACTCACACCTTGCACTGCAGTCACAGATCGCTGTGTAGCACACTTCTGTCTAGACAACTTAGTGCCTAATTTTATGTACATTACAGTTTAGAAACTTAAACAGATTCTTATCCCAGAGAGAGAAGGAAAAAAAGTCACACAGGCATGCAAAGACAATAAGAAATCCTGAAAAATTGCTTCCACATAGGTCACTAACAAATTATAATGTGTCAATGACAAAATACTTCTAAAGCTCAAGACACCATTATCATAGGAACTCTGATAAAAAAGCCTTTTATAATCAAATTTGTCAATTTAGCAAAATAATCATGATCTGAAGAAAGAGCTTAGCAATCAGCTTTCACCGGATTGATGACAGAGATACATACAGTAATCAGGAGGTAAAACATGTGTCTCCTCGTCTTCATCTATTGTCTGTCCTAATGAAAACAGTCTGACCCGTCTCATCTTCAGTAGCCTCGGAGAGCTTTCACGAGCAGTACTCCCAACATCTGGAACATCTCCAGAAGCAACAGTGGGAACAATTTTTTTCAGGAATTCCATTTTTACATGCCCTCTGTGTTCTCAGCAGTTACGCTCCACTTTACAGAGCGTGGCTCCTACATCAACTTCCTTGAGCACAGAGGTGGACTTCTCCTGGTGATGTCATGTTAAACCTGGGTGGTGCCAACAGCAGCGTCAGCTGCCAGCCAGCTGCTCCAAGGCAGATTTTAAAGACATTTAACTGTGCGGACTGATAAGAAAACCAAACACCAACCAAAACCAAGCCTATATATTAACCAACGCATGTTGAACTCTGCACGCAAAGGAGACACTATTTAGCACTGAAAAATTTTTAAGCACTAAGAAAATTCACAACACATTCGCAAACTCATATCCGACAGAGTTCAATAGCTCTTAATTTTCATGAAGTGCACAAAGAGGTTCGTCTGTATTTGAAAGATAACACTTATCACTCAGAAAGTCTAGGCACTTTGTTTGTAAAGCTGGTGTATAACATCACCATTCACATTCTCACATAGTTTTAGCCACTAACTACAAAAATACTAACTTTTATTATATATTACGTTCTGTTTTGCAGGGACTCTGGTGCTATTTTTACCACTTAAAATATCCGCACCACCTTCCAAAAAACTACAAGTACAGAAATAACCTGTCTCTTGTCCAAACATCCACTTTATCCCTAGGGCTATTTCTCTATACATGCCTGGTTTAGCTGAGTTTTTTTGTTTTATTTCACAAAGTTTAAATGTTGTTTTATATTTAGCTTAAAGAAGCCATTAAGAAAGATGCCTTGCATTTGGAGCAGAAAGTTCAAGGAGAAAAGAAATAAATTAGGATAGAAGAAGAATGTTCCTTAAGGCTTTCTACAACTGGGAATACATATCATTGCTTGATTTGCAGTTCTCTTTTATTTACTAGACTTAGAGTGGAAATAGACAGACACAATACTAGGCAATATTCCCACCTCATCTACCACCAAAGACTGTACACACTGCTCAGAGGAAATACACTAAATACTCACTCCAAACGTCTCAGTGGCAGACTGCATGCTTCTGTTATTTTTATGAATGCAGCTCAGGGTCCAAGACATTGCTGAATGCGTGCAATGCAATTACCCAAGCTACACATGAAGCATAGCACACTTCTACGCATTCCTTGAAAGAAGGTATTTAATCTGAAATTCACTGCCGTTGTTTAGCTCTTAAAAAGGAAAAGAAATTCTATGAAAGGTATGCAGCATAACATGTTTTAGGTCTCAGTTTCAGTTAAATGCTCACAAGGGGCTGCTCAGCTGGATTAAGTTGTTAATCTTACCCAACTGCCATGTCTGTGGTTCAGAACTCCACAACTTGAAAAAGTTGGTACCAGTCCATTAAAGTTGCCACCTAAGACATTTAAGTTCTATGCAGACTGAAAATGTCTTTTCTATTCAATCCTGCATGAAAACTCCCAGATATTCAAGTTACTCTAAATTTCCCTTGTAAATTAATACAAACATCTATACAATTTTTTCCTCAGAAATGAATACAAAATTCTGGCCTTATCATAAAAGACATATTGCAAGAATACTACTTCCTGCAGGAAGATCAGCAGAAAATTCTCCCTATAATGATTTCATTCACAGTATTTTTTCCACAATACAAAAAAAATTACAGAGAAATGGGTTTATGCATTTTCAGAACAAATAATAAAGATTTCCACAACTACAATTTGTGATTACAAAAGATCATGAGTCATTACAAGCTCAAACCATCATTTATTCACAATAGCATTATTTTCTATAGAATTTCTTTTTTTGCCCTTGAAATTCTGCCACAAAGCTACTTTGCAGTTCCTAGCATTTGGGAACAAGACAGAAATTCAGATGCTTCCATAAGACTGAGAATGCTTCCAACCATCCACCTGCCAAACTGCAGCCTGCAGATGGAACAACCAGATATTCCACCCTGTACCTATCTTAAACACCCTCTGAAAGGCTCAAACTAGATATCGAAGTGCTCTTAACCACACATGTGAAGTACTTAGTGCATCACTTACATTAAGGGCACAAAGTGTGACATTTTACACAACACGCAGCATATGTGAGTCATGAATTTAAAAAACAATTAAGTGTTGAAACTACACTTTTTTAAAAGGAGAAAACAACAGCCTTTCAAGTAATAGGACACATAAAGAAAACACAAGCAAGTAATAAAAACAACCCTCCATACACATGATCATATTTCAAGATTAAACCTGATAAACTAATAAAGTTTATACAACAATGATGGATCAAGAGCTTTTGACTGAGTTCTCCTTCAGGGTGGCATTTGACTCTTAAGAAAAGAACATCAGGATGTTTTCAACAGAAGATAGTTGGGGATACATATGTGCATGTTTATATATGTATATGGATGCATGGAGGTTAACTCCAAGACCTCCATACTTCATTCCATTCTATGAAAACAGCATTTTATAAAAATGAAGGCAAGATGCAAGGCTTATGTTTTTGCCTTGGTATGTAATTTCACATACACTCCTCCCTCTTTGTTCTTACCATCTTCTCAAACAGTACAATGTACAATTGTGGCTTCTATAGAACCCAAGAAAGTTTTAGAGATTATCTGTCAGTGTAAAACATATCAGAAGTCTAACAACTGTTTTACCCAAATTTATCTTTAAACAAAACCAAAACAGGCTACAAAAAGCCTTATCCAATAAATCTTAACACTTTCTTATTCTGGAACCTCTAAATAAATTTTTAAAAATAATAGAAAACTTGGTCTTAGATAGAATTGTTATTTGCATTACAGTAATTTGAGTCAAAGATCATAGTCTTTTTAAGTTTCTTTTGTGTGTAAGATGTCTTTTTGTGTGTACTCCACTTCTGTTACACTCAAAGGATCACCCTGATTTTGCACTGAAGTGCCTGCTGAAGTCATTCAGGCTTCCCCTGCCACGGTTCTTGATGTTTATACCACTAGCTGTGCAAGATAACATCTAAGCTCTGCACCTTTCACTAACAGGAATCCATATTAGCAGGACTTTGCATCAGAAGGGATTACAAACAGATCACGAAACACGCAGAAGTATAATAGTGGGAGACACAGTGAATGATCACAGCGTAACAGCATTTCTCGGAGCACTCACTGTCTCTTTGGGTTAGACCTTTCAGGACACAAACAGCCAAGCTGCTTGGCAGGGGTGCATAGAGCGCTGCATCCATGGGAATTCCATTGATGCAGGTGAACCTGCTGATGGAGGAACATCCCAAGAATGAGAAATACTGAAAAAACAAAACAGTCAATGACAGAAAGACCCACGTGAGAGAAAACTACTTGCAAGTGCCTTGAATTCACACGTGTAGAGAATTCCTAGAATTAGCAATAATAATAGTAAGACAATTATAAACGAGAAAAGACACCGGGAAGTGCAATTTTGGAAGACCGCCTATAGGCCCTATAGCCTACCACAAACAACAAATCACTTGGCAGGTCTCTTCCCGAGCAAGCATGCATTGCAAACCTGTAGCTTTGCAACACGGAATGTTTCTAGAACTATCCCACCATGCCAGAGAAACGCCAGCCCAGCCCTACCTGCTATGGGAGAGAGGGCAAAGGTTTCTTTTACATTTAAGGCGTAAGACGGCAGGAGAGATGCTGGGGTGTTGGAGGGCGGGGGGAAGCTCCTGTCACGGGGAGCCCCGCGCCCCGCCCGGCCCTCTGCCCTCACAACCGGGCCGGTGGTAACTCGGCTGCGCCTGTCGGTGCCGCACACACCGCCCTGGCACAGGAAACAGGAGAACTGCGCCCGATTTCACGGACCCCCACAGGAGCCAATACGTTCAGGGCAGCTTGCTTAGCATGGTGGGAACATGTGTTCCAAAATACAGCCATGTTAAGGAAACTCCCCTGTCCGCCCATCCGGGAGTCACTTCGCCCTCCACTCTGGCATCACCTGAGCTGGGAGGAAGGCCCCCCTCGCAGCTATGCACCTCACAGTCAGACGAGGTTTCCCTGTAGGTTCTATCCCAGCGTTCCCATAGCGGAGTCTCAGACGTCCAGACCCTAAAAATAATTTAATCATGGTGCAATAATTTAATCACGAAAGAACAGCTTGAGCCAGTGTCTCCGAGGAGGGACCCTGAGCAAGGGAACCCCTGGGCTTTTATAGCCCCGCAGTCAAAGCGCAGGGAAGTCTGGGGTCTCCCAGCTGAGTCCTCAGCTCCTGCCGTGTCTCTGTGTCTCCGAGTGTCCCCTAGCTGGCACCAAAGGTCCCCTTGCCCTTTGTTGTGACAAGGGTAGGCATTTCACGGCTTCTTGTCTGGGGCTCCTGGCTCCGCAGAGCTCAGCCTGGAGCTGGCACGCCGAGCCACATGCGAGGAATGTATTTCTCAATAGCCATGCTGGCAATGCGGCCATTGGTACAACCACGGGCAGAGGACAGAGCTGGAGGCGTTCCTGTGCCAGCGAAGTGGAGGTCACACTGCAAACCGTGATGGTTTAAAGGTCTTTTCCAACCTAAACGATTCTATGATCTTGCCTTTAGATAAACACTGATATGGTGTGGCACATCTAGAAGCACACTGGACCTGTGCTTTCTCTCAGCTTCTCAGCATAAGGACATTAATTGGACAGAACAATACACCAAAACAACCCCCAAAAAACCACCAACATCCCCTTCCAAAAATACCCACCACCCCACCAACACAAAAATCTATGAAGCAAAAGTATCCCTCCTGCTGGGACATTGGTACTGCAGGCATTACCAAAGGAGTTTCAACAGGAAAGACCCAGCAGTATAGAAAGGGTACAAGCTTTGCCTTTAGAAAGAGTGAGCGGGCCAAGTGGTACAAAGTGGTCTCTGCAGCTCTTCAAGAAACTTTAATATTCCTTGAGATTAAAGGTGTTAACTATGCATCCCATACTGAACATAGCATAGAACTCATATTGAACACAGCATTAGTGTGCACCAAATAAACATGACTATTTTCGCCAACTTTCTCATTTCAACCCAATATCATTGTTTCATGTGGGAGTGAATCTGCTATGGAAATAGAGCAACTACAGGAACACCCTAATATTTAGGGAGAAAACACACATATGGGAAGTTTCTTCTTGATTCTTAGAAAAGAAGACAAATTTGTAAGAATATTTGTAACAGCTATTTCCTGAGAAATGAAAGAAACAAACAACTGTCAGCTTCTGGTAAAGTTTCACTTCTTTCAACCACTTAGGTTGTATTTATTTGCTTTACGTCAGGGGCTGGAGATCCTTTTGGAGAAAGTTGTGGTGCTTTTTCTTTGGAAGGCTGTGGATTTCTGGGAATGATTTGAGGGCAGGTTTTCAGAGTTTGGCTTTGATTATCTAGCATTTTTATTAAAAAAAATAGAAATATCTGTCAAAATATATCCATCAGCAGTTGAACATAAAACAACTGTAATGTTCACTGAGTGAATACAGTATTCTGTTTAATTAAAAAGCCCCAAAATTTTTACTGTTTATGCATTAAGTTTTAACTTTTCTTATCTTGAGGTCACATGCAAGAATACAATGCTTTCCTGAACTCATTAGGAGTTCCTGAGGAGATCAAGGTATTGTCTATCCCACAGCTTCTACAATCAGTCAGGATAAGGATCTGGGCTTCCTGTTGCTAACCTCTTGCTTGTTCCACATCCTGATATATTGTACAAGATCTTCCAAACCTATGAATTTCTCCCACTGGCAGATTTTTCTTAAAATAAAAACCTGCAGCAGTACATAACCAGAACCATACCTGTTTCCATGCAAGTAGTAAGAGCAAGAGAAGGTATCATTACACAATATCATAACAATAGAAGTGGCGAGACCTTTTTTTCTTATAAAATAAATAAAGTGAATGATGACAACCTTGATGTTGATATCTCTGTATAAAGGACATTAAAATTAGCAACATTTTAAAACCAAAGGTTCTGTGGAAGGGCTACCCGTAAGCCAGAACAACAATGGCAACACTGCTATGAAATTGGATCTCTAAGGAATTGAGACCTGAAAACATTTACCAAAAGCTTTTTAAGTGCTCTACAGAAAAACTAGAGTTGCCAATTGTTAATGCATAGAAAAATCAGAACATAGACAGTAAGTGATAACCAGAGACCAAGCATACACATATATTTCCAGAATTACTCAAGACAGTAGTTCCACATGTATTTCTTAAACAAATATTTGGGCTATTTAGTTGATGATTTTACAGCCATTATCACTCATGAACTGTTAAGAGTTTCTCTACCACTACATAAAAGTACACATCTGTAGAAGAAAGTTTGAATGGCCAACTTCTAAAATCATGTCCAAAGCATAAAAGTCAAATGGCAAGGGAATTTATACTCCACTGTTCAAAATAACCTTCATTCCAATCCCAAAACTGCATACAGGACACTTATCTTGCTTCCCTTGACAAGCCTGACCTAACTTTAGTTTATTGCTTAAAATTTTATACAAGGCAGGCATGTTTAAAGTGCAAAAAAAAAGAATGCACACTTAGTGAGTTCATAGGATAAGCTCTGTTTGCAATATCAATGAAAAAGCTCTCACGCCTACATTAAATACAGGTTCTGTCTTGGTGTACAGAGCATTCATCCAGTCTCATCTATTTCAGTTCTTCTCTCCCAAAATTAACTGGGTTCTTGAAACATGGTCACAGGAAGTTTAATCTACATGGCAAAATGGAAAGTAGAAACTAATGTTCAACCTATTAAAAAAAAAAAAAACCAACCCAACCCACCTGGGTGGCTGCATTCACAAGTCCATTCATCTGGATTGACATGTTCAAGTCTCTACTAGTTTAGGCTCTGTTATACAGAGCATACTAGAACTCTGAAACACTGTATATATAGTGGAATATATTTATTACAGGATTTATACTAGCTGTGGAGCAATGGATTTATAAATCTCACATAATACATAGTCCTCCTATATAGGATTTCATAATGTCAGCTCTTTCTCATAACAAAACCACAGTGTCAAAAAAAGGATGTCCCAATAGAGATCAAGATTTATGGATTAATATTAAAATTAGTCAAAGAAAAAATAAGTACTTCATTTCCTTAAGTTACATATTTGTTAACAATTTGTACAATGGTAGCTAGATCAAGTTGATGAACAAATTATTTCTCACAGAGAGGTGCTATGAGACTTCAGAAAGTTACTCTTAGCTAGAGGTAGTTAAAACTATTGTATCTATTTTCCTAACAGAATATGATTTTTAAAAACGTAGATATTGTATATTTGTCCACATACACATTGGGACAGAACATTAAACCTTCTCCCTTCTTTTCCATGTCAAAGACAGAAATAATAATCTCTAAAGCATTACAAGATTCCTCAATTGAAAATACCCTAGTTTAGATTTTTAAAAAGTAGTACTCCTATTTAAATCATAAGTGAAAGACTTCGTTCAGTGTAAAGCAACAGCACACCAGTTCTTCTGCAATATAAATGTCTTTGCCCCTTCTTTTTATTTAGAAACTTGAATGCACTTCCACTTGATAATCTGAACGTAATCAGGAAGAATAAATGGTGCTGCCAGAACTATGCAATTTGATTTGAACAGAAAACAGCCCCAATCTTGCACTAAACGTAGTTATACTACAGTACTCTGGGCTGAAGCTTTCAACATTTGTGGCTTATAGAAGATTGGCACCTGCATCAAAGGAAAAAAAAAAGAATCACTCCTGGTCTGAACAAGATGCCTTCCCCTTATTTGGGACACACAATGATTATATCAAATTCAAGGCAGGGGGAAAATTAGATACTTAAGGAACTTGACAGATAGCACCTGAGTGTGATTTACCATAGTAATACATCACCTGGTATTAATTTCAAGCAATTCTTCCATGTAAATTTTGTATCTCTCAAAAAAAGTAAAGTTTTTTTTCTGTAGCAAGTATAGAAGGCTTAGGGATATTGTTTCCATTGAACAAAGCAGGAAGTTTTTTAGTGGGTTTTGATTTGTTTTCTAATTAACATACAATTGTCTCCTGTCTTAAGGAAGAGGAAAAAAATATCAGTAACAACCAAAACACCAGATACTGCAGAGGATGCTCCCAGTAGAATTCCACATGGGCCTATGGGCACCACAGTATTGTAGCTTTAAATACATAAGCATTTGCAAAATGTCATTCATGTTTAACAGAAAACAAGAAAACAGGCAAAGAATTTGCACTTTTAGAATTTCTATAAAGAAAAGAGAATAGATGTAGCTTACATTTGGTGAGGTTATGGTTTCAGGGCTTTGAGCACAGGAGAGGAAATTCTAAGTTTCAGTGTTAGATGTTACATGAAATCTAATTTCCTATTTGGAAAGCTACAACATTCTTGAATGAAAGAGGGGTTCAACTGAACTACTACATTAAAGTTCAAAAATATTTTTAGTAAGATGGGGAAAAAAAACCCCAAGCAAGAAACGAAACAATTCTTGATTATTAGCAAATAACTAAACACAGCTGCTAAAAGCACTGCTAGAATAACTAATTCTCAGTATATCACAGTCACTAAGTAAACAAACACATAGAAAGATGAAGGAACTAAAGCAAAAAATTGTTGAGCCACTCAAGAGAAAACATCAATTTTTACCCTATATGGAACATTTATATACTTATGCACAACCATGCAGATTTGCTTGCTAAATATAGACATCACAGTAAAGCTTATAAAATTGCAGAGAGGTAAAGAAGTTCACAATAAATAAATAAAATTCAAGAAATAGAAGTAATACACAGCACACTAACTTTGTACTTCAGAAGGAGAGTGAACAGACTGCTTAAAAAACAGCAGTCATGGCAAAGTTTCTGCTCCTACACACAAGCGCCACTGCTCAGGCATTCTGACAATCACCTGGGGGCAGTGGAAAAGCTCAAAGGACACTTCATATGTGAATAGTTTTACCCAAGTATCATACATTAAGGTGGATCTATGGAACAGACAAACATATTATGAGTGATAAGTTATAAAGTACAGACTAAGACAAAAGAATGGTGGCATACTTTTAACTCACACATATCATCAGATTAAAAGGATTATTCTAATTTCTAATGCCAGAAGAAACATATAAGATAAGCATGTATTGTAAAAGATTTATGAAAGAATTCCTTATTATGGAAGGAATGTATTACACCTACCTGAAGGAGAGGTTAAGACTGTTCCTGTTAGAAGCAAGAAGGAAAAAAATAAGATGCCTTTGAAGAGCAAAGAGAGGAAACCACTGAAATGTAAGGACCTGGCTGAATATGATCATCATGGAAGGGAAGAATTCCTTTATTTAAAGAAAAAAAAAAATTACGCTTCAGTCACCTGATGAGAACAGAAAGACTAAAGAAGACCTGAGTGTTTTTTTCACTTGTGTCTTTTAATAATAAAAGACTAGTAATTTTAATAGTGAAAGACAGGAGGATTCTTTTCCAAAGGTTCTCAAAGACTGGAATTACTTCCTCCTTAAGGAAATGTAAAAGAGGTGTCAAGACTGTCATTTTGTTCATGCTAGCTTTCATCGCTCACACAGAGTGAATGAAATGTGGTTAAAATTAAGAATAGAGCTAAGTACATCTGAAAAAGAAGAGTCCTTTCCTCCCACAACCCTGATATTCCTTCCTTAACTCTGCTCTATGTTTTAGACTGAATCCTTGTATTCTTTCAGGAGTGGCTCAAATCAAAGCAACAGTTCTGCATCAGAAGTGAGACTTGCTGCACTTCATTAGGCATTTCTGAGCCAGAGCATTACTGAGGAGAAGCTGAGGATAGCAAAGACAAGAACTTCATGACCAGTGGTGCACTGTACATGGAAACTGCCCTGGGCCAGACAAGGCTAGATGTATTAAGCCCTCATGGGCAGGGGCACAAGGGAGGGGAACTCAGAGTTTCCACAGGAAAGCTCTGCAGCTACATGGGAGATATCAGAAGTAGTTTCATCACTTGTGCTTTACCCAAACCTCTGAAAAAAAATTCCAATCATTGTCTTATCTTTGACATACTTGTTTTGTTTAGACATACAGTGTTTTCATTAGCTACTAGCCAAGGAATAAGCATCTTCCAGTTCTCTAAAGATTTCTAGCTTCCATTCCATTATATACCATAGATTCAAACTATAATACAGTCTTTACTGTAATTTATGTGGTTACCCTATGCCTTAATGTAGAAGTCACTGTAACTTTTAAATTAAGCACCTCTCCAAGTGAATTGCTTTCAAGAAAACAGTCACTGGCTGCAAATGGAGAGCAGCAGCATCTCCACAACCAATATATAACAGCTGTCTGACAATAAAAAGCATTAAAAATAAGATTTGAAGATATATATGGATACAGATAGCTCTATATATGTGTGTATATATTTTTTAAAGGGTTGTAATACTGCAATATTAAGCAAGAGCAAAATTAGCTAGCATACAGAGTTCTTCACCACCATCTTCCTGCTGATGCATAATGAGACTTCTAAAAGAAATTCACCACAGGTCTAGCCCCTTTGAAGGCCAAATGTATATCATTTTAGGTGTTAAAAAACACCTAAAGTAGTGCCTTGTACATTATGCTCAATATGCAAGCAGATTGCATTTTTAAAATGTGGTCAAAAGAAAAATCAAACTGAAATTTATCATTCGTTATCAAGATACGTAGCCATTCTTCATGACAGAAAATAAGTTCAAAATGAAAAACCTTTACAAAATGTTGAAAACAGAAAATTTATGAATGTTGAATGCTACCTAAAAAGAAAACCCAAACAAACAAAAACAAAGCACAAAGTCCCCAGAATTCTGAGGAAGGTAAATCCTACCAGACAAGTTCTACATTTTTTCCCCCTCTAGTCCGACAGACACTTTCCCACTTCACAGATTAAGCAGCTCTTCTGTATCCCTATTAGCATTTCCATCTTCTGGGGTTTGTTTGGTAGATGTGTTTCAGATGTTCCACATTATTTGAACAACATGAGGCACTGAGTGTGAGGCATTCTGCAAGTCATTTGTCACTACAATTAGATATGGTCTACAAAGCTCTTCAGCAGAAATATACCTCTCTAGTCAGGCATCAGAGTGAGAACTAATGTTCAAATTAAGCAGTAGGCAGGGAGGAAAGCCCACAAAAAGCCTTACTAAAAGTCAGCGAGGCCCACTGAGCTATATCTTAATAGAAACTTCACGATAAAAAAAGAACTTAAATTTTCTATTTATTTTTCCAATATCCACTTTAGAATTTATATAGACACAACTAATGAAACGGCTGAGAAGGGTAGTGAGTACCAAGTACTGCTTTAATTCCAAATGATTATTTAAGGAGAAGAAAAAGGAAAATAAAGAGTAAGAATATTTTTTTAATAAACTATATTTTAAAAAACCACCACATTTTTTCCTCATGATTGTCCTTTATTAATTATGCTGGAAAAGAAATTAACCAAACTTAGGTGCTATACTTGCAAAAATGCCTGTCAAGTATTAACAGGCACATTAATTATTTTGAATAGTATTCAGGAACTGCATTTACAGAAATAGGCTTTTCAGCATAACTGGTGCTCTAGACAATTTTACAGAAAAGTCATGTGAGCTTTTCAAGACCTGACTGGATAAAGCCCTGAGCACCAAGGCTGATCAGGCAACTGATTCCAGGGAGTAAATTAGTAACACTGAAGAATGGCAGCTGGCACATTTTTCCACCTATGTATTATTTTTCCTTATCACACATAGTTTTAAAGGAAAGCACTTGAGATTAAACTCCCTCCACATTCTCCAACAGGAAAATAGACTCTGAAAGACTACTAAAGTGAAAACAAAACAAAAAACCCCCAAACACAACATGTTTATTGCCTATACAAAACACAGTAAGTTTTTAACACAGAAAACAACAAATACAAAAAGCTGTGGACTCAGTGTTAAGAATATTTGTTTTAACCTAATACCTGATTGTTTTTTAAACATCTGGCAGCAAGTATAAAAAGCACAACAATTACTGAGATGTAGTCCAAAAACTAGATCAGCACTGGACAGCCTTGTTCCCAAAAAGGCAAAACTACATGACTCAAACTTGAACATTCAATGTTTGTAATTGGAGCACATTTTCTGTATAAACATATAGAAATATAGAAACATACATAAGCACTTAAAACTTTTTAAATTAGGTAAAACTGAAGTTGTCCAAAGCATGGTAAGCATCCACAGAACAAAAACTTACAGTAAAAAATTATACTACCCTCTGCCTCCATTTTTCTGTTCCATTTAAAAGATTGATTTGGAGTTTCTACTCTAATGATCAAAAATGTGTTTGCCTTCCTTGAGGAAGATATGGTGTTCAAGGTAAACTTCTGCAGCAACAAATTTATTATACTCTGAGAGAGAATACATCAGAACAAAAATAATTACATATAAAATTCTAACAAAGACAGTTAAGCAAGCCAGCATGTTATATAACTAGAAATGAAAATCAGTAACAGAAGCAAACATGGATATGTGATACACTGGAGATGTTCCAATGGCAGATTTTATCATGCATTCAAATTCTATTTCATTGTATACTTCTCCTCTATAGAATATATAGAACAACTGAAGAAAAGTGAGAGCTATGAGGAAATATTATAGAACATATAATATTCTTATTATTAATGATTAGTTAATAATAGAACATAATATATTCTATTACATTCTATAAAGCACTATAGACTATATAACTAATAAAAATGTCTTGAATACAAGAGTCCACATAGCAAGTAGCATATCAACAATAGCACTTCAGTATTTTTGTCCTGTCACACCAATGTAGTCTCTGTTCTCAAAGGCCAAAAGAAAGTATGGTCTATCAGTTTTACTACTTGACTATAGAAAAGCAGTGTGTTATATTACTTTTGAAGAACAGTTTAGATGTTGATTGAATCTATCCATACTGATTTCAGCTCTGAAGTGCTTTAGTGACAATAGTTGCCCTGTAGTTGACATTAATGCATATCTATTTCCTACTGGTAAATCCCTTACATGAGAAGCAGCAAAGAAAAGAGAATCTACGAGGCACTGCCTTAGGAATTAGAACACTGACTAAGGAACTAGAGGTCCCTTCCAACCCAAACCTTTCCACGATTCCATCACTGCCTCTGCCAATGCACTGCAGTTCCCGGCTTCACCCACAAGGGGGCAGAGCGCAGACGCCCGCGCACACATCCCAAAGGAGGGATGGCTCTGTTCCCACCCACTCCGATTTGCACGGAGCACTGACGTTCATGAAAGAAAACTTGAGGGTACTTAATGTTTAACATACAGAAATTACACAGAATAAATGGTACAATTCGAGAATTATTAAATGCACAGAGACCACATCTGGCTTCAGAAGTCCCCAGGCTGCAGATGACTAGGAGGCTATTTGCCCTGTTCCTGACCTCTTCCTTAGACATTCACTTTTGGCCATGATCAGTTGGCCAATCACTGTATTAAATCAAATGCTCACTGGATTTAACACAGTACAGACAGTCTTCTAGTCAGATAATTGATATGTGAAGTAGCAGCTCAAAGTGTGTTAACAGTACAATACAGACGAGCAAAACCAGAAAAAGATACATAAAAATCTATTTATAACAGTACTGCGAGAAAGACCTTACCACTTAGAAGCCATTGTTAACCACTGACGAGGGCTGTTAGAATCCATCAAGACATTTTCCCCCGAGTCCAATGTTATGCTTCGAGATGTAAGAGTAGACAAAGATGTAAACAGCTTTGAGTTGGCTGGTGTGTAGCCAAAAAACTGGAGAAAGATCTCCAAACACAGTACAGACAAATGAAGTACAGAACTCTGAAAAAGAAATGAGAAAAAAACATCAAACCTTAGACACTTAACAGAGATGTTGACAATTTCCCGATCATTTAGAATTCTTAATTTATCATTGAAAAGTTAAAAAGTATAAAAATCTGTTACATGTGTCTTCAAAAATTGCTGTTCTGCTCAGATGCTAATGATTCTTAATGATTTTTTTCCCATGAAAGAGAAAAATTAAAACTGACACCAAAATAACATCTGGTTTCCCACACTCAGCATATTCTGCATGCATCCATTCTTATGAAGGGTTTTAATTGCACTTCAGTTACAAACGTATTTTTATTAATCATATATAAGCACTCTAAAATGCAAGTAATTCTGAATCAATTGTTTCATATTAGTCCTTTTATTTATTTCTTGGGGTTTTTTTCCTCTGCTCAGTTAGCAGGAGGATGTGGTCAGAAAAAGAAACAAGTAATTCAGCTGGGTCTTCCTAACAGAGCCTTGAGAACTTCTGGAGATTCCTTCACAATAGAAGTTTGTATGCAACAGACATACTTGCCACAACTTGCCTAAGCAGCAGTTTGTTTTTCTTCTTCTGTAGTGCCAAACTACAGTAAAAGCACTTTAGTATTTTTAATTACACCCTGAAGGCAGATCGAGCACTTTCAACTACTTTTAACAACTCAAGTCTCATCATGCAGTAGCAATCCACCACTCCAGAACATCTAGTTTATATGGGGAAATTTTTTTTTTCTTTTTCAATTTCACTGAAAAATTCCAGGTATGTAAAAAACCCTATACATCAACATGATTTTCAGTGCTCTGATGCAGCACAAATGTAGTAGTTTCCTTTAAGGATGTGTGAACTTTTCAATCATCATCAATTCGTTTATGTACAATTTGTTCCACTTCTTAATTAGTGTTTCCAAAAATACAAAAGAGAGACCCACATAAGGGCAATTTAAAAGTAAAAAGCCACATCCTGAAGATTTTAAGATGTAAAAGAAAGCTTAAAAGTGGGACTGTGAGACAAGCAAGAAAATGAGATAAACTTTTGCAAACAGGAGACAAGGTGATGTTTATATTTAAATTGGGAACATATTACGTAAGTCCTTGGAAAAGCAAGGCAAGTTTTTTAAAGACTTGACCAGTTACAAAGGGAAGCATTTAAAGATGGACAAAATTCTGACTGTGAATTTCACCTGTTAAGTTTTGCAACTCTTTAATAAAAATGTCAACTGTTTTCCATAGTTTGTGCACTTGACAGTGCAGTGCATCAAATCAGCATCACTTTTACCTCTTCAGACAATTAGGGTAAGTTAACATGGTTCTCTGAGCAGCAGAAATGTATGACCTTTCATCCTACCTACATCAATAAACTGTATTATTCACTTTTTTTCTATTCTTTTTGCTCCATTTGTTTTATTAAAGGTAAGCAATAGTTTAAATCAATTCATCCCAAACTTTACATTCACCCCAGTTTGAAAGAGAATGGGTCAGCTGTCCTTTAACTCCTCCCCAAATACACTGTGAACAGCACTTCAACAAAATCAGACCCATGCCTTATTACCCTCCAGAAAACTGAAAGAATTCCCAGACAGAAGTCCACCCTGGCATATGCTGACATTTTAGCTCACTATCTCAAGCAAAACATACATTCATAGACATAACCCATTCTGTTTAGAGATTTCCCTGCTTGCTGCCTTCAGAGCAAACACATACAAACATCTTCCTTCTTTACCACACCTGATTCAATCTCCCTCTCCCACCACATCACCACCCAATAGCCCAGCTGCTGAAAGAAGGAAATAAACTGAAAACTGACTTGACTGTCCATGCTTTAAGAAGGTATTGTCAGTTCAGCTGGCAGACTGTTTAGAAAGAGCCCAGAGGGTGGGAGAACCCATGCAATGTACTCAAGTTTTTTGGTACACAGAGCAATAATGAATTTTATGTTGTAGCTTTTCCCAGAACTTCAAGTAGAGCTTCAGCTGTATTTGAATACAACCAGAGGCATTCTACAGAGTCAATCTGATCAGATTAACTCAGACAGGAAAAAAAAAAGTATCAGTAAAGGTAGCAAAAAGGTCAAAAGTCTCCAACAGATACCAGTGAAGCTTACAATAGCTACAGCATATTGTTGGTTCGTTGGCTTCATTTCCTAACCGCAGCTGACAAGTTAAAATGTAACTATACTTTATCAGATTTGAAGTCAAAGGTATCACACAGGTGCAGTTTCAGTGTTTGGGGTTCACCTCTACAGAAGATGAAAAGCTAAAAAGCAGAACTTAAAAAAAATAAACATAATGAAGTTGACAGTACAAGAGATTTGCTATCATAAGGTTCAAAAACTAGTTGAAAGAAAACTGATGCTACCTCTTAAGTTTTTACATTTAAAAGAATTGAGAATTCCTCTAACAACCTGAATTGGAAAACACAACTAAAAATCCAGCCAACCCCAAACCTTACCAAGTAACAGCACGTGTAACTTTTTACTACATAACTTTTTTGGGGGGAGGGGGGTGCGTTTAAAGAGCATTATTTTCAAGCTGTTGTATTATATTCACAAAGCAGCTGTTATAATGCTACTATGCAAGAGGGAACTCAACTTTACCTTTTGGGCAGCAATTAAGATGCTCCAATTCAGCACACTTTTTGTGAATGCTGAGTGTAGGAGGGGGTGGTACAGCAGATCACTTCCAAAAACTTTAGGGATGGGGATTAATACTAACGTTGCAGGAAATCAAAGTATCAGCACATTCATTTAAGAAGATACGTGCAACACACTAAATTAGGGTGTTCTTTATAATTAGTGGCCCAAAAGATTTAATAGGATGATAACAGTTTTAGCCAACTGCTAGAACTGGTTGGTGTTTCCACGCTACAAACCCTAACCAGGCTTCAATACACTGTTTGCTTTTACACAGATAGAATAAAAGCAGAGATGAACTGTATCAGTTTTTAAGACATCATTTTAAAAATTACAAGAAGAAGTTTGAAGTTTAGGGGCAAATGTTTACAGAATGGCACTACAATCACCCAAACCTGTGACTGACCTGTAACTTCAGCATTTTCTAGAGCTAAGGAACTTGCTGTCACAAGCACTCCTAAGGTAACACATCATTCCTTGTGTCAGCTTACACCACCCCCTTCTGCAGGGGGCAGAAGGAAGAAAACAACATTGTCACTATAAACTAGATTTATCACACAGCATATTGACTATATATAAGACTTCCCTGTTACAGACTAAGCATTTTTTCCACTACAGCGCTGGGAAATGATACCAGAGGGATGAAAGATTTCCAGTGGCTGACCAGTTCCCTTGTTCTCCCAACCTCTTCCTCAGCAATAGCCTGCACTACTAGACTATACTGAGCTTATGGCTTGCTGTCCTCCCAAGTAAGTGACTGACATCAGAAATAGAAAAAAGAAGAGCTTGAATATTACAGAAGCCACTTCTAAGCTAACTACCTCATAAAATATAAGAATAAAAAAGGGGAATGAAGTTTCCCAGGTTCTTTATATCCAAACCTACTCCATTTCCTTACTGAAGCTTGGCACATTGCGTAGCAACAGAAGATTTTCAGTAACAACTTGGTTCTCTTGTTTCCTGTAAAATTTTTAAGTATGTTAATAGTATATAACAATAATCAACATCACAAATCAAAAATGGTACATGGTGAACTGAGTGGTACTAAATGCTATCAAGAACACAGTAGTCATACAATATTCTCCCAGTTTCACCAACCATCTCCTTACTGAAAAACAGATTTTTTTTCCACTCCACAATCCACACAACCAATGAGGCTGGGTGGCTGCTGATCAATTAACTCTGAGGAACCACAAAAGTGGTAAACAGGAGAAACACTGGGTCACAAAAAAACCAAGCCTTCAGGGGACTTGGGCAGGAAGAACTTAAATACAAATATTGCAACTGGAAGATGCATAGATCATTGGCACGAAATTAATGTAGGTTCAGCTTTTACATAACTGATATGGAAATGAGGTAACATTCACAAGGTATATCAAGATCAACTAAGAGGATTCACGGGAAAAGAAGGAAAAAAGTCATAACCAAACTTTGGAATATAGCCAACCACCTGCACCAGAGGACTACATGTGTTTTACTGGTTCAACACTTTCTTCTCCCAAGAATTACAAATAGCTCTCCATTTACAAACTAAATTCAATTGAAAATACTCCCATCCGCAGTGAAGAAGGATTTGCAAGATAAACTTCAGAGAAGGGCTTGGTACTAAATGTGGAATAATTATTTAAAAATGGATTATTTGAATTCTCTTTTCCTTAGTTAGCATGAAAGGGGTCTAAGTGAATCCCAAGTCATATCCACTGGGCCAGGGCCACAAACTCTGCCTGTTCTTTGAATCTTATAATATAACTTTTTATCTTTAGGAATCTCATTTCAAAGTATTAGGTGTATGCCAAAACTCAGACTGTGTTCTTACCACAGCAAAATGGGTATTTCCATCTGGGCCTAAGACCTTTTCAGTTTCTCAGATTATTCTCTTTAGAAAAATTGCCTTTACTAGTGCCACAAGACAAGGAACCTACTGCCTTCAGAAACCAGTGATGCAGTTACACATTCCTGAGGTCCTAATGTCCTCCCATTGCTCCTCTACCCCTGTTATTTTCTGATTGTTCATTTAGGCGAGTGTTTCCTCAGCTGTAGTACAGAACCAAATATTTTGGGCCCCCAAAAAGTGACCTTAGCTATCTCCTATTATACCAACTATAAATTTGGACTAGTAATCCAAGAGAAAGTATTTCTGAGCTGCTTTTCAAGAAACTGCAAAGTAAGAGTGTTCAATCTACAAGTGATCTGCAGTGGACCAAGGAAATACAGTTCTTTCCTCTTAGTATCAGAGGTTGTAGGCAATCCAGATGTTCAGACTACCTTAAAAGAATGTTGCTTCCACCAGGAAAACAGCTAAAACTAAGTCTGTGTAGTATGTAGTTATGTCCTCTAGAATTTATCATCACCTGTGTGCTTTCTTATTTCATGTGTGCTAGGAAAGGAAAACAGCAGAGCCTTAACAGGAGCAACAACCACCATCTTTTCCTCAGATGCACTGCTGCCTACAACAGTCAAACACAACAGCATGTCTGGAGTGTTTGCTTTCATCTGAACACCACTGCTCACCATCATCTATATTTACAAAGTTTCAGCCACAGGAAAAGTGAGAACTTCCATGAGTGTGCTGGGTAGGCAAGAAGCTTTAAACGCTGACCTCTGCACAACCACCACTATAGCAACAACAACTGAGAAAATGCAAAAAATGCTAAATGGCTTTAGAAATTAAACTCCTTTTTTCCCTTTTCACAAAATAAATTGCAAGCACAGCTAAACTAAAAATGAACCTATAAGCATGAAACTAAACAAATTAGATCTAAAGAACAGGACCTTATACCACATCTTCAAACTGCTTTTGGCAATTTCCTATTTTTTGAAAGTATCTCAAACCAAGACTAACAATCCCTATTTATTCAATCAGCTTTTGGAGATCAGCATCTAGCAGGGTTCAAGCATTTGAAATTAATGAATGATAAAAAAAAATCAACATCTTATGTAGAATATTTCCTCCCTTAACAGCCTGTAAAGGCTCAAAATACATTCTCTTTTTTAAAAGGTGCCAAAAACTATAAAACACTGACCAGTTCTGTTACTATGTCTATAAAAAAAAAGTGGCAATTTTTCTTAGTTATGGTATAACATTAGGAGGAACCAACATGAACTTTATGCACATTCAGTACCAAGTCTATATGAATTAAATAAATAAATAATACCTCCCCATTGTCTCGCCCACACCAAAAAAAGCCACACCACTTTACTCCCTTGAGCAAAGCAGGAAGGTGTTTTCCCCACTTCCTCCCCTCAAAGCATCTTCAATAGAGATTAAACTCAGCTCCTGCATAAAAAACACCAGCAGTTCTTCAAGCATGCTGACCAGCATGACAACAATGAAGTAGAACATCAATACTGTATAATATAACACGTATAACATCAGTTAGCAGGTTTCTTAGCTACTCGAGCAGTTGCAGAAAAACATTTCAATTGATATATTCCAATCTAGTGCAATTATCTCTGGCCCGTGGAAATAGAATACAAATACTGTACAAAAACCAGTAGTGCTAATTGCTTTTGAACAACACTGATCAGAATGTGGACTTTGTTGTACTTGCAGACCATCTCAACCCATTCTTTTTCTTAAATAGCATTTAACCTGAAGAGTTCATAGAACCTGCATTTACACAGGGTGAGATATGAACTTGCTGTTTCACTTCCAAAAAAGCTCATATGAGGCCAGTCTGCATTCTCCAGCATAACAGTAAGATAAACATTAAAGTAGCTGAATTACTCTTCTTGTTTCTAGGCACAAAATGTTATTAAAGCCCTAGTGATTTCTCTCTCCTATGTATTCTAGTCTTTCCATAATAATCACATGGTAGTTTTCAAACAGCCACCTACTAAATTCAGAATGTCTTGTGTCCCTAACATATGCCAGTTCTTAAACTTGGAACATCTGTATCACTGAACTAGAGTCACAAAGATTTTATGCCTTTAAACTATATAAGTTATATGTAGTAGTTTTATATACTAGATATGGTTTGAAGAGAACATGCAATAAAAGCTACTTTCAAATTATGGAGACTAGGAAAGACTTGAAAACAAAATTATTTATTCTTACATTAAAAAGGCAAGACAAGATAACAACAACTTGCACTATGGCATAACATGGAATACACTATAGATTATACCTTCTTTAGGTATAACACCTTTAGGTATAAATACTTTCTTTAGATACCCTCACAGGAGATAGAAGGCTGGGCTTCAAACTGGATCAAATCAGTTGCGCACAATTTACCTCAACACCACAAAAAATACAAGTAAAATCTGTGCTTAACTGATTTTGAATTACAGGGTATTACATCATAGCCTGATCATGACTTACAGGAAGAGAAGTGGTCTTAAATGCTTTTAAATAAGGTTCATTTTTTCCCCTAATACAGCAAAGACCCAAAACCATACAAAAGTGTTAAAGAAATGTGTAGATAAAAACTCTCAGTTTCCTGCACCAAAAGCTTGTTCTATTTATTTTGTGCTTCTATTTAGTTTTCTAAATTCTATAGTTTTCTGTTCCCACACTTGCTATCCACCACTCTCACCCTTCCCAGCTATTCTACAGCTCCCTAGCTATTCACCTATCAATTCTGCAGGTAGGTGCATGTAAACACAAAAATATACACACAAACACATATATCAATTCCATGTGAAGAAACATTTCTGATCCCCAATTTTATACACAACATATACCATCAAAGTAATTTCAAAGAGGGCGGCAGTGGTAAGGTCTAAACCGAAGAAACAGAGGGAATAGGGCAAAATCTCCATGATTTCTGTGTCAAGACACAAAGTAACAGGTTTGCCATATCCAAGTGAAGATGTCAGGGAAACCTCCACATATTGCTACTCCTGCCAGGAATAAGAGCACTCATCTGCAACTCCTTTCTCTTTATGAGCTGATGTGGGGTATCCAGGAGCCTCCTGAGTCACTCCAATAGCCTTCATGGGACCAGCGACTACTCATCACCCTATCCCAGGGAATAAACAGGCCAGTCAGCAGTCACACTGCACAGGGCAGTCATTCTTCATCTTTGTGGATAACATTGGTTTTGGATGATAAGAGGTAAAAATCTTAGTATTTTTGCTTACAGCAACATTTTTTAACATAATCAGCATTACTGGCAGATTAGATTAGCTCAATTAAAAATCATGAAAATTCTGTCAATGTCAAAATGTCCAGCTGCCACGGGCACAACCCCAGCAGTTCTTTCTGATTTAGCACAGGAGCAGAAGTGGTGTTGATAAGGACTATTCTCATGAAAGACAGATAAAAATTACTTCAACTATCTTCCATGCTATTGCCTCTAAAGAGAACCAGTTTTTGTCCAGGTCTCCGCTTAGCTCCAAGTCCTCTTTAGGACATGACATTTACAGAAGAAGATGCTTCTTTATTTTGCAAAACTGGACAACGCCAGCAGAGAAATAAAGTCACTCTTTGCACCATCAACTTCAAATGCAAATTCCTGAGGTCTCATTTTATCCTAAGATTCCCAGGCCTTATGGTATAGATATTTCTTCATTTTTAGAAAAATTAATTATGCTTCTTTTACTTTAACGGTCTCCCACATTGAATTACTAGAGCCTTATCTTCTGGATCAAGTACAACAAAACTATCTCTATTTGTAGTTTTTATGCTCTCTCCAGCTCTTATTCTATAAACACATTCAACATTGTATTCAGTTACTCCAAACAAATAAGCTTAATGGCATAGGCAAAACTGTGTAGGCAAAACCTACACAATTATTGTCCTTGAGACTACTACAAAAAACCAGCAGCGAAGGTACAACAGCAGGAAGCCTGTGAAAGGCTAAGCAAATGGGATTGTGTATTGCAAGGCAGGTCCTACCCATAACCTCACAAGGATCTTTTCAGCACACACCATTTTACTTTGTGCTCTTCTCCCTTGCTTACTGCATGCTGCTGGGGTTTCTTTGAGCTCCTTGAATACTCCCTGCACAAGTATTACTAACATCATGCCCACTGAGACCCAAACTATAGTAGGCCCAAGGACTGCTGGCGACAGTGATACTTACTAAAGCTGCATTTAAACTATGGCTTCTCTTCCCCCTGAACATAATATGCTTGTGCAGTAATATCTTTTGTTAAAAGTTGCAGATAATGAAGACAAAGAGAAACTTTGAGAGGACTGTGGAAGGAAAACAGTCTCCCTAAGTTTTACCAGCAAGATACACCCACCAGAGTATTAAAAAACCTTTATAAACTCCCACTGAAGCCTTCTCTGAACACTTTCTAGAAGTCTGGCCAATGTATGCTAAAAAGACTAATTAATATGTGAAGAAGGCAATGACAGCATTTTAGTATGATAAGGTGAACAAGAAATCTCACCCAAACAAGAGAGAGTCTGGTTTGTCTGGTTTGGCAAAATTATACTATTACTCTCAAGAAACACACTGAAGATAAGGGGAAGCAAACATTAAAAAGAAAGAATTGCTACCTATGACAAAAAATAATGTTGGCAACTGCCACTGACTAACTGCTTTAACATACAACCTGAAAATTGCAAATACTCCCCAAGTTATTTAATTTTGAAGCAGCCTTCCAATAGTTAGCTGACAAAACACACAAAGCTTGTTTTATTATCATGTTAATCTCATCTAACTTCAATTAGAATAAAAAAAATAATCAAAGAAGAGAGGGGAGAAAAAGTTCCATGCCAGAAGCCTTCTTCCATTTTCTGGAATACAGGGAGTAAGAAGAAAATAGGTCACCACACTAATTCCAAAGTCACCAGCTGCACCACTCTAGTGGCATTTCAATAGTCCCAAGCCTCCTGCTAGACACTCTTGTCTGTAGCTATTTCAGGCTAGTCCAGCCCCAGCTCTTGAAAAGTAAATCTCTCTTACACCTGTATGGACCAGCTGTCAAAGCAGCAGCTGGAATGATGGAAGAAAGGTCCTCCTGTCACAAGGTCTGTGCAAACACCATGCAGCTCAGCTCTGACTATTGTCACTAACCACAAAAAACAATTCATGTTGCTTCTGGTGACAAGGGCAAGAATACTCATGTAAAGAACAAACCAATAAAACCCCAAAGCTTACAGCAACAGCTTCTGGGAACCAGGTCATTGTACCAGACCAAACATTTAGACATTTCAGAGAACCTCAAACTCAGCCTTAGAAGTTTCATCTGGTTTTGTCTTTAATACTTGTTCCTCTTCTATTTCTGCATACAAACATAAATCACTAGAAAAACTTAGGGATAAATACAAAAATCCTTCAAAACTGAAGCCATACCCAGAGCAAACACTGTTGTTCAACTAGCTCAAGGGCATTTTTTTCCTTTTGGTATCTTCCAGTGATGGTAATGGTCACTTGCTGTTTGAGACTGTATTCTGTCATTCTTCCTGGGAGGTGCTCATGTCAGAGAGAATTAGGATTATAATAGATTTGGGGGAGGGGAAGGGAGGAAAGGAAGGACAACACAAGTCTTAGAAGAGACAGAGATACATGGCAGTTCACAGATACTCAGACAATTAACTGTCAAGCACTGAGGATAAGCAAGCTACATATCAGAAAGAACTGCTCTTTTAATCAATTTAAAAAGGCAGAAGCAACCCTAGCTGAGTCAGTCTGGCTAACATTTATTACTGGAGTTCATCAGGATTTAGAGCAAGACCAGACAAGAATAACGCTGAATTCTAAAATGTCCTAACATTGCAACACTTCTCCAGCCCACTCTGATTCCTGGGAGGATTATTATAGATACGAAAGTTGTAAAGGTTCAAAGTTGTTTGGGTGCGAACATGAAGAAGCTGTAAAAAGCAGCAAACCACAGCAAGGATCTGTGCTAGGCCAGCTGCCCTCCCACTGACAGATAAGCTGCATCACATTTTCTAGTGGTAAGGCAGGCCAATAACTACAGGTACAAGGTCACAAACCCTGAACTATTATCCTCATTTTTCTCACAGTAACTCACATAAGCCACATGTGCCTATAGCTCCTTCCTCTGACATTATTTGCATGACACGTGTAGTTTCTATTAAACTAAGGCTTAAAGGTAAGCAAGAACTGCTAAAAACTCATGACACTCTAAGCTAGAGGGAGCAGACTATACACCGATGTTCTGTATTATGCAAGTCCACTGAAGCAAAAAGTTTGCCTTCAGGTCTCTTAAGGAACTCAGACAAAAAAACTCAAACTTGTCCTTTGGTCCTTTATAAAATAATGAAGTAGTTTTCACTAGGCAAGACGATGAAGACAAAACCCCCTGAAATACAAAGCTAGATACAATATAGGCAACTCTTGCCTGATGTGGAACACACTGTTTTCCAAGTTGTTTTCCTTGATGCATAGCCACTGGAGGGAATTATAATCTTCTTAAGTTCTTAGAAAAAGTAAATACAGACAGCATGATCTCAATTGTATTAGCAAAAATTTTCATCATAGCAATTAATTTTATCACCCCGAATTAGAAAAACAAGCATTCACAGTGAAATAAACATAGGAGAACCACTCTTGAGCTGTAGAAGCCTAGCAGGATGACTCTGCAAAGCGTTAACACAGTAACGCAAAAATTGAACAGTTCTACTTTTTGCCTTCGCCTCTACAACCTACAACTTCTCTCCTCAAAATATTATGCTATTACATGAAAACCAGCTACCATCATCAGCTTTGGTTCACTCAGGCCAGCCAAAGAGAAACAAAATTAGTTGAATTTTCCAACTTTATCTTAACTAACCTCACAGAAGAGTTAAACAACTTTTCTTTTGAAATAAAGTTAAGCAACAGTGTTCTACAACATCCCAAAGCACCACTCTGCTCCAAGGAAACCACTTTCAGAGAAGTCAGCACAGACTTTAACCAAACCAATTTTGGAATATAAATAAGTCATTCACAGCAGCAATTTGCCCAGGGAAGTCAGTTGTCTACTGACAACAACCACCATCAAGTACCACTGAGGACCTCTACACCCATAAAGGAAGCTTTTGACAGTGAAAATGTTGTTCTCATCTTTAAATACGTGACTTACTAAACCAGCAACACATTTTTTACAGAGGGGTTTGTTTCCTTCCTGAGATAGTGTCACAAGATAAGAATCAGTGTGGTTTTACAGCACTTGGTCAACGATCTTCCACAAAGATTCTGAAGTATTCGGAACATATCCTCAGCATGAGAGTAACAACATAGAAGCAAAGCAACTGAAACAGCCAACTAAGGAAACGACACAGTGAGGAAATACTTCTTAAGAAACTACAGTTAATTTCACTCTTTGCTCAACCCTCAATCAGCAAATAACCTTCTTTCTCAAAATACTTTACATACTCCATGAAGTCTGCAGCAGGGACATATGCAGTGCTCAAAGGAGTAAAGAACTCATTTTCTGGTTTAGTATATTTCTCTTCTAATGTCCATTTCAGATACGTAATTCTGAAGGAAGTCCAGGTTACACTCTCGCTACCCCATCTCCAGATTGCCTTACTATTCCTCAAGACCATATTAGCAAATTGCTTTTGCAACTCCCTCGGTATGAGTGATCACCAAAATATTTGAGATTTGCTGGGTTTTCAAGGTTTTTTTGTTTTCTGTCTGATTCCTTAGGATGTTTTAGCTACAGCTACCCTGATTTCCAGACAGTGATTTCTGGTCAAGACACAAACTGAACTGCCTACTGAGCAGCAAAAATTATCACATCACCAAAATACTAGAAACATACACATGAAAGTGGAGAGGGGAAGACTAATTAAGTCCCTACAATACTTACATCCACACAAGCACGCCTATCTGAGGCTGTAAAAACTGTAGAAGCCAAACTTGGTCCTAAGAGCATCTCAGAGCGACTCCATCAGCGAGGCGCTGTACACTAAGCGAAGGGTGCGCACACACGTCTCCTACTTTGCCGCTCAGGTCTCCCAACTTTCACCCGAAGGCGAGGGAGCGGGCCAGCTGCGCGGAGGGCGGCGCGGACGGCCGGGGGCGTCGCTGCTCGCCCGCACCGCCCTCCCCACCAGGAGCCGG
>VZTN01024637.1:37025-62508 GCA_013400515.1 Erpornis zantholeuca | reverse complement strand
CGGAGACGCGGCCGAGGTAACTGCGCTGGATCGGGGTCCCTGCCGCGGGGAAACCTGGCGCAGCTGGGGGCGGCTCTGTGAGGGGCGAGACGGCGGGCTCGGGCTAGGGAAAGGGGATTCCTGTCAGCCGCTGGGCCGCCCCTGCCCTGAGCTCGCCGCGGGACAGTGCCCTTGAGGCCTCTCCAGGGGCGGGCGGGGGGCCCTGGCAGGAGGGAGGGAGGTGTTCCTGTCTGACCGTGAGCCAGCAATGTGCTCAGGTACCAATGGCATCCTGGCCTGTATCAGGAATGGTGTGGCCTGCAGGACCAGGGAAGTCACCATCCCCCTGTACTCGGCATTGGTGAGGCCACACCTCAAGTATTGCATTCAGATTTGAGCACCTCAACTCAGGAAGGACACTGAAGTGCTGGAGCGTGTCCAGAGAAGGGCAACAGATCTGGTGAAGGGTCTGGAGTACAAGTCTTAGGAGGCTTGGCTGTGGGAGCTGGGAGAAAAGGAGACTCAGGGAGATCTTATCACTGTCTTCAACTGCCTGAAAGGAGGTTGTAACCAGGTGGGGATCGGCCTCTTCTCGCAGGCAACCAGCGATAGGACAAGAGAGCATAGTGTTAAGCTGCGCCAGGGGTGGTTTAGATTGGACATTAGAAGGAATTTCTTCACAGGAAGGGTCATGAGATATTGGAATGGACTGCTCAGGGAGGTTTTGGAGTCACCGTCACTGGCGGTGTTTAAGGAAAGACTGGACATGGCACTTAGTGCCAGTGTCTAGTTGACAGAGTGGTGTTCAGTCCTAGATGATCGCAGAGGTTTTTTCCAACCTAATCGATTCTGTGATTCTCTGTTCCCCTGGTGCCGATGGCCTTCTCACTGCTGTGCTTCTTCTGGCCGGCCGGTGTCTGGCAGCGTGCCCGGCGGCACGGCTCTCACGGCGAGACATGGTCAGGCACCGCCACAAACCTCTCACACGCTGGCAAACAGCTGGTCGGCTCTTGCTGAATTACATCCATGTGAACCAACAACCCGCCTTGTGTCTTTGAAACGCTGAGAAATACTTTAAAAAGGCATTCAATGACCTGTCAGATTTCAGTTATTTGGAAGGCTGGTCGGAGGGACCAAGGCAGGCTTTTCTGAAGTAAAAGGATTGAGCTGAGTTGGGATCTGGCTGCGCACAAAATATTTTCTGCTCTCTTGTGATTTTTAGAAGCATTCAGCTTTTTAAATGATTTTTCATGTGACATGCATAAACAAAAGGCACAGGGTTCTTAGGTATAGCTGGGGGAAAGTACAGAAACTAAGGGGTGTGAAAGTTAGACGTTAAGTTTTTTGATTGAGAAATGTCCCCCAACTGTTATTTTGTCAATTCTTTCCTAATATATTTCCCTAATGGAAGAGGGAAGTACCTAAGCCTTATGTTCCAACAGAAGAGGAAAGAAGACTCCTCAAGGAATGTGCTGAAGAGAGTTTCCGGTATAGAGGTAAGTTCACTTTGCCGGTGAACTTGGTTGCTTTCCTTCCACCCTTAGCTTTTGCTGTTATCTGAGGCGTTATGGAGGGCCTGGGTCAATATAGCACAATACTGCATTGACAAGCTTCTCATGCACTAGAATTGCATCTCAGCAAATGCTGATCCATGTAGTATTTACTAGGAGTTTGCAGGGCAGGATTTTCATAAAAGGTGCAATGTAATTTCTAAGTTTCATGCTTTATAACAAGATCTCTTCATATTTTAAGTTAATGTCTGAAAATATATCTAATTAACATGTCTCATTTATATTGCTGGAGTTTTTTCTGTTTGTTATTTCTGCATTTTTATTTTCAATTTTTATTGTTATCTTTAGCATGCAAGAATAAAATAGTTTAACTTATAACCATTGCTTTTCATCTTTATTGAGCCTTGTGAAGAGAACAATATATAAGTAGTCAGACAGTTCAACTTTTGGAGAAAATTGCTGTGTCTATGCATAGCCAGATGTCTGGGCATAGTTTCTGTAATCCAAAGGTTCAAGGCATAGTTGAGTTTTGTACACCTGGCCACGAGGTTTGAACAAGCCTTCTGATGTGATTGTTACCTGCTGTTTTATCACACACTAGTAGGTTACTTCTGATGCTGATGGCTTGGCAAAAACCAGGACTGATTTGCTAATTTTAGCACACTGGGGCTCTGGTGTCTTATGGAAGCCAGTACTTTCAGCAACAGCTTCTAAGGCATTGTGATTTTGAATTAATGATTCAAAGTTCTGTTTTGTCTTTCTCCATTGGTTTGGCATTCTCCTCATCCACTTTGACACAAATACTTGGAAATCTTCAGCATATTTGCTAAAACATAACCATTTTCTGTATAATTTTATACGTGAAAAGAGGCAGGTCCCTTAGTGGTACAATGATGATTGGTTATGGTTTATTGATAATCTCTTCTGAAAGACAAAGAGGGGAGAGTGTTGTTTGTTGTTTCTGAGCTGTTCTGCTGCTTGGCAATGTAGCTCATTGCCCTGTGCATCTTTATACAATCACTGAAGAAACAACATGTAGGTAGTATTTGAAAGCCCTGAATTAGTTTCTCGAGTCATTTCTCTTTAGAGAGCTACAACAGTAACAGATTTTTTTTTCAGAGGTTGTGCACTGTGCTGTTGTCTTACTGGGAGAGGCTGAACTCCATCACTGTTTTCTATGTCTCCTGTGTGTGTTCACTGTATTAAACACATATTGCTTGAACTCCCCTTTGCAAGAGGCTGCTTGTGTGACTGCCCTGAAGTCCTCACTTCGTATTGTGTCAGATTTTGTTATTCACTGAAGTAACTGTAAATTTGTGTCTTTTCAGTTCATTTATTCAAATTTCAAGCTGTAGCAAATTTTACTCATTCTTACAAACCCTCTGTGTTTTGACATAGTTTCTCTTGACAGCTTCTGCTGCTAGTCATTTCACAATTCAGTTTAATACATGCTTTATTGGAGTTACTAGCATGTAATCATGTTATCATATAAGTTCTAACACTTTTAAAAATTCTACTACAATCTACAACTTTATCCTTCGCACTTCTGATCTTGCTGACAAAATCAAATCATACTGATACAACTTTTTCCCTAAAAAGCAATTTTCACTAGGGTACATTATATTACCATCCTTATGTCCTGTTGATATACCAGCCTTCCATTATTTTCTCTAGATTTATTTTGTTCCTGAAGCAGAAAAAGTACTCTTTGCCCATAGCACTGATATTTTCTGATTTATTAAGTTTGTTTTGTTGGGTTTTTTTCCCTACAGTTGAATAATTCATATTAATTTTTACATACGAATCCAGTTTTCATTTATCTAATATTCTTTTAAATTTTAGTTACCACTGCAGGTCACTTACATGCTCACATATTAGTATAACCTGTCTTTGATATCTGTGTCCGGAATATTTGTGTTGGGTCTATAAATAATTTCAAACTTCTAAGAGTTAGACTGAAGTCCTCTGTAATAAGTTCTTTTTGAATGTATTTTACTCAACACACCCATCCTCCCCTTTTTTGTTTTTGTTTTTCTGTTTTGTTTTTTTTCTTTTACAATTCAGTTTTAAATCAGTGCCGTCATTCTATATCTCAGAAAATCTAGAATTGTAAATTTTGGAAAATCTAGGTCTGTAATCTCTAAAAGCACCAGATTTTTAATATCTAATAGGTTGGAAGGTTTTATTCTCTATTATGAAGTTTTTCTGTAATTTTACTTTGAACCAAGGAGCCAATACTTCTTAAAAGTGACATCCAGTCACAATTACCCTGAGATGCTGGTTGGACTCCTTACCTAGTTTAGACCTGTCAGAATTTCTGAGGGAGTAAACTGTTAATTTGCAAAATATTGTTTAATGCTTTGCTCTCCAAAAATATGATTTGTCTGCAAATATGAATTTAATTAACAAATTGCATGCATCAAAACAGTATAAGCATCTAGTGCCGTTGCAAAAATTTCTCTCCTAGATGTCATTGACCCTTTTTGTAATGTATACATTTTCAGATTTGCATGAAATTAAATTTCATTGTGGCATATCTAAATCTTTAATGTAAATAATTTTAGTCTTCTGTCATGTTTGTTTTTTCATTGTCCTGGTATCTTGTTCAGGGGTGGTGGTCCTTTCGAATAGTTGCACAGTTAATATTCCCAATATAATAGTTATCATTGCCTGAAAGAAGCATTTTTTTGTTGTTGTTTTTTGCCATCTCCAAATGCTTCTTGCCACCTAAAGTCTCTCAATATAATAAAAATTGACGTGAACTGATTAATTGACGTTTAACTGATTGTGGTAGGCAGTGATGGTCTTCCATAAAGCTGTTTTCTCTGCATTCCTGACCCTAAACCCAGGTTGTATAATTTGATCTGTAAGCTACAGAAAAAACTGTCCCATTTTTTAATTTGCTGGTGAATAAAATAATACCTATTTTTAATAAATCTGATTTATAGCAGTATAAGATTTAAACTTTTTCCAAAGTTCTTATATTAAAACACCAAGAGTTTTGGTTCTCAAAAATTTTTAGAGGCACTGGCCTCTTTATAACTTCTCTCTGTCGTGAAGAACTGTGTATGCCTCTCTAGCTTAAAGTTCTGCACCTTGCTGCTGTAGCAGTTGTAGCTAGACCTGGAGTTTGTCTGGAGAGCTTTATTCCATCTGACACTGGCTTTTGTATTTTGGGGATCATGAAGTATAATGCAGGCAGGATGACTCATTAATTAGTACCACATAATTTGTAGTAGGTGTTAAAAACTGGAATTTAGAATGTTTGATAATTTATATACAGTTTGTTAATTATAGATGTATATATCCTTATATCCTTATACAAATGACCTTAGGTAGGCATAGCAACTCCCTTTTTTGCATATTTTGTTAAATGTGATTAAAAATATTGAAAATTGTATTTTAAGCAGCTTTTCTTTCTTCTTCACAGCTTTTCCTTTGGCTGCAGTGAGCATGCTTGGTACTAGTTTCTTAATTAGAAAAGGTAAAGTGTAAAAGTACTTCAATTTCATTTGGATTTGCTCAGATGAAATATCTTTCTGCTGTTAGGAAAGTTATGATGATAATATAATGTCCAATCTACTTATAACTAAGAGAAGTTCAGACTCCAAAGCTACATGACTTGCAGTTCTTCACCATAAAGGAGGAGCTGAACTTAAAATCAAGTTCATCTGTGTTTTTTGTTGTGTGACAAGTGCAATTTCTCATTGATTATGAAACAATATGTTCTCAGTGTGTAATAACCCTGTGATTAAATATTATTAAAGAGATAATTCCTAGATTTCTTTAATGTTATGGGAAATTCAGATGTTAGGATTTTTTTATTTTTCTTTAATGTGACATGTAAAAGAGTAACCTGCTACCTACAAACATAATTACAGTTAAGATTTTTCAATTTGATTCTTAAAATCTGTTCACATATATCTTACGTAATATCACATGTCTAAATATCTGATTTCATCCTCATTTTCAGGTGTTCTAAGAGATAGCTCAAGATTTGGCTCTTTTATTAAAGTTGCATGTAAGTAAAAGCTACATATAAATTCCACTTGGATTCATGCTCTGTGTTCTGGAGTCTCTTAGGCAGCTGTAATTCCGCTGAGACTGGCTGGGTAATTCACTGTGACTCAAGTTGGCAGGGACCCGAAAGGACCAGAGTCCGAACTCCCTGCTCCTGACAGAATTACCTAAAACTACACGGTGTGCCTAAGAGTGTTTTCTAGATGCTTCTTGAACCCTAACAGCTTTGGTGCTGTGACTGCCACCCTGGGGAGCCTGTTCCACTGCCTGACAACCGTCTCAGTGGAGAACCTTTTCCTAATGCCCAGTGTGAACAGTGGTTTTAAACTAAAAGAGGAGAGATTTAGATTAAATGTTAGAAAGGAATCCTTTACTGAGGGTGGTGAGGCATTGGACAGGTTGCCCCGAGTAGTTGTGGATGCCTCATTCCTGGAAGTGTTCAAGGCCAGGTTGCACGAGGACCTGAGCAACCAGGTTTAGTGAGGGGCATCCCTGCTCATGGCAGCAGGGTTGGAACTAGATGATCTTTAAGGTGCCTTTTCAACCCGAGCCGTTTTATGATTCAGTGATTTATTCACTGTCTGAATTTGCACTGCACATTTTGGACAACTTTTGTTTATAAGGTTTGTATACAATTGCTTGATAAATGTAACATAATCATTTAAGATAAAAATGTTGTAAATAAATACTGTAGAACCTTGCTTTAAATTACATTGCCAGAATACACCCACCCTTCCCTTCCTAATTTGAAGGTCTTTATTCATGTATCTCACGTGTCCCATTCAGGCTATTTTAATTACCTTTTTTCCCCTGGACATTCTGTATGTACAATTGTAGGAAAACAGCAATTTCATGTGAATGATTTTTGGATTAAGTATAATCAAAAATAAATTACTAATTTAATAAATTAACCTTTTCAATGTAATACAGGACAGTAAAACAGGAAGTTGCCATCTCGCCAATCTGCACAGATACAGCCAGTTTACTTCAGTGGGAAGAGGGTAAACCCCATGATTTGTGGTCAAGGAAGTGTTGTTTGAGCAGATAAATGAATGTGAGAGACTAAGGCTCCCAGTTGTTTATGCTAAATTCTGGTTGCTTTCTTTGAACACCAAACAATGGTATAACACAAACATTTCTAATAAATAATAGAACTGCTATTTCCCCAATCGCTCCTATGCATAAGGGCCACATTCTTCTTATTTAATAGAACTAATTTCTTGAAATCAGGGGAAAAAATAAGGTGCAGCTGGGCTTGCCAGGATGTTCTGCCTGTAGGAATTACTATACTTTTCTCAGTAGTTTTCTAGGTACTCGGACACTTTACTGAAACTTCTAGTTAGTCATGGCTGATTCACTACATTGACAGCATCCCCTTCAACACAGCACAGAGGTATTGGTCCTCTCTGACAAAGAAGAAGATTCATATGCCTGTGTGTACTTCATGTTAGTCTGCAGTGGGACCTGGTTATATCTAGTCAGCTTCTCTAAGACCTTGTCACAGTGAATATAGAAGCAAAGTACAATAATACCTACTTTACTGTGCTAACTTAAAAAATGAGGGTTGTCTGACTGTTAGTTCTGTAATAAACCAAATACTTTAGCCAGTAATTACTTTGAGTGAAATGTCTTCCAGAGAGATTCTTCCCCTTTTCTTAACTAGAAGGCCTCAAGAAAAAAAGACTCTCTTTGTAGTTCATGCAAAAGATTAATCAGTTTTTCTGTTAAGCTTTATTTTGCGAAATACTTAGTTTTAATTCTTCCTAGGCTGATTTAAGGGCTTGTAATTTTTCTCTTTGCACATGTTTGTTGTTTTTTAGGTGTTTGGGTTTTTTTAACTTACTAAACACCTAAATCCTTATATTCCTCATTTGTAAACTTTACTCATAGTTGTGGCTGTTCTTCTTTATTCCCTTGGAAAAGGACTTCTACCTTTCTTTTGAAAATAAGACATTAGAACAGGAATCACAATTTCAGTATCAGTACAGCAGGCTAGGGTAAAATCCCCTTTTATATTGATTCTCAGGCAATGTAATCTACATCTGAGAATTGCAGATGATTAACGTTACTGGTAATTAACTCTTTCCTGACTTAAAGATAATAAAGACTCTTAGTCTTTATATTTAGGAAATATTCACTGCACATTAAATAAGGGCCTAGTTATTTTCTCCTACAAAGTCAACAACAAAACTGTTAATTCCACAGAATCAGTCAGACTCCCCTGAGCCACTCATAAAACTTGAAGAAGCCAGTTGCTGGAAATCATAAATTTTAAGCCCAGAAAAAACTATCTTGATAATTTATTCTTATGTCCCGTGCAGCAGATGGAAATAGCTCATGCACTAAATTGAAAGTGTTTGCCTAGTGATTGCAAGGGTTCAGCTAATTCAATTGTTTGCCCTCTGGCAGCCAAATCACAGAATCCTTTTCAGAAGATACTGAGCCCAATGCTAAGTTTATTTAGACCTCTCTTCATACTAGTGAAAGCCTTTTCAGAATCTGACTGTTCTAATGGATTAAATTAGCAGAATTTACTGCCTGTGTTTATTTCTGACTGGTTTATCATCTTTGATAGTTAATTGTGATTTCTGCATCTTGGGAAAAAACGATGCAATTATTTTTCTCTTTTTTTGGTCACCTTTCATTCATCAAGCACTAGCTGAAATCATCTGATGTTCACATCATGTCTAAATCATTGCTTTATGTCTCTGTTCAGTTGTTGCATTTGGTTTTAGTACCCTTTGTCTGCAGAAGAAGCAAAGATGATTACTGTATGTTTTTGGTTTAGATGTAAACTGGTTTTCTTTATTTTATTCAAGATACAACATGATTTATTTGAAATTATTATTTTAAAACTTTGTTGGATATTATAGTACAGCATATAAACCCTTTTTTTTTCTTTTTAAAAAGTTGCTGGAATGTGTGGATACCTGGCTGGAAAGATATCCTACTTGCCAATCTGTAGTGAGAAATTTAAGAAACTGAAGGATTCCCCAATAGGAGATGTTCTGCGGCAAGCTCAGAGACATAGTTCACCTAAGTAAGAATTTAATTATCTTTTAAATTTAAAACGTATTCTTGAATAGGATATTTTAAACACTGACTAATACTGCTTTTGCAGCTTTCAAACACCTTCAGAGCTGCACCTTCCCTCATTCCTCATTACCTCAAATCTACCAGTTTCAGGAATCTGTATTTGTATCAGTTGACAAGCTATAAACTATGTATTTTGAGCTCTTTATATAAAATGGATCACTTTAAAGAGTAGAAAAGGAAACATTTTACTTAGCAAACTGTATTCCTTGTAAAATTAAAGAGTGTTTCCAATGGAATTTACTTACAAAAGTATGACAGCACAAGTTGCCTCCTTAGTTTAGAAGTAAACTAAATTAACTGAAATAAAATAGTGTAACATTCTGGAAGTTTTTCCCACAGTTTAGTTTGATTGAAGTAGGAAAAGGGTGGAAATGATTTCAGTGTTTATCAAAGGAAAGAACTCAGTAAACAATATCAGTGCAGGAAGAAGTATGGTGGTCAAACTTACTGCTGTTTGTTTAAATCCTTTACATCTGTAGCAGCATTATGCTGTACATGTGAGAAACTCATCAGGTTCTTAAAACTATTTCCTGTTTTCTTCCAGAATGTTTTCTACTTCAACTGGTTTTTAATTGCAAGCTGCTTTCAGAATGTCACTTAAACCCTTGATTCAAAACTGGGAGAATAGTGTTTGGATAGTGAGTAGTAGTCCTCCTATGTATGTGCTGAGATTTCTTAAATGTTTATGAAGGATTTGCTTAAATTCTTAATTACATTATAAATTCATATTTATGAGAGTTTTTATTTTCTCTGCAAGATGGACCTTTACTTGGAAATGTTTATGGTTTTATGACATCAAACATAATTTTAGAAATTACCACTTCATACACTTACTGTATAGAATCAGCTGAGTTGGAGTTGGACTTGTCCCTTCACCCTCCTCCACTTTCTAATATGAAATTGTCATGCTCATTGACTGTGTTTATGTGAGAAGTTGTTTAAGTACCATCATCTGCTGCACCAATAAATTCCTTCAACCATTAATGGCCCATTTGTATCTGTAAAGTTTTATTTCCTAAATGATAAATTCCTTTTTCTTGGTTGAATATTCTTGAATGAAAAATTTAAATTCATTTCAATTGCATTATTATCCATACATGCTACCCTTTTAAACCAGCAACAAAAATCATTACACTTTCCTGGGCATTGTATGTGTACTAATTGATGTACTTTGGTAATTTGATTTGTAGTTTAAAATTTGTAAAGAACTAAAAGATTAGGTAGTTCTTAAAGCTTTGTTTGCATATATTTTAAAACATAATTGAGGGAATAAAATGGCTTTGCTCTGTATGTTTATTATGAGAATTAAACAAAGACTAATTGCAAATGTTCTTCATAGGAAACTAAAAATACAGCTAAGGAGAAATTAAAAGTAAAAAATTAATAAATACTCTAGAGATGTTGCAGTGGCACCAAGCATGGCATTTCTGATGGAAGGACATGTTGTGTAGTGGCTTGCAAGGCCATTCTAAGAATATAACGAATACTTTAAAAAGTCTGGCACCAATTTCCAGAATATTCTTTATGTGATATTACCTTTCTCTCTCAAGAGAAAATTCATTAATATTTCTTCAGAACTCAGCAAACTGATTAATTTTCATAATTTAATTTCTCCAAGATAGCTGTTTGTTCTCCTTCTGCTGTTCAGTACTGATCAATTACAGCACCTTCTAATGATGAAGGGTTTTAAATATCAAATTCTTCCTAAAAAGCTTTTAAAATTAACTATAGTTCATACTACCACTAGTTACATGGGCACACCCTGTACTATTTGTTCCTGATGTGGGGTGCTCTTGTCTGAAGATTCCTTGGGAAAAAGGATTGTAACTTTAGTCTTTTAAAGTGCAATATGTTTTGTCTCTTCTCTCCTGTTTTGGAGGTATGAGCTAAGACTCTGTGAGGAAGGGAAGAATGTTGGGAAAGAGACTACAGAAATCTTTGCAATGTAAAGAAAATATCCAAAAATCCTGATTTTTTTTCTTTTTTTTAAGATGATGATTCAGTTGGAAACTAAACTTGTTAAAATGAAGGAACATTTTCTTGAATTGCAAGTATTATTACTCTTATAGTTCCATTTTTAATTTTAGTACTTTTGTTTTTAATATTTAGTTGTATTCTTTTCCAGCCGTTCCAGTCGGAAATCTGAATTTTCAGATGTACCTGCTCAGTCATTCACTGAGTCATCTTCTCCAAGAGCTGGATTCCCACCTTCTTCTAGCTATTCAGATGATTACAGTTCAACAGATAGAGGCCTTTCAAGTTATGAACCCATTCCATTCAGTGCTTCCCTGAATGAATCTTCACCTACAGGAATTACTGATTACACTGTTCAAGGTGACTCTTAGTATTTAGCAGTTGGTACTGCAAAGACTCTTGCCTTTCTTTCAGATACTGCTTGTACTAAACTGTGCATTCTCACCCTATGCAAACACACGTGGCGCAATATAGTGGTTTTGAATGAAAGAGGTCAAGGAATTACAAGAATTGTTTTTACACAGAAGATGAATATAAATTTTATTTTGTGTTCTAACTGTAAACTAAATTCAGGGTTTTCTAGCTCTAATTGCAAGAAAAGATCCTTAATTAAATTATAAGATGTATATGTGGAACTAAACCTGCAAAAAACCCAGCCTGACTGAAAGTTCTCTTTGATTGAAAGAAGGGGTAATATGCCATGCCTTGAGTGTACTGAATAAACCACAGCCTGCCACAATTGCCTGCTGGCCCTTCCAAGGTGATTGCAGTTCCACTGTCTGTGGAGCTTTAACTGGATACTGCTGTAACTCTGGGACATTAAACTTTTTTAAAATGTTTTTGTAATGTGACAAACATTTATGTCTCTGGGGAACTGAATGGATATTGTGTTCGATCTGCCAACAGTCTGATACTCTCACAGACAACTAAAATGGTTTTCAAGTACCATGCAGCTGTTCCCCTCCTTCCAGTATGAACTGTCCTCAGCTATTGCAGGGGAAACACAGGATTCTGATTCAGGTGTCTCTGGTACACAAAGGAGGAAGTTACTGTCAAATGCAGAGTTTTGTACTTTGAATTAGTTTGGATTTTTTTCAACTTCTTTATGAAGAATGTTTTATTTCACTAAAAAAGCCCTTTCGTGCAACTTGGTTATAATTACATGAAAGTATCAGATGTAAATGTGTTAAGAAAATTGTTATTGTACTTCATCACAAATATCAGTAGTTGATAAAACCTTTATTATATAACCAAGATTCTACATTGTAAATATAAATAAAAGGATCAAAGGTTTATCAGGCAACATATGATAGATATTGTCCTAATTCGTTGTTAGCAAAATTTAAAGCCTTAATGCAAACCCTTGAGCTTCACCTAGATTTCTCTTCAGAAATCATATCTATCTCAAATGTATAATTATCATAAATTTTAGATAAAGGTGCCAGAACTATTTTGTCCATCAACAACCACATGGTAGATTAGATTTTCTTATGGTAAAATGAAGAAAATTAATTAGCTGCCAGCATTTCAAAGCAATTTGACAAAATTAAAAGTATAAAAGGAATTAATTACTTGAAGAGCATATACATTCAGTGTTGTATTTAGAATTGCAGCTGTCGTGCTCCTTTTCCTTTGGGATTGAGCAGTAATTAACTGGTATTACAGAACATGCTGAAGCCAAATTTTGGGCTGTTATTCCATCTTTAGTATTTTTCTGTTTGTTTTGTTTTCAGAACCTGCTCCAGTTCCAGAAGAAAGTCGTAAAAAAAAAGGCATCACATACGAGGAATTAAGGAATAAACACAGAGGGACATACGATGTAATGCTACCACCAAAGGCAGAAACTCCAAGCAAGTTTTCACAGGAAAAACCAGCTAAGGAAGGTAATATTCTGATTTATAGAAATACTTGCTAAATTCAAATACTTGCCATAATGTTAAAAATGACTGCAACACAAAGCTTAATTCTGCATACCTTTTAAGCAGTTTATATTTAGAGTATCTGCAGGTATCTCATATGTGATACATACAGTCTGTAGTTTCCTATTTCAGATTAATTATTTTTTCAAAAATTTTGATCATCCAGTAGAAAATTACAACTGATTTTCTCTAGCCATGATGCTTGGTGCCAGACTGAAAAGCTTCTAAGTTTTGCTTCATTGAGTATATTGAGCAACCTCTTTCAACAAAGAATTCTGTGAGCTCAGAGCTATACCAAAGAGTTTTAGCTATGGGAGAGGGGTGTGTGTTTTAGATAGCATTGTTCTCTCAAAATAGAGCACATGGTTGATGGTTTGAAGGGGAGGGTATTTATTTTTATGAATTGTTTCATGTGGAATTAGTGGATTTCTATAGAGGCATTGTTTGTAGAGGTTCATTTTCTACATTAAAACCCAGAGGAAGGAAACGGTATTTGGCAGCAATATTGAGATTTGTTTTCACAGTGAAAAAGAAAACTTTACAGAACAAAATAAGAATGCAATGTCCTGAAGAATAAGATGCCATTCAGACAACTTTTTGACTCAATCTATTTTTTGAAAAGGAGACACACAAGCAATTCATAATTGCTTGCTCTGGAGCTTTTTAAATTTAATGTGGCATCTGTAAAAACAATTGTAGCAAGAGGAATGTTTTACCATTTAACACGCTGATGGACTAGTCAGGCTGAATTGTTTGGGGTTGTGTGCACTGCCCAGTGTTGTCAGCTGTGTTGCAACAAGACTTTTAGGAATAGCTGTTGTCTCCTATTAGGCATAATGGGTGGTAATAAGTATAGAAGAGTGTATTAAAGCAAAAAGTTCTGAAGCAGTAATACTAAGCTTCGGAAAAGTGTTGCTTAAGAGTGTCAGTCTCTTTGGTGCTTGTGAATTACTTTCTGCATATCATCTATCTTTGGACAGATCTGCAGTCTTGAAAGAAAAATTATAAACAATTTTCGTGTAATGATTTTTATCTATTACTTCAAGGATAAAAGGCTTTCTCTTATCATGTGACTGTGCCAAGGAGACATGAAAAAATTGTTGAAGCTGTGGTTTCAGATTGCTTTTAATTTTTGTCAGCTGACACTTCATGGCTTTACACAATGCTTTTTTTTCAAGATACATCTCCACAAATAGAAAGCCTGGAAATGTCACTTGAAAACCATATGCGAAATGCCAAGCAGCTTTCTGAAAACCTTGTCATATTCCATGGCAAATGTTGTGGCTGTGAAACGAGAATGTGCATTTGTTACTTTATTTTTAGTAACTTGAGGTATATAAAAGATCTCTATAAAATGTTGATCAAATACTGCATTCTTTCTGTTATATTTCTGTGTTCCATTTGAAGGCTGTACTTGGGCTTTGAGAATAAAACTGAGCAGCGCATGAGATTTGTAAACAGACTTTTTAAAGTATCTCCTGACTTTTTAAAGCATCTTTTTGCATTTTTAGGGAAAAAGGAGTAAGGAGGGAATACAAAAATTCCGGAATGGTTTACACATGCAAATACACTTAAATCTGCAGTTCAGGGATTACACTGATGTTGCAGGCTAAGATCCGATTGAGCTTCTTGTGTCATACTGGACATGTTCCTTGCTGTATGCCTGTTCATACTTTCTCAGTCACTACCCCTTGGTTCATCCTCTTATCTCTGGGTCCCTAGCAAATAGGAGACAGTGACTTCTGCCCTCCCTTGCGAGGACAGAAGGGAAACCAAACCATGTTTTAACCAGCTTTAAGCAATCCCTAACTTCCATCTGCCAGTGCCTGTTCCCTTCCTTACAGTGGCACAAATACGTGCATCTGCATAGTGATCTGACTGGCCCATTTTCCAGGGAATGAGTGCAGCCTGTTCAGCTGCCATGGTTAATAGAAATGGAAATCAAATCGTACTTTAAGAGAGCTTCTCATTGTGTGTCAATGCAATATCAGTTGCTCCAAAGAGGTTTTGTCAGGGCATTACGCTGTTTGCTGATAGCTCACTGAGATAAGTACCAGGCACTCTGCTCCATTCCACTTGTTCTGCTGCACAGTTAGTAATAAACAGTGAGCTTAGTAATTAACTTACAAGTGGATTTAAAAGGGCTGCCTGACTAGTGTCAGCATTTCTACTGGATCAAATAGAGCCATCCTTAACCTTTTTAGTGATGGCAGTCAGTTACAGAGGGCTTTGCAGCTCACTTTCAAGAGAGCCTGTTTTCACTTTCTGGTTGTTGTTCACTTAGAGTGAACGGGCCGTTAGACGTACCCTGGTTTTTTTCCTCTGTTTCACTCCTATGCTGAAGGAAGCTGCCAAATAATAATGGCTGAGTAGTTTCCTAGTAGGGATTACCAATTTCTGTTTGTTTGTCATTGAATATGTTTTCAACTATCCTGAATCCATCCAACTGTGCACGTAACCACATTATGTAGCCTCATTATTTATTGTAACATTCCTTGCCTGTTTCCTCCAATTGTCTTTGCTTCATCCATGTTACACTTGTTTCAAAGTAATTACAAATTCTGTAGAGCAGGAATTAGCACATTAGGCCTCCTGATTGAATATTAATTCATTAAGGTAAAAGGATTAACAAACTCTTCTCCCCATTTATTTGAAAGTAGCTTTAATTAGATGTCTGTTGTGCTGTGACTGACACTCTCCCAATGCACCACTTCAGATGACAGTGCACTTCATTTAACTTTATGGCACTTATATGATAAACTTTTGCAGTTAAATGATCACATGACTACTTTTGTTTTTCCTTTTGTTTTCTTTAGTTAAAGTAAATAAATATGGAGACACCTGGGATGAGTAAGAGCCAAATGAAGAACTGAAGAAAATTACCTCCTGTCAGCTAACTTGAACTTCATCTAGATTAGTCACAAGTATCAGCACCTTTCGTATGCTCTGCCAGATGCAGCTATTAATAGATGAGGAGAAAATCCTGACTTTCCAGAAGATTAAGCAATGTATTTATGCTTAATTTTTTTAATTTTGCGTAAATGAAAAACAAGGCTAGTGTGAGGTGTCATGACTATAAACCATTTGTGCTGTTGTTTAAGAGAGAAAAGGGTAACTGATAATATGAAGGTATGGCATAAGGTGAAAATACATGTAAATAAAACAAATGCAATCCCATGTATTGAGAAGGGAAGAATCTTCTCAAATTTTCAAGACTTGCATTAAAAGTTACCTGTAGAACTCACCTTTCACTTTGTTTTGTCTGAAAGTGATACACTGGGAATTTGAAATTGTTGCTAATACTTGATTTGTAATGTCAGCAATACTGCTGAACTGCTGAGGGGAAAAGGGCTGAGGAGCTGAGTCAGACACAGAAGTAACCGTAACTTTTTCAAAACTGCTTCATTGTGCCAGCTGTATTTTTAGATACTCATACTCTGACTTGCCCACAGTGGGTTTCTACAGACAGTCATTTCTGAGGAAAATAATTGAATGAAACTGGTATTGAAAATAGCTACATCTAAGTGCAGAAGTCTAAACCTGACAAACTTTGGTAAAAGCTTGAATGATATATTGACTGTTAATGTTAGGCTCTGTATATTTCACCGTATTTCTCAAATTTTGCAAGTCATGACGAAACCACCATGTTTATGGAGAAGAGATCCCAATCAATGAAACATTTTGTTATTACTGCCTGTAAGAAAAGAACTACATTGGCAAAACTGAAGAGTATTTCCTGGTGTTTGCATCACCTGCTCTGCCTCAATCAAAGTGTTGCCTTCACTTAGGGATTCTCTTGTTCTCTCATGTGCAGTTTCATCTCACAGCATTGAGTTTATTTGAGGGTTTGGGCTATAAGGGAGCAAAAATGATGATGAAGTTGATAGCGCAAAAGCATTCCTGACATCCTTGTTGGAGCTGAACAACAACCTGCCTACCAAGGGAGGAAAGAGGAGGATGCCTAAAGAGCCAAATACTACTTGAAATAATCAAAACAGGAAGATTGCTTTCAGAAAAGCTGGTCTTCTAAAAATAAAAGTGCTAATTGGATAATCCTGAAGTTGTATCAAAATTTACCTTGTAGAGAATGCTTCTCATGGCTGTGATAAGTGAACTCTGAAAATACAGTCTGCCACAGAATTGCAGTGCTGTGGTTTTCAGTGTGCTATTCCAAAGCTGATTAGCTTTATCAGGAAAATATTCAGAGTTTCTTAGTTGTCAGTTATGCAAGTAACAGGAGGCAGAAGATTGAGAGGATAATAACAGAGCATATTCCTATGATGATGCCTTCCTGTCAAGTGTCTTGCCTCACATTAATATTTTTGGTTGGACAAGCATGGTGTTTTATATAAAATCGTATTATAATTTTTCTTCCTTTCTTAGAGGAGAAAATAAAAGATGTCAATTAATGTTGTTCTGCTTGAGGTAACATTGTTTATAGATAGCATTTTTAAATTGAATATATAGCTTTCATTCTGTTGCATCTAGTCACTGTCTCTCAGAGGACATACTTTTTTTGTACTTGAACAAGTTTGGTTTGCCATCAATCAGCTTTAAATTCTTTGGATTTCACGTACTTAATACATATCAAATACAGGAGAGTTCACAAACATTGCTGTTAATTTAGTAGGGTATTGGAAAATGATGTTTTGTGAAAGTTGAGTCACATTCAGTTTGCTGTGACAACGTGTATGTTGAGCCCCTGATTCACTAAACAGCCATGGGAATTCAATCTTCTTCCTTCTCTTTTCCTGCATATCTTCCATTTGTACCCCCTTGTTTCAGAGTGGGCCTTTACAGTCTCGTGGTTTCATAGCAGCTAACCAGTCACCCATGAGTAGCTTGCTCATATTGCACTTCCATGACTTTGGGGAGTTTTTAACTGAATCCAGGTGTCTTGGAGCTGACAGCAGGGTTATTGTTCCTGGAAGCAGTGTGACTAGGTGTATAAAACAATGGTGTTAAAAAATACTTAAAAGTTTTCCTATGGGCCATCATACCTGTATATTTATCAATAATTGAGAATTAACTCAATGTGTATTGTAAAGCTAAGTAAATTTTCTTTTCTTCCTCAAATTAAAAATAATGTAAAAAATCCCCTCTTAAGTAAAGCACCAGGAAAGGAGTCTGAATGCTTCACTGTGAATGTTTCTAAAAAAAACCCTGTAAAATAATTGTTTTCACAATTTCTTAAAAATAAGCAGATGAGTTTAATGAGATGGTAGCATTATCTCCTTGTTAGTTGTTACTAATGTGCATGAACAGAGAGAAGAGGGTTGCAAAAATGTGCCTCAGCTCTTTTATAGCTGCTAAATCTACCAAAAATCCTGGTCCTGAATGTTTCTCTATTTCCCCAAATTCATAGGCATGTTTAGAGCCCTAAGTAGGTAATAATCTGACCTTTCCAGGGTTTTTTTCCCTATTAAAGTTGTTTGGAACACAGCTACATGGAATAGAAAAGTGTAAATGAAAATGATTTGATTTGCTTAACAAAAGCTAAGCAGATTTGCAGAAACCTGGGGAAATCATCAGTATTCCAGACTGAACCTACAACTTTCTTGCCTCCTTGAGATTCAAGAAGAAATCCTCACTTGTCCACTGTTTGCTGGAAGCTAAAAGACCTGTTTGCTCTCATGGGGGATTCTTTCTTTGTGGCCCTGAGTGAGGACCTTGCCCAGCCGTAGGAGGCACTTCCAGCTCAGTTCCTTGGCTCCCATAAACACACCAGACCTGCTGTAAGAAGGCTTTGCTTACAGCCCAATCTTCCTGCTTCACAAGCAGAACAAGTTCTCTGTAATCTCTTACATGAAACAGGGGGTCTAAAAATACCGTTCTATTTTTTGCAATTTAGTTGCCTATTAAGTTGTTTGTAGAAATCCACAAATCCTTGGATTTTAATCTCAAGATAACAAATGGGACACTTTGCATCCAGTTACCATTTCAGACACTTGCCCTGGGTTTGTGCTCGTTGTGCTGCATGAGATGTGGGCAGGCTCCGTGCCTGGCACGGCTCAGAGCAGTGCCTGAGTGTACTATGATCGACTGGGTCTGCAGAGCTAAGCAGCAGAATGGGAGTGAGTAAATGGCAAGCGTTTGCTGCTGGGAAAGGTTTCCTATTTCTATTTTGAAGTATTACAGATGTGACAGTGTAGAAGGAAGTAAGCTTGGGCATGTCCAGCCCAGCCCTGGCAGACCTCAGCCTCCAGCTGGCTGAGTGAAGGACAGGTTAAAAGTGTGACTCTAGGAGGAAGTATTAAAGTTCTTTCTTGCTCTGAAATACCTGAGCTTGTTGATGTGCCTGAGCATAGGCTGCAGAATGTTCAAAACACACACTGGACATGAAGATGTTTCAGTCTCCATTTCTAGATGTGAGCAACCTGAGGTTTAATTCATTTGGCAAAGCTCTTAACGTGGTTTTTCATTTGCTGTAAGAACATAAGAATCACTGTAATGGTCACCATCTCCCACACTGGCCAGTGATCCTTCTAGAAGGAGATCCTTCACTGGTGCACCCTCCTGTCCTTCACTGATCAGAGCTGAGCAATTTCCTGACACAAAGGTTGCATTTGGATCATGCAAATACAGGTGTTTTGCAGCCACCAAGTCTCTGCGTAGGTCATGTATCTTGAAGCTGTTTTGTTTGCTTCTACCATATCCTGTGGTAAGGATCCCCCGATGGAACTGTGCTGTGTAAAGAAGAGTTTCTTTTCTGTTTGGTTTAAATCTGATTTCACTGAGTGCTGATGAGTTTTGATTTTAGGAAAACAGCAATTACTTACTCCCTATTCATCTGTCACACTTTTACAGACATAGTATTCATCACCTTGAGATGTTTTCAGCCTGGAAAGTGAGTTACCTCATCTCTTGTGAAGAAACCACTTTGCAGTTCTGATAATTTTTTTTTTCTTTCTCCTGTTTCTGTCTGTGTTGTACAATTTCTGAGATGTACTGGAAGCACCATAATATTCAAAATGAGGGCATGCCATAGAATTGCTCTGTAGTCTTAAGTCTATTTTTTCCCCAATTTTTTCCTGGGAATTGTTAATGTTCTACTTGCCTTTTGGCTGTCATAGACCACTGATCCTATATCTTGCAAGTATATGCATAATGACTCGCAGGTCCCTGTACTGAAAAAGTCAGAGTAATTTAAAACCAACTGTGTGATGCATTTAGTATTTTTCTGTATGACTATGAAGCTTATTAGTTAGCCTCTCATATGAAGATTTTTTTTCCAGTTCTGTAGTTTTGTCATCAAGAAACACTTGTATTTTCCTTTGTCTGATTATCTGTTAATATGTTGACCAGATGCTCCCTAACATATCCCCAAAAGCTCTCTCAGGCCTTCTAGATTTTAAACTAGCCTTGAGAAAAGTCTCATTTATTTCCTGGAGAACCTTATTTTTTTTGAGGGACTTACTAAGAAAAAAAATGCAAACAAAACAAAACAAAACAACCCCTCCATACTCATACTAAGTACAAGTGGCTTAGTCCTTCAAGGATGTGGAGCTACTGCAATACTGATGTCAAAAGCTGGATCCCTTTTTTTGTCCTCTCAAATGGAATTTTTGTGTGTGATGCCAAAAACAAGTTGGGTGAGTGGGACAAATTACCAGCAGCTCTTTCACTGGTATAAATGGTCATTGGGAAGAGGCTCCCAAGTTAGTGTTGCTGCCACTTTGTATTTCCTGCTGGCCTGGTCCAGCGTGCTCCTGTTCTAAATCCTGCCCCAGAACCTGCTCTCTTCTTACCAGTTCACTCCAGAGCTCTCCCATCCTATTACCTGTTGCACAGCATGCCCTATTCCCTCATTCTTCTCTAACAATAAAATAAGCCCCTGTTTCTGACACAGATTTACAAAAACCTGGATAGTGAGCTTTCATGTCCCTTTCATTCCCAGTTTTAAAAGAGAATTATAGACCAGCTGGCTTGCCTAGAGTCCACCTACTAAGGATTTAAACAGGAATGTGCTGTTTTCAACCTGCAATTGCTTCTCTTCTAAAACACAGTATTTTCTTTAATTTGGAGTGAATACCGTATTTGTAAAAGGACTGCAAAGAGCCAATACAAAAGATATTGTATACAAAAGTCCCCAAAGATATTGCAGTTGTTTGTTGCTAATGTCACTACAGCTTTCCTCTTGCACCCTTTTTCTAGTCATAATTTCATGAAGTGCATAGAGGCTTACATACAGCTATTACTCTGTATGTATCACAGCTGAAGGAGGTATTTTATTTCCTGATTTTAACAAGTATGTGGACTTCAACAAAGCTGTGATATGCCTAAGCACATGGTTGAACTCCCTTGTCTCTGGATGAAGAAAACAAGTTCAACTTTCCAGACACAAATGGTTCACAGGAAGCTGTGGAAGTTCATTGGATTTTTTTAGCCTTTTTGTAACATCTTCTGCCAAAAGGGAATGTACAGTCTATTATCAGTGTAGAAAACACTAAGAAAAGTTTAGTTTACCCTTGCAAGGTCAACTGTTTTTCCTCCTGGAGATCTCTTCCCCTCTTATTAAAGAAGCAACTGATTACCTCCAATCTTTCCCTATTTTTTTCATAGGTCACCCCTAAATTCAATGCATTCAACTTCTATTTCAATTAAAAATTTAACCTGCTTGTATGGAATGCACAATAGTAATGGTCAACAAAGATTAGCTCACTAAACTGCACATAATTACTACAAAACAACTGCTTTTAAAGACCTTCAAAATTTGTCAGCCCATTAGCTCGGCTAATGGGCATATGCATTTGATATGCATAAATTTAGTGCTAATATATCTTAGATTCACAAACTGCCTTTTTTTCATACCTGTATCAGAGTAACTCATGAACTTAGATCCAGTTAGCTAATCAGCCTTTTGCAAAGTATGGAAACAAAGCTGGAAGAAAAGGAGACAAGAAATTTTATACATCACTGTATTTATTACAGAAAAATCACTGAAAGTAAAAAACAACCAAAATTACATTTAAAGCAAAGTTAAGTAGCTAAGTTATAATGGAGAAGTTACACACACCACAAGAACAACCTCTGAGAGTCTGACATGAAAGGTTCTCTGTCACATGCATCACTCTCTTTGCCACCACCTGGATATAATGGCTTCCCTCCCTTCCAGGCATGACTAACCTTGGAGCAGCTTCTTGCTGTTATCTTGACAGCAGATGACAGATGAAGGGGAAGTAGCTCAGACATGTCACCATGCAAGTTTTAGTGGCTATCACAGTACCCCCATGACAATTACATTATTTTCACAAAGGAGGTCGCCATCTGTGTGGTTGTGTAAGCCCCTCTCCCTGGAGCCCCTGTGGAAGGCTCTCCAAGGCTCTCCTGCCTGTACACAGCATCAGCTGTGAGACAGCACCACTGTGTATCCCTGACTCCAACTGAAAGAGCTGTGGAAAAATACCATAGAAAAGTAACAAGTGTAAAACTGAAGCCCCGGTTGAGACAGGGGTTCTTAGTAGCTCAAGAATTCAAGAGGCTAAACACCAAGTAGAAAAGTATAAAATCTTATAGAAAAAAAAAGAACAGGGAGTTTAGTCAGCCTAACCCTCCCCCTTTTGCCTGATGGCTGCTTTGCTAGGAAAGCTATCCATGTGCTGTATCAGGGAGTTGAGTATTCAGTCTAATCACCTGGTCAAATCCAGAATGTCTTTTGTGTTTACTAGCCAATTAATAGTTACATTATACTTTTCCATACTATGTATTTTGCTTGCAGAATCTCTTTGTGTCCAAGTAAAGATGCCCAAAGAATCATGTTCAAAAGAGGGGAACTAACCACAGGTATAGTATAAAAGCACACAGAAAAACCCCAAAGAAGACAGTCTTCATCGACTGACAGTGAAGCCCAAACTTTTCAGTAGCTGCACATTTCTTTCCATGTGAAAGCCATCGCTGTGTTCGGGGAAGTGTTTGATTTCCTGAGATGTTTCATGGAAGATTATGTGTCCTGCTGTTTGTAGAGAGCATGTGCCATCTAGGTTTGGCTGTTTTTTCAACATCTGGTGGCTTTAGGTTTTGTGCAGACCATAAACTGTTCCAAAATATCGTGTATTCTTGTTCATGAATGTGGCACACACTTTTGGTATCCCTGGCAAAGTGGACCTTTGTGTAAAACTGGGTTAAGGGAAGTTCATTCAGCACAGTAACTGCAGTGTGACAATTCCCTCGATTTGGTATTCTTAAAGTACTCCTTAACCAAGAGGTCAGGTCAGAGACTGAACAGCTGCTTCACTGTGCAAACCACTTACACGTCCTCACACTCTTTCCATTTGACATAGGCAAACATTGCAACATATACCACTTTTTCTGCTACCCAAAGTATTGCAGCATCTAAATACAATAGACAAATTTTTCAGCACTATGAGGTAAATTGCACTGAAGAGATGAAAATAAACCAACACATGATAAAAAGAGAGGAGTGTATTTCAAAAAGTGCATTACAAAATACTGGTATTTAGTACTAATCAAACTATGCAACTATTTCAAATAAGTCAATTTATACCAAATCTAAGAGATGGAATCACAAAATTATTGTTTCTAATCTACAGGTAAGTGCCTTGAAAGAAGCTGGTCCATAAGTTTTTTTATCATGTTCATCACATCTGTAAATAGAATAAAAAAACCTGTTATTTATGTGAGTGGCACCTTGCTTTCCATGTGAAATGTGGAGCTTCTTGGTGATTTCTCTGAGAGGGTTCCAGAGTCCCTAAGGATAAAAGACATTACCTTTGGACTCATAAACACGAATACAATTTTATCTGAGTGGTCTTCCTAGGCACTGCCAGAGCTTGCTTAGCATGGATAGTAGCAAGATGTGCTCAGCAGGGGGTCTGCATGTTTTTAGAGCACAGGATACTAAATTAAGAATTTTTATCAAAACAGAGAAGAGGTTTAACAATACACAAAACACCATAATGCTTACAGTACTTCTTTTCCTAAGTTTCTAAAACCTCTCCATCAAAATTGATTTCTGGCAAATTCAAAATACCACACTGGCCCAAACATAATGGCTTTTTTGTTACAGCAATTAAAACTTGAAAGAAACACACTTATCTTACATTTGTTTTCAAACTAAGTTTCTGACTAAGCTTTCAAGGCCTTTTAAAAACCAAACAAGAAGACCTAAGCTGCTGTTGAAGTGTGCAGCAATCAAGGTTTTTGATGAACATGTGAGCTGGAACACAGAACAGGTTCCACAGCAGAAATTCCAGGACTCATTACAGAAAGAAAACAAAGAGAGGGGCCTCTGGCATCCTGTGCTCTTCCCTTCAAAAAGCAGCAAATTGTCTCCTTTGTATTTGAGACAATTTGGAATTTATTTAAAAGCTAACTGGTACTTGCACACCAGAAAAAATATTGTCAGCTCACAGAGGAAGGCTGAAAAACAAAATGTGTTTGGACTGGAGGTTCAGCAAGCTGCAGCTCTGACAAACAGCAGAGGTAAATCCCACAAGAAGTCTTTGATTCCTCTACACAGGTAATTGCTACTAAGTGACCATCCTCAATTAAATATGCTTTGGGGTTCTTATTTTAAATAAGTGAGCCTACGTAAGCATTTATTTAAGAGAAAATCTTCCAAAGCAGTTAATCAGCACACTATTGCAAGAGGTTAATTAAACTCCTAACTGCTAATGGATTTAGAGCATTATTCATTCACAGTTATCTAAGTCTGGCTCACTCCCTCCTTCATGCTGGCACTAGCAAGAAACCCTTCAGAAAGTTTTGGGGGTTTTTTTACCCCTTTCCTCACACCAAACTAGAGCAGAGAGCTGATCTGGAGAGCCAACTCCATGACCTCTATAGCTGGCACAAGAGAAGCACTGCTCTTTTGGCTCAACCCTACTAGGCGAGCCTAAGCCAAAGTGCATTTTCTGCTAGTGGCTGAGCACTTGCAGCACTTGATATAAGATGCTGAACCAGTGGCAAAGTTGATTAAAATCGGGACTTTATTCCAATGGCTTCTTTCAGGACTCTGAAAACTCTTCAATCCTCACTGCCACGATGCAATGTTGCATAATAAAAGTCCATCAAAATCTCTCTTCTGGGAAAGTAAACAGGTTCTGATAGGATATTCCTCTTTATTCTTCTGTGGGGACACACTTTAAAGTAAAAAAGAGACCACTATGAATATCCTTTTCTAAGTTCCTACATAATATATGCCAGACTCAATCCAACAATTTCTGCATCAGGCTTCTGTTCCTAGCTATATAAACTCACATGACAGGCCCTGTGCTCTCCTCTCTTGCAGGCAGCCAAGCTATTTGCAAACACTTTCACACATTCTCCTGCCTGTGAGAAATGTAGGCCAGCTTACCACAAGCAGAAAGTGTGAAAGCATTCTTAAAAAACCCAGCTGCTGGCCTGTTTTTCATAGAGTGCAAGTCCTTTCAAACAGTCCCCTACCTTCCACCCTGTAAAACCTCCTTTTTCACAAAGGGAACTTGCCCCTTTCTGGGGTGAAAACACCATATGAGCCACATCCCCTGCCCCACCACAGCAGGCTGCTCCAGCACCACTATTCCACTACTGCACTAAGGCTCTAGCCAAACTGTAGTACTGAATGCAAAAACCCCACACCCAGCTGTGTCTGCTTTTAGTTCTCAATACTTCAAGACATTTTTAAATATCAACATAATCCATAATTATCTGAGCCTTAAATAAAACAAGCTGGAAATTGAAAGGAGCTGTATTTGTATTAACACAAACGGTATATCCAAATTAATTCCACTTCGGTCAATCAGAAATACTCTGCTACACCTGAAGAAAAAAACTCCTCAGAGATGGGGGATTTAAAATTAGCATGAAAGGTATGTAGTGTAAAAATTAAGAAACAAAAATAATCAGAAATTACAGATACAGAATATTGCCTTGAGTAATGTTTGGATTTTCTTATGTTATTAAAATCTGTGATTTTCACTATTTTGTTCAAAAAAAGAATACCATTCAACATGGAAAAAATAGCATGAGATTTAAAAAAAAAAA
>VZTN01024637.1:0-30631 GCA_013400515.1 Erpornis zantholeuca | reverse complement strand
GTCGTTACTTGGTGGCTCTCCCATTTATTTTATTATTTTATGACCCCTTCCCTCATTAATATATATTTATATTCTATTCTATTCTATTACTGCTGAGTAGAGCTTACACAGAGTCAAGGCCTTTTCTGTTTCTCAGGCTGCACCACCAGCAAATCTGCCAGGGGTGCAGAAGAATTTGCTAGGGGACACAGCTGGGACAGCTGACCCCAGCTGATCCAAGGGATAATCCAATTCCATACCATGTCATTGTGCTCAGCAAGAAAAGCCAAGGGAAAGAAGGAATTGTCATTAAGTTAAAATTAATTGAAATGTTAACATTTTTCTGTGAAACCAAAACATCTTCAAACATATGTATTCTTGAAAGAAAAACCAGACATCATAGAACAAGCAATGTCTTGGGAAAAAGAGCACATTAATCTATTAGAGGATTCTATCTCATTTTATGCCTGACTGATCCATGATTTTATAGCCGTAATAATGAAATGCATTTATTGGCCATAGCCACACATTTCACATTACAGGTAATTAATATCTCAGCCCTTCTTCAAGCACTGCTCCCACAGAAGTTAATGGTGGTGCTGCTTGGCTGAACAATACAGAATTGACTCCACTCCAGACCACAGAGAACCACTTCAAACTGGTTTCAGAGCAAGGTCATAGCAAATACAGTAAAATACAAACAGGCTGACTGAAAGATAAGGAAATGAGTGTCAGAGCCCCAAGTGCACTAACAGGCTTTGCAACCTTTCTGCCTCCATACACACCCTGCCAGGAGTTTAGCTGCTTGTGCTCACAGTCAGCTCTAACATGGCACAGTTGTGTAACACTGAATTAGATGGCTGTGAAAACAGCAAAGCTCAGAGAAAGAGGCAAGAATCTTTGCCCAGGGCCTCTACCCTTCAGCTCAGGAGCTGTACATAAGCTCAGGCCCCTGCCTTAACTGTGTTATAGGTATACCACGGAGATCCTAAGCTTGCCTTGCTAACCTGATTGCCTGGCTTAGCATCAGACTTGCCTTATTCCTATGGACTTGCCTGGCAACCACTGAACTAACTAACTGTAGGCTGACCCTGGTTAACATTACTGGATCTGCTCTCCTCCTCTTTTTGGGTACTGTGGTACTGAACTCCCTGTACCAGAGACCCCAGCCCCTGCTGTCACTTGTACCCCTTCCTTGCAGATCAGCCCAATATTGCTGCCTTCTGGTAGTGACTGATTAGAAAAAATCGTACCACATTTAAATTCCTCCATTTCTCCATCGGAGGATAATGTTCACATTCTGAACAGCTGTAGGCAAGATTCTTGTGCTGTACTGTTCCCTTCTCCTCTTCTGAATACACAGACATGTGCATGCAGAACTTGATGGGGACAGGTTGTACTGGACTTGTACTCAGACACGATGGCTATGCCAGCTTGTAACTCAGGGCATAAATCAGAGGCTTAACCTTAAGATTCACAATGCCTAGCCCTCTGAGCAAAGTGTACCAGGAAAAATAACAGACTGTCTTTTCCTCTCTCCATCTATATGCTTAAGCTAACAGACACCTATTTCTCTATTCAGTAAGAGCAATTGAGGCAAAATCCCAGTTATTCATCAGCAATAGCATCAAAGGGAGGAAAGGGAGGAAACCCAGCTTACCCATCCAGGTTGCTTTATTGGAGGTGTCTGGCTTTCCTGTTGGACTCTTTCAGAAGACATTGTCTCTTTCCTTGTACTCTTCTTCAGCAGAAGCTGTGTGTTTTATGCTTGGCTACTTCTCTTTCTGCTAGGTACAAAGGTAAAAAGTTAAGATATTATACTGATACTTGTAAGTTCAATGTTCATCTAGGAATAAAAATGACCAGGTTGAAAGCAGTGTATTTTTTACAGCAGAATACACCCAGTCACCTGATATACAATTCACAGCACAGTGTATCACTTATCAGCAACAGAGTTGTATGTAACTTACACAAGTCAACAACTACAATTAAAGGCTGAATTATTACCTAGTACAGCATGCTCAATCATAAAGAAATTAAAATAAATATGAGCAAGTAATTGAAAACCTTTCTAATTTTTTAATGTATTGCAGGTCCATGAAATAGCCTTTTTAGTGTGCTGTCCAGAATTATGGAACTACTTCAATCCTCACTGCCATCATTTGAACACTGGATTCCATGGACCCACCAAGCAAGCCTATCACAAACCACATCTGTATTTCCAGAAACACAATCCAGTTACAAACATCATTTAAAAAAAACCCACAAAAGAATAAATAGATTTACAAAGAGTTTTAGAGTTGTAATCTTCCATGCCTGAGAACTGCACTGCTAGGAAAAAGCAAGAAGGAAACTCATTTATTTCTAGAATAATTCAAACATCTAAACTGTGATTTTTACCTAGGACTTTGCTGCAAGGTCTGGCACTTTATTAACATAGAGGGCACTTCTGCTTTTCCAAAAGTACCTTCTGAGAATGGGGGCACCGAGCAAGGCTAAAGTGACTGTGAAGGGCAGAGTTAAACAGAAAAGATATGCAACAATTTACTGACCTAAATGTTTTTTGGCATTCATAGTATTACTGTATAAACCACTTCCTGCACTTATTTTGGGGTCACTTACATAGCTATAAAATTCAAGCAACGTCTGCTTCACATACACTAGATGTTCAGACAGAGAAGCTTTTTAAAGTAATGGAACAGAAGCAACATAACCTCCTCTCCCCTTGGTAAAATACTTAAAGCGTTGCATTCACACCAATCTGCACTTTATTCTCAGACACTTGCAGAAATGACAATGATCACTGTCTTTGAAAAAACCTATGTGTGAAAACCAATATTATATAAGGAAAGCTCGCAGCTCTGCACTATCTTCCTCAACCTGAGAGCGCTTTAATTTTCATCAGTCTCTTGTCACTTAATGCATAAAAAGGACATAGAACATGAGAAAGATGCATGAAACTTTAAAGAGGTTTGCGTCAAACCAAAATCAATAAAATTTTCTTATTCTTATCTGCTTTCTTACTGTTATCTACTCACAAAGCCTACTTGTGCAGACGGCTGCATAACAATATCACTGGAAACAGTTTCTAACTGCTGCAACAGATGTAAAGTGCCTGTCCTTTTCATGATGATTAAACAGCTGAGTCACAGGATGAAAATAAAATAAAACAAAGGAAAAAGAATGGGTATAAATTAAGATTATAAAGATCTGCAGTTTGCCATTGGCCTCCTGTATTGTCCTAAGTACACTTTTCTCCTGAATTATAAGTTATTCAGCATGCTACTGCTTCAACATAATGAACCCCAAAAATATCTAGCCCTTTATGTAGCCTCATGGTACATCTCCCTACATGGGATGAAAACTGAAACCTGTAGTGGCAAGAATGAAACAAAGAGACAGAGCTGATGTCAACAAAATATTATGTAACTGACTTATTAATATTCATACCTAGTAGACATGTTGTCTCCTATCTGAGGAATGTAAAAGTGTTCCAGTATTTCAAGGCCCTGTGTCTCGGAAAGACAACTGTCATTCCGAAAAATAACTTTATTTCCATTAGCTTACTGAAGGAATGTAGCTTTATTGTAATTTTCTGTAATACTCATTGCTGTTTTCTCAACCTGACATGTAATTTTTAGTGTAACCATTAACTATATATTCTGGGAAGAATTCCCCAATTATATTATGTTTGTTTAAGTTAAATACCTATATAATACAAGATAAAATCAATGTGATTTGCAAGGATCAAATATTCAAAAAACTTACTCATCTTCTACAAGAACTGTTCAGGATCATTTATTCATTTACAAAAGAAAATGCTAGTATCAGGCTCCTGAAAAATCTCATGGTTTCAATACGTCTAATGGGATGATAAAGAAGCAGTATGCAAGATGATAGCTAAGTTTTTCAAATATGAGACTTGTCAGCTTCATATACTCTGTTTTCAGTAAGAAGCCTGCTTCTGAACAGGAATCGTGACCCCATAATTTCTAGGACTACTTAGTGGGAGAACGGGGGAGCCAAAATTGAGTGTATTAACTGGTACATACAGTGGGCTGTGATGCCCAGGGCAGGCGCCACTCATCACTGAGACAACTCATCAAATCAAGGGTTTCAGAGAGGCGCTTCAAGGACCATTGTGAAGATGACGACTCAACATGATATTTCACACCTATCTAAACTGGCTCTTTGTTTTAAACTCAAACTCATATTTCAGAGGAGAGTCTACACAGCGGTAGGTCGTCAGTGAAAAACTCCTTACCAACACCCAACAGGCAGGGGCTGGGGAATGCCCCATGTTTGCTCAGCCCTGCAGCAGCTGCTCAGGGTCCCCACCCAGGGCAGGGCACGCCCGGACAGCAGAGAGATTTGCTTTCACCGTATCACAGAACCAGTAGGGCTGGAAGAGACCTTTGAGATCATCGAATCCAACCTATGACCGAACACCACCTTGTCAATCAGACAATAGCACTAAGTGTCACGTCCACTCCACCACCTCCCCGGGCAGTCCATTCCAATATATAATCACCCTTTCGGTGAAGAAATTATCCTCCATGTTTAACCTGAACCTCCTCTACCACAGCTTGAGGCCACGTCCTCTTGTCCTGTTATTAGTCGTCTGGGAGAAGAGACCAATGCCCACCTGGCTACGACCTCCTTCCAAGTGTTGTACAGGGCAGTAAGTTGCCCCGAGTCTCCTTTTCCCCAGGCTAAATACCCCCAGCCGCTCCTAAAAGTACTTATACTCCAGACCCTTCGACACGCTCCAGCACCTTAATGCCCTTCCCGTAGCGAGGGGCGACGGCCCCGTGGGTCTCCGACAACACACGGCCCACACAAGAGGCCTGCCCCTACGGCGGCTGCCGAGAGCCACGCCCCGACCCCAGCCTTCCCCCGCCGTGACGCCGGACAAATCCTGCCCCGCGGAGCTCGGCCGCTGGGCGCGGAAAGGAGGAGTCTGACACTCACAGCCCCCTGCTGCGCTTACCTTCCCCGGGCCTCCGGAGGAAGCGGAANGACGGGACAGCCGGGGCAGCCGGCCCGCAGTGCCCGCCCAGTTCCCCTCATGCCCCGGCTCCTCGGTCCTGCACGAGCGCTTCTCGCCTCCCCGTGGGCTGTTCTGGTAGAAAAACAGCGAGCATGCCAAGAAAATTCCACGTTCTCGGATTTCCCCGGTGAAATTCAGAACGCTCTTTTAGCAAGGATGTGGGTTAATGAAGGTAACAGAATCACAGAATCATAAGGGTTGGCAGGGCCCTCTGGAGGTCATCCGGTCCAACCCCCCTGCCAAGGCAGGGTCACCTGGAGCAGGTGACACAGGAACTCGTCCAGGTGGGTTTGGAATGTCTCCAGAAAGGGAGACTCCATGACCTCCCTGGGCAGCCTGTTCCAGTGCTCTGCCACCCTCAGTGGAAAGAAGTTCTTCCTCAAGTTGAGGTGGAACTTCTTGTGTGTTGGTTTCTGGCCACTGCTTCTCATTCTGTCACAGAGCACCACCAAAAAGGGTCTGGCACCATCCTCTGACATCTTTGAGGTACTCATATACATTGATGAGATCACCTCCCAGTGTTCTCATTTCTAGACTAAACAGACCCAGCTCCTGCAGTCTCTCCTCGTAAGAGAGATGTTGCTAACCCTGAAAGGATTTCTTTAGGCATCTTTATGCCTCAATGATTCTCACAGCACTGGGTTTGTCGCAGTTGTTTTCAGGTTGACAAAAATGTAAATATTGCAAATTGTTTTTCTTCTTATCTCTTTGACCAAAGAGAAGAACCTCTATTTTGAAATTGTTTTCATAGTTTGTGTTGTACACATTTTAAGACTGTTCTGTTCACATAGACAGAGGATTCCAGCAGCTGAGCAGACTGAGGAGATCTCTCTCTCCTTCTTTCTATCTTCCTTTTTATATTAATATCTAATCTAATTATCAATTAATAATAAAACCTTCTGATTTCTGATCACTCAATCAACGGACTCTAATTGTTTGTAGAAAGGCTCTTCTGAGAATTAGGGCTCTTCTCTTGTACAGAGAGATGCTCCAGACCCTTCATTGTCTTTGTGGCCTCTGCTGGACCCTCTTCAGTAACTTCTTGTCTGTCTTGTATTGAGCATACAACATATGGGGTCTGTCCTACGAATTGAAAATATTTTTTTGTGGAAATAAAATGTTATTCTTTCAAAAAGAAACAATAAATTCTACTTTGACCATTTTGGAATGAAAAACATGGCTTATCGACTTTGATTTTAATACTATGATGCCTATCTAAGTAAATTAATACATTTCAATATTAACAAAAATTAAACAATTAAGAAAGGCATTTTCATCTAGCAAAAATAAATTTGCAAGAAAACGTTATCCTGAAAATGCCAGTTGGGTGTGGGAAGACGTTGTTCTAGGAATACTGAGAAAAATGGTTCCACTTTCTCTGAAATGAGAAATGCAATGCCCTTCTTTAAGGATAAGTTTTCTAAAACAAAAAACCATAAGCATGAGTTTTATTTTGTATTTTATTTTAATAAAGTCTCAGTTTCTATTTTGTTTTGCTTTGTTCTTTCACAGGAAGACATAACAGTTTTCAGTACAGTATCCAAAATGATATGACAGTTCAGTGCTTATCATGAAGTGAATAGCCTGTGAGATCGCTGTTAAACTTCCTCCTTTTGCATGACCTTGGCATCTCACTTTCACAAGAAACATAAGTCATAGTTAATTTTCTTACATCCAAAAAAAGCTTTCAGCTTCCAAGAGTCTTGGCTATTTGAAGCCCCTTTCACCAGACTATTCTCCCACTCTAGCCTGCCAAACAGAGGATCAGACTTTGCTGCTGCAAAATGTGCTTTTCACATGGAGGCTGGGCAAGAGTGATATCCTAAAACAAGTCTTAAGAGTGTACCTAATATCTCCAGGGGTTTAAAAGGTATTCTTGAAAACATACATGAAAACTAGATACTGGCTACATGCTATTCTGAAAAATATAATACACAAGAAAATCCTGTGTGGAGTGAGTACTTAATAACCAATAACTTCTTAACTGGTCCAGCTTAAATGGAACATAAAAGCAAAGAGCACTGGAATGACAATTTTGTCATGGGGCATATGTGTGCCTGGGGACAGTGTTTGCCTAGAGATAGGACTGTTTGGATTCTTGCACCTTTCTGTGCAAAAATGCCCATAAAAATCAGTTTAAGCTTCTTTTTAATTTTAAATGTAAAGTTAGATATCACAATTGAATATGTTCTTCAAACACTCTTTCTGTCCAAGTTTTACCTGAAAGTTTTTCAGCGTTATAAAAATGGAGAGAAGGTAATAGACAGAAACTGGTAAATGTTAGTGATTTGGAAGAATAAACACAAAGCAAAAGAGATTCTTATTGCTCCCAGAACAAAACCAACTTTACACATCAAAGAAAAAGAAACCTCAAGTGATACCAAAAATAAAACTACCAATATGGAGTTGAATGCCTGGCTGAGGAATTATCTGTTGTCAGAGTAGAAAGAGATCAAGGACTGAGATTTCACAAACTCAGGGGATGTTTACAGGTTCTGGCTGCTCAGCTGAAGAACCTCTTAGAAACCACTGAAGGGTTGCCAAGGTCCTGAGGTTCACCACATTCCCCAAAGTGAAGCCTTTCCAGTGTGCATATTTAACAGAAACACTCCACATGTATATATGGTGTGTGCCAGAAGGAGGAACTATTCCCACTTACAATAAACATGGTTTATTTGTCCATTACAAAATCAAACACTGTTAATTGCTTAAAAATTCCCTGAGGAACAAAGCTCCCCCTCCTTGCTTTGTAACCATAACAGAGCATGAAAAACCAAGTAAGAATTACATGGCAGGGCATTGTTTTCATGCTGATGGGAGTAGGAGTTAAGGCTGAATGAAAAGACAGGAAAAGTCACAGCAGGAAGCAGTCAACATACTTCTGAGTAAAACATTAAACTGTCCTCACTACTTGGAAGAAATCATGTAAGTTTTCTGTATCTTGGCTGATTCTTGGATGTACTGCTATTTTATACTTGGTCTGGGCTATCTTTTAGTAGAAATTAATAGCTGGCAATTATGAGATGTTCAAGATATAGGATTTCCTCTGCTCAGTGTGAAGAACCAAGTAAAATGCTTGCAGAGACCTGCATGTCTTTGTGTTTCCATTGAGAATGTGACAGGTGCCTAACTATAAACTCACCCACTCCTGCTTTTTTCCATATTTTCAGTGTTAATCCTAATCTGTTCTCATACTTTCATGCTTTCCCCCCACCGTTTCTCGGGCACTTTCTTCTGCTTCTTCATCGTGTCCATTCAGGCACATCTCTACTGGGCAATATGCAAGGACAACTTCTTGCAGGGGTCTGAAAGTTCTTTTAAATTCCATGTGTTTACTTGGGTTTCAAAACATGCTTGTATTATAGTTTAAACCCAAATAAAGCATTGTTTTTTTACAATCACTAGCTTTAGAAAAGTTTACCCCATCAACCAATGTAATTATGAGGCTGTTAAATTCAGATTTTTTTAATGTCTGTTTTAGGGTAGGGGTGTCTTAAATACTATTCTAAAATGAGAAAGCTCCTTGCTCTGTGAGTGGAAAATCCTACTGTATTATGTTTTCTTGACTTTGCTGGTTTGCCATCATTGTGTTAATGTAAAGATCAAATGCTTTTGCTTTATTTTTTATCAGGTACACATGTGGCACTCCAGGAATAAAAAAAATATAGTGAAAGGCATTGCTACACATATATGTGTAACTAAGCACCTTGCAAGAATTGGCTTTTGTATTTAAGACATTACATAGGAAAACTCTCTCCTCTTTTGCTCTGATGCTTATATCAGCCCTATGGAGAGCACTGGAATGTAACTTTGTTACATGTGAAACCAAACTTAATAGTTACTAAGAGAGAGAGTACCCGGAATACAATTGCTAAATTTGTCAGGATTTGCATTATTTTCATAGTATGGTGAGTTTAATGGAAGCCACACAAGCATATCAGATTGACTATTTGAGTCATGTCTAGTTGAACTGGAACTCCACCTCTGAACTATGAAGCAAGATACTGTAATTACAAAAAGTGTTGCAAAATTTTTTCAAATCTGTATTTGCTGAATACATGCCGTGAGCTCACGCTACTACCATACAGCTCCAAAAGCAGCCATGTTCTGGGTTTATTCTGGTCAAGGATCTCATCTTCCAAGTTCCATTTGCATCACACCACAGCAAGATGAAATTATGTCATCACTTATATAATCCTGAACCAGTGATAAGTGAACTTGGTGACTATTCTGGTATGACTTTAATGAAGAAAAAGAAAGATGCCTTTAATGACATAGAACTTGGAGAAAACAGAGAAACTCATTAAATCTATGAGTCTCATTCTTCCTTCCCTAGTGAGGTCAACTTTTCCATCAAAATACTTCAATTCTTTTGTGGATATTTAAAACACATTTCAAAATTTTAAAACGCGTTTTCAAATAGTAGCCAAAATTGAACAGAGTTTTTGCAGCTAGTCAAACCCCATCATACTGCAGGGTAAATGAATCACTTCGAGACTACTGGGGCAAAATTTAGTTGAGTACCCTGTCTTTTCAAATGTCTAGTACAGACTTTATTACTCATAACAGGTCATATAGATGTCAGTGTTTATAGTTTACTCCTGTGCACTCAGAGGTTCACAAACCGGGGAAAGACAATGCGTATCATAAGGTTTATTTAGAATAAAGCACTAGTTTTAACACAAATGAGAAGATAGGGATGGCAGTTCCATAGGATGCTGTATGAAGATTAATAAAACTTAAGATAATGATATATTCCAATAGGATTCCTTCCAAAAGGACCTCTTAGTTCTTAGTTCATATTTACAATTTTACTTTTCATACCTCAAAAAATATTCTAAGATTCAGATTTTGCTTATATAATCTTACAACTTGACAGCTGTGGTCATGGCTGGGTCGATTTAACTCGTAATTTCTTCTAAAATTAACAAACGTAGTTAGTCGGGAATCTCAGCAAATGAAATGCTTCTTTTGGTGCTTTTTGTAGACATATTGCTTATCACTCTGCTATAAAACGACACACATTTCACAAAGGTGAGTACTAATTCGGACATCGCCGAACCCCGCTTAACCAACCATGAGTTTATACAAGCTGCCAGGTGGGTTAGCTCCTCTTTTCCCTGTCAGCTTGTGCGATGAAAACATTTTGCTTTTATTTTTCTTGCTGGTGTGACTGTTCAGGGGACAAATGCACCTTTGCTGACACACGAGTGGAGGGGCGAGATCTCCGGGCCGCTGAGCGCGGCGGGGCTGTGAAGAGCACGGTCGGGCCGTGCGGGGCCGCGCCCTCGCGGGCACTCGGGACTCGGCTCCCGGTGAGAGGGACGCAGCCCCCGCAGAGCCTGGCAGCGTCGGGGGCGATGTTTCCCTTGTGGAAGGCCGTTCTGTCGGAGACTCTCCTGGGTAGGTGGAGGCGGTGCCGCCCGACGGGGCTGGGGGCGAGGGGCCGCGGTTAAGGGCACCTGGGGTCTCCGCCGGGACCGGCCAAAGCAGGGCAGCCTCGGCGGCGTGTCGCTGGACTCACCGTACGTGCAGGCGTGTCGCCGATGAACTTCTCCCTTCTGGAATGAGTAAACAGTGCTCACATCTGAGTGTTCTTCTTTGGGTTCTTTTTTTCCTTTAGTGCTGGAATGCCTTTTGTCTCTTGGATCAGCCTAGAATTTATTGCTCGTCCCGGGCAAGTGTTAGTGCAGGTGTTGCAGAGCCGGTGCTGTGCTGCCCTGCTCAAGGCAGGGCACCGAGGGTGGTCGCCAGACCCAGCACCCGCCGGATCGTCCGCCCGGTGCATCTCCCGCAATGCATGGAAACTCGCAGCGCTGTGCTGGTGTGCCTGGATAAGGTGTCTCCAGGGGAGAACAGCACACCGATTTACTAGAATAATTCCTTTAGGCATCAGTCTTGCCTTTGAGGAGCTCTGAGAGTGAGGGTGGACTGCTTATTTAGCCAGCCCTCTGAACACTAATCCTTTCCGAAGGTGGACACTTGACTGAGGATCAAAGTAGGAACTGCTGTCTAAGTGGGGGAAGAGCTGTTTCATTCTCATAAATCTATTTCCTTGGAACATGTGTTTGTTTAACTTGAAATAACAAATACTTCTTCACAGAAAGTGGCTGTTGTTTCTTGAACTACTTTCAAAAACATTTGATAGTCTGTATGCAAAAGTATGAAATAGTACTTTTTAAGTAATCTCCAAGAAATCTTGCGGTTAAAAATACATTATGGGGTTTTGGTTTTTTTGTTTGTTTTTTTTGTAGGCTACATTTCTTGGTCTCTTTACCATGCACTGCCACCAATGATCTACTACTTCCCCCTCCAGACACTGGCACTCACAGGCCTAGAAGTTTTTGCTGTTGCCTTCTTTTCTCCAATATTCTTGACAATTGGCCCTTTTTGGAGGTTGGCTAACAATAAGTATGTCCTAGCCTTTCTGAGATTGACTATGGTTGGTAAGTATGCACTGCAGTGAGTTATAGATTCCATTTTGTTATCAATGCATAAGAACATTCCAAATTGCCTTAAAATTCAGATAATTACAAAAAGAGACAGGAATAAGAAATTCTCGCTCTCCCCATACTCATATTTTCTTGGTTTCTTTTTTTTAATCTCAAGCTTTTAGCTATAGTCATAGAAATATTTTTTGTAGCCATTGTATTGCATGAATACAGAAAAATCTCATTTCACTTTCATTTCTAGGAGCTTTTCATTTAGTATGAGTGATGCCCAATAGGAAAGGTGTTTTTAATATCACTCAAATATCAGCAAAGCAGGTGGTTTTGTATTGTGACAATGGGTAGGGATGAGACATTACAGAACAGATTGGAGCTATTATAAAAGTAGTCTTTATGAGTGAAACATTCTTTTTTAGTTTCTGAGGCAGTTTATTTCTTCTAAGAATGTATTTTTAAAATTAAATCTATCTACATGCCTGCAGCATAATGATGGGATTATAGGCTCATCCTAAATAAGAAATAACCCTCATATGGACAGTTGCACAGGAAATTTGATCTTAAACTTGGAAAATAGATGCCCCATTTCTCATTCCACAGGCTCCTCCTTAAACCAAGACTTGCTGGGATTCCCACTTTGGTCTTAGCTAACTTGTCGATTTTTTTAAACTTTCTTGGAGGAAGGTTTGGCAGTTACAGCCACATTCAGAAGCAAGTTATTCCTAAAGATTTTGCCACACTGGATGGACTCAGAGGAGACAAGGATCTCCATCTTGTCTAGAGGTGAAAATGCTGCTGCTGAGTGATGTGTTTCAGAAGCAGCAGTTCCTGCCTCCTCATTTGTCAAAATAATATGATAGTCAGATAATCACTTTCCTTATAATTTTCCTCTTTTACTGTTAGAAGACAGGGTAAGATCATCTTATTTACTTTACCTGTGTGGTTTATTTAAAAAGAATTCTTGTTCTTTATGTCTAAAAGAATACTAGAAGTGAGCACCATTTTTTGGTGTCATTGATTTTGATGAAGAATAGTCTTACCATGTTGTCTTTTCCTACTCTTCCCATTATATCCATCCTAATACTTTTCTTGTTGTTTTGTAGTAAGCTTCTCAGCTTCCTGCAGCTTTCTGCATGATCTTCTACTTTAGAAGCTAGGAGTGAGTGTAAGCATTTGAAATTGCACCTTACCTTCCTTCGGATGCGACAGTAACACAAAGCTTGCCATGTTTATTTAAGACTGGTCCTTCAGATCACCTTGCTGTATTAATTAGTTCACTTTACCAAAAGGAATGGAAATAACTTAAAAATGTGTAATTTTTGTTCTGCTAAATAAAGAGTGGTGACTGGCCTATGATGGTCTTTTATGTTAGTTCTGTCCCATCATACTGTGCTACTGATTCTGCTGTTTCTCAATTCTTCCCGCTTTTTCCCTCCTTCATATGGAGACACTTTTATGAATTACCTTTTTGATCTGTTTTCCTTCTCGGAAAGGCCATGGCCTTCCTCTGGGACTTGTTGAACTGTCAGGCAGAAAAATCTACCCCATGCATGCTCCACCCCATTCTACTCAGTCTTCAATTTCACTATCAAATAATATGAAAATTCTTCATGCTTAGATAAAACCAGAATATTTAGAGGGACAATTTTTTTTCCTGTTCTGTTTCTTTCTGCCTTTTCTGGAAGCTTTATTTTCCCTGCAACTTCTAATTTCTATATCCTTTCATACTACTTGATTTTATGTTCTATTTGAAAAAAAACCAAACAACAACAAAGTACCCTGTGTAGTGTCCATTTGCATCTGTGTCTTCAGACAACATACGTTAAGTTTGGCTGTTTGGATAGATATATTTAAGTCTTGGGTGTACTTGCTCAGCAACAAAAGGTGTGTCTGCTCTAACTTGGCAAACCCATGCTAGCTTTAATCAGGGTAGCCCACATGATGAAATATTTGAAGAGGCAGGTTTATGGATTGCCAGCACAATTCAGTGTCAGAAATCTGTGTGTACTGTACATGCAACTTCTGTTGAAGTCCATACAAGTACACCTTCACTACAGATTGATCTTGTTTATCATCTTGGCTCTAAGCTTTGCATCTTTTACTCTGAGCCGGATGAGCAGGTAAACAGTTGGAGGATTCCTAGCACATGTTGCCAGAATCTGCAGCTCCATTTCTGACATTACTTGCTTAACATCTCTTCAAGTTTGACTCATACTCACTTAGCAAATGGCTGGTAGCATAACAGTGTTGCTTCTTCTGCTGTTGTGAATTTTCCACACTGACTTAGGTTGCAGGAATATATGTGGTCCATAGTCACTTGAATTGGAAACCTGTTTGCAGAGTTTAAAACCGCTGGGAATGTGAGGTCACTGTGCCCTGGGAAATGGCAAAGGTGTGTACGCATGCTCTCTTTCAGTGACTGGGAAAGTGTTAGTTTTCAGTAATAAGGTGGCACAAGCTGGTAGCAACCACTCTGAGACCAGATACTGGGCCAGAGAAAGCCTTGTTCACCCCTGCTAAGGCAGTTGATTACTAATCCTTGTGCTATGCATGGTGACTGCTCCCATCTAATAAAGAACATGGCTTTTGCCACAGTGCACTTACTTTTATAAGTGGCCTGCGGCAAAAGCCATATCCTTTTTAGACAGGAGCAGTCACTGTACATAAAACTTTATGGCTTTTGAGTTATCTAAGTGCATGGTTGAGGCATATATGCTCGCTTAGATATTTTATCCATATAGCCTCTTTACGGATTCAATCACCATAAGTACTAAAATTAGAGCAATCACTTGGATTGTTGGATAATTGCTTCATATAATTTTTTCTTTGAAAATGATAACTGCTATAAAGTCATTTATGCCCGGTTTCTAAGCATGCCTGCATTTCTTTGCTTTGTTTAAAAATGTGTAGTGTCATGTGTTTTCAGATGAGTGGTATAGCCACAGACAAGGTTGAACTAATGTTCATTCTTTATTACCTAATCTCTATTGCCTATTAAAGCAACCTCTGTGTATGTGTATTTGTTTGTAGGAAGTTTAGCATCATATCAGGCACCAAATGCTTCCATTAGACTACTCGTCTTGGCTGCTGGTGTTTCTTCTTCATTGGTGGTTCAAACAGTAACATGGTGGTCAGGAAACAGTGTACAAAGGTATTTTCTTATACTGATGGAATTGAACTGATGTTCCTTAATATTAAAAGCCGGTGGTTTGTGGGGTTTTTTGTTTTGTTTTTTGTATTGTTTTGGTTTTTTGTTTTTATTTTTTTGCTGGTGGTGATGGTGGTGGTTTTTTGGTTTTTTTCTTTGTCCTCTAGAAGTTAAGATTTTTTTTTTCCCCCAAATGCTTCACTATTTCAAGAACTGATTCTTACAGGTTCATCAGGATATGGGGCTTCATACTAGGCAAGATAATGCTCCTCGTTCTTCGTATCTGGTATACATCCCTTAATCCAGTGTGGAGCTCACAAGCTGCCAATACTGTCATACTGACAATTGGCTTTGTAGCAGCAGTGGAGCGAATTCATTCAGGTAAGCATATTACAGCAAAGATGGTGGTTATGAAAAGAACCTAAGGTATACCTAGGTATGTGTCACTGGGTTTTGATTCTTTGATTTTTTTCCCCAACACAGTTTGGTTTTTGACCTGATGCATGAGCATTGCATTTAAAAGCCATGGGGTACCTCCAACACATACTTCCTATAACATGGCAGAACTGGTATCACAATTCAGAAAACCTGTAGTAAGTTGGTACTGGAACTGCCTCTTTTTCCTACTTGCAGTGTCAATAATATGACAGTAACACAAACAAAGACTAGACCAGTAAAACCAGAATGAAACGTCTTTCCAGCATGAAACATCTATGGTATTTTTGTTATTATGTTAATTCAGTTTGCACTTTGAGTTTCTCTGCTAATGCGTATCTACTAACAGAGAAGGGGAGACAAGACAAAGTTGGGGAACAGCTGATATGTCAAAATAAACAGAAAGAATTGGCAGAGTGGACAACTTGTCCTGGTTAAAATGCGACCAAGTTCTTGGCGTGTTTGTACAGAGTACACAGCAGTGGGGGCTGGCATAGGCTAAACTGGGGAGGTGGTATTGCCTAGGAAAGCAGCAAGGCTGGGTTGATTAGTTAAGGCAGCTCATGTTAGATCCTCACAATCTCCTTCCTTCTCAGTATAACCTTGATGAATTAATTGGAAGATAAAACCTTATCTATGTGTAAGTGGGTAGAAGTTAGCATAACGCATATTGTTTGTAAGCTTGCATTACATGATATAAATTAAGCCTGAGCTTTCACCAGAATTTAGGAAGGGAATCTGCTGCAGGAGGTTAGGAAGGAAGTCTATCTTGTTTGTGGGTGACAAAGTGATGTACCTATGCAATTAAAGGTTCTGCTTTTTCCTTAGATGAGAGAGATTCTAAAGTGCATGGAAAAAAGGAGAAGGAAGGGAGTTTGCTTCTGGCTTATTTGGTAGTGTCAGGTTTTGTTCTTATCAGAGTTTAGAGTTTCAGAGAACAGAATCCTTTGAACAAATTCTAATAAGTTTTCTGCTGATTTTCAAAGCAAATTTAAATATTTAAAGTCCAATATTATGAAAAGAATAAGATGGCCAAGTTGTCATTTTTGCACACTTATGGTGAGTATATTTTTTTGAGAGACCTGTGGTTGTTAGTAGGGATTTTAAATTTTTTTTGGTGTTATCAATTTCTGATAACACAATCCTAATCAGATAAATTAGCTTTTGTGCATGTAATTTATTCTGGAAAATTTGTGATTTTGGCTATTTCTTTTTCTCAGTAACTCTTGCTAATAGGATTTGACAGTTTGCTTAGCTGTATTTCTGGTCTTAATTCTAGGTGGAGAAAAGAGGAAACAAGAAACAAATAAAGCTGGTAATGTGGTTAGAGAGACTGCTTCCCATCCTCATTGGTTTTTATCAGGGATTGCTTTTGGCAGCCTCATGTTCCTCATTCTGTGGATATTTGGGGAGGTTTCCTTAATTTCTAGATGGGCAGTAAGTGGACATCCACATACAGGTCCAGATCCTAATCCATATGGGTAAGTGTATTATTATCATTATTATTATTACTTCAAAGTTATAATCAAAATCCCGTATTGTAGGTAGTGGGTGACAAATTAAAACTCAACCAGATGACGGTATAAGAATTTAGATAGAAAAAAGTGGGTATAAGGTACTTCAACCAGAAGATTCATTCTTCCTTTCAGATATCTCTGAGCATTTTGTCCAGACTTGGAAACCCTAAATTTTTCTGATACAGAACTATTTTTATTTCAGGACTAAAATCTTGGTTTGCCACATTGCAAAACAATTTTTAGATGAGTTTCAAGGACGTATGAATGCAGTACATCTATAATATGCAGTAAATTAGTCTAGCAGTTGGCTTCAGAGAGGAGATGATCAGAGATGCATGCACATAAATAAAGTAAACTGTGTACAATATTAAAAGATATACTTCTGTAGAAGTTTTCATTAGTAAGAATGTAGTCTTAATGCTGTGTGTGGTTTATTCAGGTTCCAAAATCTAGAAAAAGACCAAATTAGTCATTCTGAATCGACTACAAGTGGTAGCAGGTGGCAGAGTTTATAATTTAGAATTGGTATACAAAAGAGCTACCCAAAACTGAGAGCAGTGTTAGATACTGTAGGATTCATTTGACATGAAGAAAATGCTTTTGTTTGGAGTGGATCTTTCCTGTCATTTTTTCTGAGTTGTTTTTGCCTTTTGTACCAGGATTTCAGTGGACTGCTTTTGCTGCTGAACACAGCTCACTTATACATGGCAATAAATAGCCATTATTTTCAACTGGATGTTTTTTACATCCAGTAAAAGGGAGAAAACGTACCTGGGTGCGAGCAAAATTAGCTCTGTTTAAAGTAAAACTTTATATTACAATATATTATTACCAAGGACCCATGTCTGTATATCTAGAAGTTTCTTTTTCAATGCCAGATGTTTTAAAAATCATATTACTATAAGTTTTCTTTTTCTTTCTTGTTGTATTAGAGGTACAGTTCTGTTGGGCCTTGCTCATGGACTGATGCTTTCATTTTGGAGCTGGTCTTCTGTCATCAGTTTTGCGTTGTTTCTCACAGGTAGGTGCAAATCCTGAGCAGAACTTTTGTCTGTTACCTTATTCCCTTTACTCAAGTCCTCTGACCTTACACCACATCTCAGAAAAGTGTGGCTAATAAAAGCCTCCTTTTCTCTGCCACTGACTGTAGTACACATATGTCTGACCAGTTGACTAAGGATTCCAGGCCAAATCTCCAGGCCACTGCAGAGCAGTGTTACTGTCTTCAGAAGCCCCTGTTAAGGTTCTGTTCCCTTGAGCAGCATCTCAGTTCTCACCATCTGCATTGTATAGCAGTTGGACTTGATCTGAGAGGTCTTTTTCAACCTTAGTGATTAAATGATAAGGCCATAATCTAGGGTTATGGGGTTGAGATGACACAAGCCTCTCAATTCCACAGGAGGCAAAATAACTTGTAATTTAACAAACAGTCCACCTGAAGACAAGCTTACCTCCTATCTCTTTATTTTCCAAGTTCTGCAGGCAGTAAAATAGTATGAACCTGGAGGTTTTAGTGTTAAGAAATGTGTGTGCACATTGTAATATAAGCATGAACATTTTATTTTTGATGTAAACGCATTGATTATTTAAAACAAGTACAGAAAGGTTCTTTAATTGATTGAAGTATTCTATTCTAAAATGCTAAGAACCTTGATGTATAAGGGTTAAATATTAAAAGTATAATATTATACTTTATACACCATTTTCTTTCATGGTGTGACAGTTAGTAAATATTCTTAACTACAATAATATTTTAAAATGAAATTGTCCTGTTATAGAGAGTTTCTGTGGTTGTTAATCCTCTCTTTGGTGTCAAATTCTGAAATCAAAGATAGCATGGTAAGTCAAGGATCTTTAAGTTAGTAAAAGATTAATGATTGCTTTCTTGCCCATCATATAGTTATCTACAGGGAGAGAAGATCAGGAAAAATATGTTTTCTCTTCATATTAACCTACTGGATTCTTTCTCTATTATGGTTATTAGGGTAAAAGAGGCTCATAACTGGCAAACGTGTTACTCTCTTAAGAACTGCATCATTCCTCTGTTGTGCTGAAGTACTCTGTAAGAAAAACTGTTCAGTTTTGCCTCTTGATGATTCTCTACTGTTTTTTGCTATACTGTTTTCAGCTGAATAGGCAATGTTTAAAAGAACAAGATACTGGGAAAAATAAGACTGTCTTTGGCTACTGTGAATAACTGTCCTTCTTCTGATGCAGTTTTCATGGCTGCAAAGCACAATTATATTTCCCAGACTCTATTTTTTCTCTAGGCAGAATATAAAAAAGAATGTGGTGGATAATATACCTGACTGAGACTTACTCTATTCTTTTCTATCCCTTCACAGGTTTAGCGTCTTCAGCTGGTCTCCTTTATTTACATACCTGGAGTGCTGCTGTTGCAGGCAACATTCTTGGTATCTTTACTATGTGTGTGTGGCCTCAACTAGCTGGACGCTTTGTTAGCTGTCTGCATCCTGGGAAAGCCATGAGTACAGCCATGTTTGCCTATGTTCTTGAATTATTCTTCTGTGTGTGGTGTACAGCTTATAAATTTGTACCTGGAGGAGTTTACATTAGAGAAAGCTCCCATCTTCTTTTAGGTACATTTGTGATAACGAACAAATACAAATATGGAAATGTATCTAGTGTATAAAGAGTCTTTTCAAATGCTCAGTTACTATTTGATCTACTATGGTGAGAGTTTCAGTGCAAAAATTAATGAGACATGCAAAAAATAATCTACTGCCATTTGTGTACAAAAAATAATCTACTTGTTTCTTTACTGTTAGAAATAGTCTAAAATGTGGACAGAAAATGGAATTCAGTTGAGGGAAAATGGCAAAGTAAAAAAATGTCTGATAACTAAATATGCAGTGGAGGAAGAGATCTGTTAATCAGTCACCCTAAAAATATGGTTGCAATCCAGGGTGTGAATGCACAAATATGCTGCCTACCTAAGGTAGCAGTGCCTCAGGTAACAGGGTAGCTACTGGGACTGTAACGTAATTCAGTACATTTATTTAGCACTGCTCTGCAGAGCAAAGTGCAGCATCCTGCTGATCTAGCTAGTCTACAATTTGAGACCTGAGCTTCTTTCCCATGTGTCCCTACCTGATGTTGTGTGGACACACCAGCATGTTTGAGGGGATTTAGATGAGCTTGTTGTGTCAGAAACATGTGAACAGGACAGGAAGAAAAGAAATCGTCAGGTATTTGTAAATAAGGAAGAACTGAGTTGAGCAAATAGTTGAGCATTTGGCATTGGCAAAATGATTGCTTGATGTGGGTGGAGAGGTGGAAAGGAAACCAACCCTTCCTGGTTTTGTCTCCAGAAATATTTTCGCAATAGGTACTAACATGTTTCAGTGGCGTATTTCACTAACTATATTTAAACAATGCCAAACATTGTCTTGGGCTAATTGTGTGGCACATTTTTAAAATGTGACGCATTAGCCTATATTTTATTTGGAAAGGATTAACGAATGCTATGCTTAACTTGTTGCTTCAAAAGTTTTAGATTTCATAAATATCTTTGCAACCACTTTGTGTCATTCCAGTTTCTTACTTTCCACATGTATTTCTTATATTACAGCAATCACATGATGGATTTGAGCTCATTATGTTTTGAGAAGAGTTTCGTTCCATTATTGCATTGTTTTCTTTGTTCTGAAAGCACTCTGAGGAGTCTTTAGAAACAGTTATCTAACTAATTAATTTTTTTTTAAGTAATATGAAGAAAGCATGTGGTAGAGAAGTGTCAAATGCATTCTTGAGTAATGCTTTGACAAAAGAAATACTTTTATTAAAAATCCCTCTGTTACTTCCTTTGAAATGCACACCTGTGATTAATTTACCTGGCATGATCACTAGGTAGTAACACAGAGATGGCCCTAATTTTCTCTTTGGTAAAGAAAACTGTAGATGGAACACATCTGAGCTGATGGCACTACAATTGTTTAAATTCCATCTGAGAATCCAGTTTCTGTCTTTTTCATGCCATCCCATAGCTTATCAAAGAATATACCATGAGACTGTATATTTGTTGCTGTGCTTTTACCCTTACAGCTTGGCTTTCTGGCAAAATGCTTGTTTACTTCTGGTTTCTTTCAGGTGCAAGTGCTATTTCTTGCTTTCTTCTCCTGTCCAATATCCTGCCTTTCTCTAGCTGCAGTTTGGGTAGGGAACTGCACCAGGAAAAGCGACAATGAAAGTAAGATCAATGTATTCAGAACTTCTATGCTGCTTCACTGTTATGTGATATAATGCTGAGGGGTCAGATTCCTGGTCTTCATCAACTTTAATGGCTATGAATCAGTCTCTTTTTGAGAAAGGTTTTGAGTGCCCCCTTAGTAATTGCACTAGGCCCAGTGTCCTGGTTTGCAAACTTTCACTGCAACTAATGTAACAAGTAACGGCAATAAAAAAATACTGAGTAATAGTAGGCTATTACTCTGAAGTAAAACATGGCTTCTATGATTAATTAACTATGCCACAAAGATATTACGGGCATATATCTTCTCCAGCAGAGCTCTTATCCAATTCATTATCCTCCCATGCTTTCTTTGAAGGTAATTGGATCCTTTATCTCATAAGGGATTGGAAAAGACCTTAGACTATTATTCTGAGCAACTTAAAGAAAGATACGATCCCCATACATTGCAACAGTTAGTGCACTGAAGTTGCTTACTAGCTTTTAAAATATAGTAGGTGTGGGTGTGTTTAGTTGTCTGTTCTTAAAAAGCAGAACTATTTCTGTTGGCTCTGGAGTTCCAGAATACAAGTTGGTGCCATGTTAAATTTGGCTTCCAATCTGATGCAGCCTGCTTACACAGTTTTAGAACAAAGTGTTGAGCAATTGCTTTTGTGGTTCCTATATGAAAAATGTGTTACTTGTGTCTTGGTGACAGAGCAGTTCATTGTCAAAGATAATAGATATCTGCAATCATCAGTGTACTTTTTTCATCAAGCTGTTATTTTACGGTTCTATAATATGTAGATGTAACTCAATTGTTCTTGTCCAGGTTAATTTCGGTAAACTTTATAAACAGTGGGCCCAGCTGAGAGTTGCAGCCATCAATACGGCCTGGAAGGATTTTAGCATAATTTATCTATCATGTGTGGGACTTTTTAATAATACCCTGGAACTGTACAGCAAATCAGTCTTTACTTGAGAATGCTGTCAATAAATCTCATAGTTCCTGCATTGCCACGTTAGGTGTGGCATTTATCTGCATTTGTGCTTTGAATCATCTTTGTTGTTGGAGCCATAAGGTTGTTGTGTTGCAACACAACAGCTGGGAGTTTATAAAAGATGTGTTTATGAGCAATGTTTAATATGTTAAAGGCCTATGAAAAAACTATTTATTTATATTTTTACAGGTTTTATAATGTTATGTATTGGGGTAGACTTTCTGACAGGACCCAAGAAAGACCTTAGCTCTGTCTTTGAAGTGAAAAGTAATCAAAAACCACTCTTCAAAAAGACTAAAAACTATATTAAACTACGTAAGTATAATTTTAGTCCCTTTCCTCCAAGACTCTAGGAATACTGTCTGAGGAAAAAATGTAACACTGCAGAGTGTTTTGCTCAGATGTTTTAGAAATTTTTTTTTGCTACTAGTTTTAGAGACAGACTTGTAGTTGGTATTTCCCTAGTTCCAGGTTAATGATGACATATACTACTGGAAGATCTGACTCACTGTGATTGTGGCTGACAGAAGCTGATCCTAATGGAGTGTGTTAAATAGAGACCAGAAACTGGGCAAAAACCAAAATGTGAAAATGTCTTCAGCATCTTTTGTGGTTTCATTTTAGCAGTTGAGGAGGAGGCCTCTCTACCTTGGGATTTACGTTGTGTGTACAAAAGATGTGACTGATTTCCCAGCCCATTCAGTGTGGCGATTTGGAAGCAGTTGGGTGTGACAGCATTGCTAGGGCTGTGTGAGCTGGCTGGCAGTGTGGTGGGACTGGGCTGCTGTTCAGAGTGACACTGCTGCGAGAGGAGGCCATCCTGCAGGGCCTGCTGTGGCCAACAGCACAGCACAGCACTTGGGCCTGGCTCTGTGCTCAGACCAGGCCTATCCTTGGGAAAACATTGTCATCTGCTGCCTGTGAAATATGCCTAAAGATTCCAGCTTTTCAGATTATATAAATGAGGTCTGCTGCTTTCCTTAGATTTTGAAGGAAAATATCAAATGTTTGAGGTTTTATCAATTTTTGGCTTTTAAACCATATGAATATTTTCATCTGTTTCTCTGCAATCATTTGAGACCCTGATTTGTTTTCATTGTCAGCTTACTGTTTCTAAAGAAAAAAGTCTGTCAATAGTGTGAAGTTTGGTAAAGGAGCAAAATGCTAGGCATTAGGCCATGGTAACCCTACAGAGATCAGGATGCTGGAGATTCCAATTCCTGCATCTTCTTCTGTGACTTTGAAACAAAGTACTTGCCATTTGTGTACATTTTGCTGCATTTGGAAAAGGAGATAATAGTGCTTCACAGTTTTTGAGGGCTGTTTCTGGAATGTTTGTGGAGTTCTTTACCCTTTATACTCAGGGGCCAAAAGAATGTGGCTTGTGAGAGTTCGTGTTTCAGAGGCAACATGAGCACCATTTCAAGTGGTTTGAATATTACTGCTAAGAAACATTTCACAGAAGTAAATTAATATTTCAAAATACTACCTGTCACAAATCACAGCCCTTGCTCAGCTAATTTTGTAACATTGCAACAGTACCTCTTGTACTTCCTCATCATGCCCAGAATTGTACTGTTTCTCCTCAGCTTCCCCTCTAAGCCCCTTTGTGTCTTGCAGAGTATGAAATCACTTGACATGTGCTAATATAAGTAGCATGTCTGTCCTTCTGACATCATCCATTTTAAAATGTATTTAAATTTCACACAAAACTGTTCCAGAAAACTTGCATTAAAATAATTTCATATCTTTTTAAATATATGAAAGAATAAACTGGAGTTACCAAAATTGTTGTAGATAGCATATGCCACATGAAATAACTAGAGAGGGCTTTGATTATCAAATTACATTGTGCTGAATGATGAGAGCTCCTAAGTGCACACTGTGGTTATTTGTAAGGCTACAAAAGCAATGGGAAAGCTCTGAATATGCTTTCTATGAATATGCACTGCCTTTCCAAGAGTCAAACAAATGACCTCTCTGGAAGTCTGGCAAGAGTCACATCCTTCTGACACCTAAGGGCTTGTGACATTTTATTCCACACATTTTATTAATACAAAATAAAAATGGTGTACTACAAATGCATACTTGGACACAAAAAGAAAAACACTGAAGGGTTTACATGATGCTCTTGCTCATGTCTTATAATGAATTTTCCAGTAGGTAGAAATTTTACGTAACTATTCAAAGGAGTTTTGGTACATTTTACCTGCTCAGCTCAGGTAAAATGTACCAAAATTTACCTGCTTACCTCAACAACACCTTTTGTGTTTTGGAGAGTGTATTTGCACACATACACATATTCTGCACACATAGATACTGCCTTAATCTGATGTTATCGCTTAAATGTACACATTTCTCATTCTATGAATAGCACATCTTAGAATAACAGTGTCATTTTAACAGCAATAATAACGTTATTTTTTCTTGCATTAAAAACATTTTTTCTGTGTTTTTCTATTTCAAGTATTATGGCTGTTTGTTGGTGTTGGTTTGCTTGGATTGGGTTTACGTTATAAAACTTACCACAAGAAGTTGGGCCAAGGGGTGAGTAGGGTGTTTGTGAGAATGGTAACTTTCAAATATACAGTAAAATGTGTTTGTGATAGCTTAGGTGTGTTAATTGTTGCTGAAGAAATCTTTGTAACCAAATATTCAGAAAAACTAATGCATAAATGAAGATGCAAAAATTTAATTTATAAATTCATGTCGAATTGGAATGTCCTGGTCTTTGGAGATTTATAGCGATGCTACAAAGGAAAAAAATGTTTTGAAAATTTGAGAGATTCTTGCCTTGTATGTTTAATTTGAACATTACTTTTATAAATTAGTTTATTTGAACTGTATTCAAACTAGACAATGCTGTTAGCAACCTGACCTCATGTAGGGGAAGTTTGAACAGATAACCTCCTGAGGTTTCTTTCAGATGAAGGAAATCTGTGGTTCTATATTGTATCATAACTCTGAATTGAAGCTCCCTGAAAAGTTGGTTGACTTAAATTAGACTTAGACTAGTTCTGGAAATTGGATAAAAATTAGGAGATTCCAGTTATCTATCTGGCAAGAAAATAAGTATTGCAGTGGTAATAATAAGATGGCTAACACTCATGAAGTTTAGTGTTAGATTCACAAACATGCACGAATTTATAGAATTAACTTTCTTTCTTCAATTAATTCAGGTTTGTAGTACCTTATTGTCTGGCAAAAAGTGGGTAGTTCCTCTTAGTAAGATGAAAATATTCATTCTCTCTTTCCTCTTCATTTATTTACTGTTACTTGTATTAATTCATTTCAAGTATCATAACTTTTATTCCCTTCTTAATAGCAGATTTTGTATTTTGTAATTCTGACAGCTTTATTAGGAAAATATATTGGTTAAAACATCTTTTCTTGTATGTCTTTTATGGCACGATATGTCTGATGTTGTTTACTGCAAAGCTATAATATGTAAAATTGGAATTGTATTTAACTTTTTTCCATTTATTTTTTGAGGTTCCAAAAAGGGATTTCTCTGCTGTGATCTGGCCTTTTAGATTTGGATACGACAATGAAGGATGGTCTAATTTGGAAGGATCAGCTAATTTGCTTAATCAGACAGGTAACTTTTTTTCTCCCCACTTCATTTACATTTGGGAGGATTCATCTGAAGAGGCAGAAGTGCAAACACCTGCTTGGTAACTGAGGCCATTTTTGCATTAACACAAGATCCTGTGTTTAGTGGCTTTCCCCTCAAATTGTGAGCTGTTCCAGTACAATCACTTCAGTCAAAAATCCATTTGCAGAGGTGATAATTTGTTTAATATGTTTTAAAAATATTTCTGGTCAGAGGAAACACTTTATTTCTTATTTGGATTTTTCTTCTCATATTGCTGATGAGTTACTTGTCTATAGAGAAATTCTTTGCATAAATCAAATAATATCCTTTTAGATAAAATACAATGTTTTATAACTTCTCTGTGGGTTTTTTTAGACGTGATGCATTATATAATTCCTAAAGTGTGTGAAATTCAAATGTTCTAAACAATGAATACAGGGGAGAAACAGACAAGTCTGTTTCCATCACTGAAGGAGACCAATGTATACAAGAAGCAGCTGTAGCTTGGTTGTCACGATTTTACTGTAAAGAAGACTGTCTAAACTGTTGCTCATGGGCAAAATTTTGGTTGGAAAATTAGCAATAGGAAATGAAGAATTTGGACTCAGGATTGGTGCTGTTGCAGAGGGCATTGAAAGGAATTGGTCAGTAGTGCTTGTAGGTGTTACTTTTTTCCTGTGATGCCCCTGAAATAGGGTAGACAGGGGACTGGCAGTTTAAGATCTAAGGCAGTTCAGGAGATTAGGAAATGTCCCTGCTGCCATTCCAGCATTTGTTGTTCTCCAGTCCACCACAGGATTTTCCTGAGCAGCTCAGGCTTTACAGACCCAAGCAGTGAAAAGGCACTGACAGCTGCTCCTGTGCAAGTCTTGATTTTGTGGCAGAGATATACAGAAGTTAGTGAAGAGTTAAGAGACTGATTTTAGCGTTGTTCACTCCATTGTCCCATGGCCAAAGTTTCAGAGATCTGGGCTCTGGTGGCTGTTTGGTGATATGGAAAAACAGCCAGGACATTTAATGAATTGAAATTTGGAGCATTCTTGTACATAAGTAATTCCGTAGTTCATGTCTGGGTGCTTATTTAATCTTTGCGTATTTATTTATGAATTTTAATGAGTGCATTTATTTCTGGTATCTATAGTTTAAATTAATGAATATTAGAAAAAGTGATTACATGGTTATGTCCATTGGCATTTCTTTGTGAAAATGAAATATCACTTCTAAAAAAGACAGTTGGGAAGTCAAAAAGGCAGCAAATTCCAAACTGTAAATTAATAAATCCTAATCTCTAAGAAGTGGGGACAGTATTCTGGAGTTTTATATTACAGGTATATTGTTAAATAAAATACTGCATTAACATTGTCAGTAAATGCATTCATTAATGCATTCAGAGTTAGGCTAGAAATTCCTATACGAGAGCCACAGAGGAAAGAGGGGCTATCTGCTTCAGGATAGGGGTAGTCTTTAAAGATGCAGTGGTGTGTGTTCCTTGGGCTCATCTCTCTGTTGGAATAGTGAAGATGCAACATGTAATGACTTTTGTGACTGGAATTTTTGTTTGCTCTGAAGGGATCCAACATCAACCTTTCTTAATGGTTTCAGTTACTGTTTCTGTGATCAGCATGTATGCTAATGATATAGAAGGAAAAACCTGGGAATCCACTTAAGAGCCTCCATTTTCCCTGCTGACAATGCTTTACATGCTACATATGACATTTCAAAAGTAAAAAATCTTCTGCGTTGAGTGTGCTGGATGGAGTGGCCATAATTCCTTGTGGAAGAGCTATGGGTGGTGACCCTCTTTCCTTTCTTGTGTAGAACACTCCAAGGGGAGGCATAATTGCAGCAAGAAGGGAGCACTTGGAGCACTTGCTGCTGCTGCAGCTGTACTGACCTGCTGCTCAAGTTGAGTCTGGATGGTTCAGCCATCCTGTGAGCAGCTTGCAGACTCCCACTTTCCTTCAGGCATGGACACATCTTTCTTACATGCCAGTTCCTCGAGGGACTGCATAGTTCTTCCTGTATCCTGCAGTTAAAATATAGGTGAACCCATCGTGTTCCCCTGGCAAAACCATATCTCTGCATGTAAATGGGGAGGGACCACAGTACTGTAAGAAAGTGAGGTGGCTGCAGATGGTCAGCAGGAGCTGGGGGCCCTTCTGTTACCATGCCTTGGGATTGGCACTAGGTTTTTCTGGGCTTAATAACAAAAAATATTTTGGCAACAGCATCCAATTCTGTCTTGCACAGGACCCTTTGAAGTACAATAGGATTTGGTAGATGAAGGGAAGAGCAGATATGCTATGTAGTGTTTGTTCATCAAGTTGAAAGCAGTAGACTTGCTGTTAGTTTGTGTGTGCCCAGTATCTCTAACGCTTTTGAAATGGCATGAGGTCTGCACAGGCCCGCTGTACTCTGGAGTCTCATGTATCTCTGGTTATGTACCAAGGATGAGCTATGGCAAGCAGACACTAAGTACATCTTCATCAGAGGTTGTGTGGCCTGCAGTAGACAGAAGTTTGGGCATGACTTTATGGTCAACATTGATTTGCCTTGACTGACTCCTGAAGGGCTTGTGTCCATCCCTCTGTAACCAAAAGGGAAATAATGACATTATGTAGTTTTTTGTAAGTCCCATTTATATGTTATATATAAATAGTTATAAATGTGATTTTTTTTTCCTTTTTCCTCCCCATTTTAGGAGCAGATTTTATCACTATAATAGAGAGTGATGCCTCTAAGCCATTCATTGGAAACCATGATCCAACAATGTGGCTAGGAGAAAGACTAGGATTTTATACGGATTTTGGTCCAAGCACAAGAGATCACACTTGGGGGTAAGTCGTCTTTACATGCACAGTGACAGTAAACAGATGTAAATATACTGCCCAATATAAACTGCACTAATACAGGTGCAAAGAACAGTTGGAATGATAATCACTGTAATCACTTTTTGAAGCTTGTCGTTCAGGAAGAGGCTTTGGTTCATTAGCATTACCGTGCAATGTGGATGGAGTTTCCTCATTGTTAAACACGATCAGGTTTTGGTGCTTGCCCCTGAAAGGTACTTTGGTTTTGGTGATACAGAGAATGGCATCCTGCCCTTTAATGTACAGTTTTGGAAGTTCAGCATTCCAAATACTGTATCTCATGCCCTTTTCACATTGTTTTGGGCTATGAGAATTTTCAGACTTAAAAAGCAGTTGATAGCAGATGGAAAATCACATCAGGAGGCATGAGAAATTTTCAATTCATTAAATCCAGCTTGGGCTGTATAATGGGAAATGGGAATAGAAAGGTACATAACCAGGTATTTTGTGTCTAATTTTACCTTAATGCTTGACCACCTACCAGTTGCATATCTTTAAATATCTTTGCCCTCTGGAAAAACAGTGGCATATTATGTGGCTTTTATTTTTCAGGGCGATATGCACATCTCTACGGCAGATGGAACTTCCTACTGATGTCGCAATGGCTATTTAATTTTTGCCATGTGTGAGGGGTATTTAGTAACTTTATTCTTCCAGAGCCTATCTATTTGAGGCAGAATGGGGCAGAGAAATCATTCTCTGACATTTTATTAATGAAATACATTGAAAAACCTGATGCAAAATGTCTAAACAGAAGCTGAAAAAAGAGAAACCTCCCATTTTAAAGATGTATTTCTACCTACTTCTCATTTTAATAAAATACATTTTAATTTCTAGTAATATAAAATTCTGTTTTGTCTGAAATACAGATTGTGAAAAGCTCAGTGAAAGAATTCATATATATGGAGCGATATTTCTTAGTGTAGGAATTAACTTGATAATATATTTTTAGACATGTACTTAAGCAGTATTTTAGAGGGAAACCTATATTCAGAAAAATACACTAGAGATGGTTTGTATTCTGATGTTATAGTTTTATTCAGTGACTATTAGGGTTCTGCTCACATTTATCTGCTTAGTTCACACCTTTGATGCTTGTGAACCACAAAATGTAACTTTTGCCTCTCGTCATGTAGGATTATGGCACTATCAAGGTATCCAATTGTAAAATCGACCCATCACCTCCTTCCATCTCCAGAGGGAGAGATTGCACCTGCCATCTCCCTGACTGTCAACTTCACAGGGAAGCTGGTTGATTTTGTTGTCGCTCACTTTGGAAATGAAGAGTGTGTATTTTATTTATTTTTACATATAATGTATAAAGTCATGTAATGTAATTTGCAAACTTCTTGGATTTCTTTTGTACACTTTAAAATCTTCTGTCATAATATTGGTACTAGCAGGACATTTGAAGAAATATTATGATAGTTTAAAATTGGGTAATCTACTTGTTTAAAATTTTGAAGCATTTTTAAAGTAGGACAAATGTGTCATGTAAAACTCAGCTGAACTTACTATCAGAATAGCAGAGTTTTAAACATACTGTTCTGCAAAAGCACAACAAATGATAGGGCTACAGATGCATCTCAGTGCAGGATAGCATCCTTCTGACTTTTTGCATGTGGAATAGATCTATTACATTTCACAGTGAGTGCAGATAGGTACAGTTAGAGATAAATTAAATGAATGGAAAAATGTTATTAAAAATAAAAAGTAACAAATCCGAAACCTCCAAGAAAGGAAAGTGTTGAAACAGCAACAAAAATATCCATCACTTTCCTTCTAAGAGTATACAAGTGGAAATATGAAGTCTGATCTCTGCATTCAGAAAGGCAAAATTATACAAATAACTCGAATAAGTGATAGAAAAGGATAAGGTATATATTTCAATTCTTGAAAACAATGTTTTCATTACTTGTATGTAATGAATATTAATTAGAGATAGTTTTGTGAATGCTCCATGTAGCTGTAATTTCTGTTATATTTGATGGGATATCTAGTATGTTTGTGGCTATGTAGTAAGATTTGTAATTTTAAAGAAAACTTGTTACAATTCATGGAGATGCAAATTAATGGATAGGCAATTAATGGATAGAATATTAAAACACAAATAAGCTGCTCAGAAAGCCATAGGAATTCTCTGTATCCCATTTCCTTCCCCTGAGTAGAAACTGCACCAAATCTGCAAATTGTTTATATATTTCTCATTTACTAAACAAATATAGTTGTCAGAACTCCCCATTTTTAATTCTAGAAAGGAATTTAATTCACAGATTATTAGACTTGCCTGTCTGAGAAACTGTATGTCAAAGTAGAAGAAAATAACATTGTATTCTCCCCTGGCAGAGAAATGAGATCAAGATGAAATAGAAAATATGAGGAGACACATGGGAAACGAGTG
>VZTN01024636.1:59067-79905 GCA_013400515.1 Erpornis zantholeuca | reverse complement strand
CGCTGCCCGGCCCGGCCCGTGTGCGCCCGCCCGCCCCTTCTGCGGGCCTTCAGAATGCTCCAGTGTTAGGGTTTTAAAAATGCCCCAATGTCAGTGTTTCGGCAACGCTCGTATAGACCACCAGCTCTCACTTCATCCTCTTGTTTATTTCCATCTTTTGCTCCCTGTGCTGCCTCCTGTCACAGAATCACAGAGTCAATTAGGTTGGAAAAGGCTTCTAAGATCATCGAGTCCAACCTACAACTGAACATCACTGTGTCAACCAGACCATGGGCACTGAGTGCCACGTACAGTCTTACCTTAAACACTTTCAGGGATGGTGACCTCACCACCTCCTTGGACAATCCATTCCAATGTTTTATTCATTCTTTCTGTGAAGAAATTACTCCTGATGTCCAACCTAAACCTCCCCTGGTGCAGCTTGAGACTACATCCTCTTGTCCTGCACTGGTTGCCTGGGACAAAAAACCAACCCTCACCTGGCTACATCTTCCTTTCAGGTGGTTGCAGGGAGCAATGAAGTCTCCCCTGAGCCTCCTTTTCTGCAGGCTAAATAATCCCAGCTCCCTCAGTGGCTCCTCATAGGACTTATGCCCCAGATCCCTCACCAGCTCTGTTGCCTTTCTCTGAACTCACTCTGGCACCTCAATGTCTATCCTGAATTGAGGGGTCCAGAATTGGACACAGCACTCCAAGTGTGGCCTCACCAGTGCCGAGTACAGGGGGACAATCACTTCCCCAGTCCTGCTGGCCACACTATTCCTGATACAGTTCAGGAAGCCATTGGCCTTCTTGGCCACCTGGGCACACTGCTGGCTCATGTCCTTCTCTAGACACAGCCCAAGCCTCCTCTTGGAGCTTGAGTTATAAAAACCCTGCACTTCAGCTGGGTCAGTTATTTTTCCAAATGTTGTTTTGCACAGGACTGAGGACATTTTTGATACCAAGACTTTTGTAGAGAATATAGTTCCAAGCATCCACTTGTAGCTGGGAAGATAACAGTATGACTGTAAAGCAGTGGTGGCAGGCAAAGGATCTGGCCAGCAAAGCATGCTCCCCTGCTGGGCTTGGGGAATACCTTTCAGCATATTTTGAAATAAATAGAGATATTTGTATGTAAATTTTATGATGAAATTTTGATTTGTGTTTGGTAGTGAGTATAAAATTCCAACTTTTGGTGATGAATTTTTCAAGTATTTATAGAGAATGAAGCAGTGAGGGCCTAGGGCACCCTGGAAAATGGGGATATGTGAATACTTGAAATTTAGGTACTACAGACTGCAGTTGAGAGTACAAGACAGACACCATTTGTATCAGATAGTTTGGGCAGAATGTCAGGCTTCTTAAACTGTTTTTCAGTCTTGTCCAGCTTGCAGTGGCCTCACCATGCAGTTACTCACCTCTGAGCATTGCCTACTATGAAAACTCTCACTTCATGAAGAAGCAGCGTGGCAGTAACAGAGAGGTGGGTTTAACAAAAGAAGGTTTGTAGACCTTAATCTTGTGTTTTGCATGTGGGACATCTCCCACTATGATGCATCTTATGAATATCCACAATGTCTTCATGGGCTTTGGGCCTTTGGCCTTCTTGGCCTGACATCTTAGGTCTTCTAGTAGTTTACAAACAATTATTTTAAAACTATCTCTGACACCTCCTACATTTATAAGTTTTCAGTGGGGACTTGACATTATCCAATTACTTTGGCCTATGCAAAGATTCATTCACAATCAATCTCTTTTCTGCTATCAAATTAATTTTTCTACTTGCCAGTGTCATTTAATGGCAATATTGCTTGATAGGGCTGTCACATTTCCTCAGTGTTGTGTATCCACTAGGTGTCACATTCTTGCCATGCAATGAATTCTTAACTGTTACACTCTCATTTTCTCTCTAGAAAGTTCACATTTTGCTAGCCATGCATAACGGTTAGCACATAATGCCATGTTCACAAAAAAAAATAGGATTCATTAGTAGATGGTGGATGTGTCTACAAAATAATCCACACACGCATCCACTGCTGGCGCAGTGGAAACAGTCTCACCATGATGGCAAAAAGCAAATTACTTTGTGCCAATCACAGTGTTGTAGCGACTAGAAATTTTCTCTTAAGAGGATTAGCTAATTTAAAGACGAATCAGGTATGCCCATCCTAAATTGAAGACTGCACTAGGACTATAGCTAAATATAAATCTCAAGCTTGTCTCTGGTAGCGACTGTAGTCCAGTCTTGTGATTCTGCTAGCTGATTATAGCATTTTCATGGTCTGTCTCAGTCAGGCACCATGCAGACTGCAGACACAGTAGAATAGATGAGCTGTGGCAAGGCAGGAAAAAAAAAAGGGAAAAAAAAAAAGAGAGACAAAAGAAGAATCCACGAAAATTTCAAGAGCAGAGGATTTATTTTTATTCTGTGGTTAACTCTCTTCCTCCCTGGACTAATGACTACCACAGTACTTAATTAAATTAACATCCTATTAACCTACCATGAAGTGAAACTGGCTTTTATACCTGGTTGACACTTCAATCATATTTTGTGTGTAGTTCAATGGCTAGCTGAGCCCATCCCGCATCTCACTGCTACTAAAAGGGTGAAATTTCACTCCCAGTCCACCATTATAATTTCCTTCTCCCTGTACCCACACTGCCAGATCTAAGGCTCTGCCCACACTTAAGCCAACTCTGGCATTCACCAGATCCATCTCTGAGTCCATTCAATTTACCACCTCCATAGAAAACCGCCCACTTTTGTTTTGCTTTGTTCTATTTCAGTGATTTAAATAAACTCAGATAAAGGATAAAGAGCTGGCACAAGGAAGCACCTTTCCATATAGCAATCCTCATTAATTCAAATGCATGTACATGTATGTATGGTATGATAACCATACTTCACATAGTCACATAATGAGATTAATATTGATTCTTATCTGAAGTCCTATATAATAGCAATCATTCTCTTAAAATTTACCTTTACCTAGGTTTGGAGGCATACTGGAACACTGTGTTATCATAAAAGTAAGGAGCAACTAACAGCAAAATATTCTTTTCAGTCACAAGCTAATGACATATTAGTTTGAGTGCAAAATGGATGATGACATACCTAAAATTTAAGGCTAAATTTAAATTACATTATAATGTTATTAATAACAATTACATTAAAAAATTAGTAATGAAATTTCAATTAAAGTGTTCGTCAGGGTAAGATACAGTGATATTTGACCAATTTTCAATGACATTTTTTGTCAGATTATACAGGATCTTTCCCAGAGTGTAATAGACATTATTAAATTGTTTTTACCTTCCTGCAAACGGAGGATAAATTATTTTTTGGGTCACACCTGTCAGAATTTTTACATCCTGACAGAAATTTTCACATAAATGTGTTCAGGCAGTACCAGTATTGTTTGTGTCAAAGTATGGAAGTTTTGATTCATAAATACTGAGCAATGAAGCTGATTATTGTAAGGTACATGGAAGACACATCTCTTCCATTTCACATTGTGTCCCTCTAATTAGAAACATCTAGTTTTAACTTAGGTGTCTATTTCCAAATAAGATAATCAGGGAACAAAAAGCCCTGTCCTGTAAAACAAAATGGAAACAACATAAAAAGAGGAGGCTCAGCCTGCCTAAGCCTGGAAGAAGTGAGGGAAACCATTCTCAAATTATTACCCAGGAGGAGCAAGTAAAAGATAAAATATTTTTACACCACTTTGCACTGGTGAGGCTGCACCTCAAGTCCTGTGTCCAGTTCTAAGCCACTCACTCCAAGGAAGACATTGAGGTGTTGGAGAAAGTCCAGAGAACAGCAATGAAGCTGGTGCAAGGACTAGATCACAAGTCCTATGAGGAGCAGCTGAGGGATCAGGGATTGTTTAGCCTGGAGAAAAGGAGACTCAGAGGAGACCTTATCACTCTCTACAACCACCTGAAAGGAGTGTGTAGCCAGGTGGGGGTTGGCCTTTTCTCCCAGGCAACAAGTAATAGGACAAGAGGATATAGCCTCAAGTTGCACGAGGAGAGGTTGGGATGAAGAAAACTTTCTTCACTGAAAGATTTGTCAAGGCTTGGAACAGACTGCCCAGGAAGGTGGTTGAGTCACCATCCCTGGAGGTATTTTAAAGCCGTGTAGATGTGACACTTGGGGACATGGTTTAGTGATGGACTTTGCATTGCTGGGTTAACAGTTGGACTCAGTGATCTTAGAGGTCTTTTCCAACCTAAATGATTCTATGTTTATTTTCTCGGTATTAGGGTAGCCTGCACAGTTGGGTGATGATGAGGAAGATCCAGCATGCCAAGTAATCTTTATGTTTTGGAAAAGTGAATAAAGTCAGTAATTTTACTGTACACCAAGAAGTGTTTCAAATTTTCATCCAAGAAGCTTGAAAACAATGCATCCTTTCTGATTTGCTTTTGAGATGCATGTGTCAATGTTTAGGATATCTCAAATGGTGAGCTAAAATCCTGGCTTATAGAGCCTCCCTGAATTTGTCAAAATAATATATGAATTCATGTACAAACTTCACAATTAACCACTGGGGTCCATGATAGTGTCAGGAGCAAAAAGGCTGAATTTTGCTGCATTTAGACAAATGGAGCCATGAAGTTACTGAGGTTACCATGCTTCTGATTAATCTATATGGCCACCTGTTTCTATTAGCTATCCCTTCATTCCTAAAAGAATGTAGTTTACTAGACTTCACCATCCACCTGCTGTGGAATAGCATCCTATATCCTATGACCACTGGTCTTTTCAGAAGTAACCCATCACTGGAATTTTCGATACATTCAGTTGGACTGACTCCATTCAGTGACTGACATGTGACACCTTTTTTTTTTCCTCTCATCTGGAGACCTCATCAATTGTAAAGGCTGCATTTAGCATGTCATGCAAAACCAGCAACAACAACAACAAAAAAGCTGTACATTTTGTATATTTAAGTTATTTTTCTTTCTTTTCATATTTAGTATTATAGAGAACAGTGTCTGTCATTCCACCTGGGCAGAACATACTTGGTTTATCTGTTTAGTGCATGGCTAGAAACAGTGCTGCACAGTCAATTGGTTAATTACTATGATTTACTTCATAGCATAATTTAACACATTCTAACAAAATGTGCAGTCTGGATTCATCAGTAGCCATGATGCCGTGCCTGGGGCTGTGCCTCAGAGGCACTCCCTGACTATACTATCTGAAACAGCCTTTCAGCCTTTTGTGTTTTTCAAATGCCTATTTTAATAATATCTCTGCCTGGATTTAGGAACTGAAGGAAGATTATTCTAAAAAGCTGAAAGAGCTTGAACAAAGTTTGGGGAAGTCAAGTTCAGGGACTTGTTATTCAGTAAAAGTCCTTCCAGCCACTACCTTCAAAGTAACACTCACCAAAGATAACAACATGATAAATCCCCTTACAGTCCTATGCTGAGGGCTCTGAATTATGAATGGGAATTGCTGTAGGAGGGCTGAAGAAGTTAATGATTCCAGTTGTCTTTTACCTCTTGTGTGAACAGTGCCTGAATTCAGCTGTTGGACAACCACAGCATGAGGCTTTAAGGCAAAGCAAAATCAGAGAGAAGGAACACCATCAGCCATTCCAAATGGCATCAGATATGTACATGGTGGGTTTTATTGTGCTTTGCAAACTATTTAATGTGTCCTTAAAGACAAGTTCATGAAGTTGTCTATATTGATTGCACACCACTATACAATCCATTTTACTCTAATTTTTAAGTAACTTGAATCATAGCTTGGGAACTGTTTTTTTTATGGAGCTCTTGCTTATGAAAAGATGAGTTCTGTAGCTTTTTCTAGCTGATTCTTCACACTGTCATAAACTGATTTCTCTAAGGAAATACATTCACTTATATAGTTAGGCAAGGGCTGTAGCACTGGCATAGTGCTGGCAAAGCAATCAAAGATTTGACAGCTGTCAAACAGTTTTAAATCTAAAGGCTCAGGGATCGGTTTTCCTTTTATGCAGTACACATTGTTGCACTGTAAGATACATTTCCAAGTCTGTATATAATTTCTTTGTTTAACTACTATCCCCTAGTATGAACTGAACACCTGTTTACTTGATTGTTCTCGTAATTGCTTGGAAAATGACGTTAAATTCATTAAACTTCAGATATCCTATTGCTATTAATTTTTATTTTTAAGGGCCCAAACTTGTAATTATTACTGATGTCAGTCTAGTTTTACATACTACATCTACGCACTCAGACACATATCTTTGCCTTCATTTTCAAATGACCTCAGATTGATGCATACAGGCATTTACTCATCAAAGACTTCAGAACAGAAATAAAAATTCAAGCCTTGAATAAATCACTCTTAATTTTTTTATTAAAATATAAATGGAATCGTTTGACTTCATTAAATTATGGACCTTGTCCCCTTAGAAACCAATACCACCAAGAAAAAAAATTGAACTAATGAAAATAGCCCCATTTGAAATATTCCGTGAAACCTTTTAGCAATCACTGAAGTAAGACTAGCTATTAAGGAAAAATGGGATGAGTCAAAAGAGAAAGTCTTTTGCTGTGATCTCTTCTACAGCGTACTGACGAGAAATGTACTGACAGAACCAGGAGGTGAGCATATGCTATTGTTAAAAGACTGCATGTGCTGATCTAGTTCAGCATGTACTTTTGGTAACCAGTTAGTTCCTTGAATGCAAAGTCAGGTACAGTTTTTCAACATCTGCGTTCACGTGGGTCCCAGTGCTGTCATCAAATGTTCAGAGCATAGGGTAATAAAGATATATTATATCTTCTGGCAGTTCAGGGGAACACAAGACACTCAAAGTGAATCTGAAAAAATGTTTAACCTGACATGTCTACTATAGTCATACATTCAAAAATACCAGATACAAAATATTTGTAATGTTAAAGGTATCTTATAAAAAAATCCAATTAATTAGAGACTAGAATATAATCTTTCTTAGTATCAAGTGGTTCACTTAAAATATATGAGCATTATGAGTCCGTACAGAAAAGCCTTGATTTTTATCAAGGTCTTTGAATTTCTCTTTTATTTCTGTAGTCTATAATTCTATAATCTGATTTGAAGCACACTCAGATATAGCAAACCTTATTTTAGGAAGATTTTATTTTAGTAAAAATTATCTCCAATCAGTAATTAGAAATGCAATGTGGTAGAAAACAGAAATTCTATTTCTATTCTCAGTTCCTTCTGAAGCAGATGTCTAGTGTTTGTCAAGAGGGAATGGCAGAGGAGTGTAGTATTTGCCCTGTTTTAAGTTGCAGAAGGGAGTGCTCCCTTGTGCTGGTACTACAGTGAAATAAACTAAGCAAAACATTAAATTAAAGAATTCTCCATTCATAATGTCAAATGTCAAGTACAAGTCAAAGAAAGATTAACAATTAATGTTGCCCTTAAAAATATTTTGCCTGGGGAATCTGAAGTCATGCACTAAAAGCAGAGTATGGAATTCAAGTTCCATTTGGGGTTTTTTCCCATTTCAGGAAAAATAATGTTTTACTTTGGTATTATGTTATATAACCAGGAGTCTGTGTTCACTTCAGATTTAATAAGACTGTCAGGTGTCTGGGTACAGACAATCTCAGTCAGTCCAGCCTAGGTATGAGTAGGTGTATTTAAAGCTGCATGTGAGTCACAGTGAGTCTCAGTAGTATTGCATGTAAGGCCCTAGAACTCCTGGGAACATAAAGCTTTGCATGTTACTGCAGTACTGGGGTGCATGGAGGCTTCTCTCTTCTGTGTAGGGCTGTGCATTGGAGGTGCACACCCTGGACATACTGAGCTGTGTGGCAAGAACACGCTGCCCTAGAGGCACAAAAGGTAGGCAGGCCCCCAGCGCAGGCACACACAACAGCATGGACCAGCAGTGCAGGCAGAGACATACCCTTTTTGGCTCATAAGGACAGCCACAGCTTCTTCCCAGGTGCCTGGGACTGGTGGCTCTGAGAGAAGCTGCAGTGCTACACTAATAACACCAGTTCCCTGGACTACAGCAGGAAATGAGGTGGTGAAGGCCAATGTGGAGGTGTGGAAGGATTCATCTACCTACTACTTTGTGAAATCCACACCTGCAACAGCATGGTTCTTTCTCGCTTAATTGTGAGAGAACTTGACTGCTCTTCCAGACACGCTGGAAATGCTGGGAAATACTGAGTGATTGTCAGCACCCATTTATGTTGTCACTCTGAAGCTGACATGTTGCTTACAAAAATAAGAGTAAGAAGCAGGGCTGGTCCTGTCCTCCAGTTGAACCAGCTTGTCTGAACTGAAATCCCACCTCCAGACTGAGTGAGGTCATTTCAGGTGTCCACAAGCAGTCACCATGCCGGTCTAAGTGCACAAGTAACACATGCAAACAAGACACCCCCTCATGCACTTACAGAGGGCTGGTGGGAGAGGTTGAAAAGCTGCCCTTAGTGGTATATAACCTATATTCAGAGAGATGGTTTTCCACGTCAGATAGGTAGAACCTGCTGAATTGAGGATCTTTGTATGTCTGGAAATATGGATCTGTACAACAACTGGTAGAACAGGCTGTTCGGGGCTAGTTCCAGCTTCATACAGTTGTGTACTCTGAATTGTACTGAGAATGTGAGCAGCTGCAGAGCTCTACCAATTCAAAGAAGATGGAAACTCACACTAACCTAGGTTTGAAACACTCTGATCTAAAACATTCTAGGCATTTAACGTTCTTAAAAGCAGGGAGATTGGTAGATGGCAGAATAAAGATGGGCACTGGCAGTATTAGATAGTGTCAGTAACAGTATCCCGTGCTGAAGGCCATGATCCACTTGGCAGCACTGACCTAGCATGCTGGAATACTATAGATATCAGCAGCATCTAGCCAGAAGAAAGACATGTTGTGAGTACACTTGGCTTTTACATATCCTTTGCTTAGGCACCTCTTAGTAAGCAATACTGAGTTACCAGATACACTGGATTTTTTCCTTAATCATTAGCAAAGTAATCAAACATACATCCCTCTCTGGCTTTTAAAAGTAGAACCTTAAATTCAAAGGGGAAAGGTATTTTGCCTTCAATGTTCAATACTTGTGCCCCATTTAGTTAAATGGTCTTTCAGGAGATCTAAATATCCTCATGGGACTTTGTTGTATGACCAAAGTAATGTTGTATGATAAATATGAAGAAAAACAACGTGTTTAATATGGGGAGGTATACTGCAAGCAACCTCGCCCCTGATGAGTTACGGCTGTGTTAATTACCAAAAAGAAGGAACTGCCATGCCCAGAGAAGATGGGTGTTATAAAAGGGTGTGGGTTAGCTGGTCAGGAAGATCCTGGCAAGAAGAAACTTGGGAGAAGCAGATGAAGAAGAGGAGGAATGAAAGCCCTCCTGTAGAAGCCTTTCAGCCTGGTGCAACCTGGTGCAAGGGAGAAGCCCAGAGGGGAAGAAGACACAGAAAACAAAATTGCTGCAGTAAAAGATTTGCTGTGAGGTCAGTCTGGGCCTGAGGTAAACAGGAGGCTGCAGCTAGAGTTCCTGCAGTTGGACTCTATAGTAGGAGTTTGCTGTCAGAGTCAAGATGGCTAAGCCATAAAGTGGGACTTTTCACAGTGGTAAATGAGACTCTGTCTTAGCTCATTCTTACCCCAAATGAAAAGATGGTTGCAATTTCTAACAAAAAGAGGGTATTTACAACAGTTCAAGTTTCCCAAAAATCTTAACATTGATTTAAAAAATACAGAACTCTTATGGTAAGATGTAATATTATTTGCACAATATAATTTAAATTATATTTTATGGACATTTTGCAGCTTATTTTATATATTACTATCTTCCTTGATTATGTTATATAGCTCTGTAATTGTTGGTTTGCTATTTTTTTATTTGTTTGTGGTGGGATATTTATATCTAATTATGATTTATTCACTGTGACATCATTCAATTTTCTGAGGGATACTGTGGGTAATAAAGGCACTTCACCAATTTGGAGGGGTTTAATTTCAAAAGCCATACACATTTATTTGTTATTTTAAATGTACATATTTGGTATAGGACAAATTCAACATAATTTGAACATATTTCAATAAGATGGAAATTTGTAAAAAAATGATAGTTCCTTAAAAGACCAGAAGAAACAATATCATAGCATTTAACTGACCTTTACTAAAGCTTCTTCCATACTAGACACCAAAATCAAATAAAAATTGAATCCAAGTAATGTATCCAGTACTGTACTCTATACAGCGTGGGGTCTGTTCTTACATAATTCATACGTACGTGGTTTTTAAATGTGATTTATTTGTCTTGAATACTCTAAGTTCAGCCTGTGAAGTATAAATGTTTATATTTTAGGGGCTGCACATCAGTGCTCTGACACCTCTAGGTGAGGAATTGGTTCCCCAGATAGGTTGCTCCATGCTCCTGTTACCTGAAGGAGTGTCAGCTGGAGCTCCCCGGGTGACCTTTCAGCTGCCACTCACAGAGTTTGTCTGCGTGATCTAGTGCCAATTGACACACCCTTGGGTATCAAAGATATCTGCAGAGGGCTGGCAGAGACACCACAAGACTGAAGACAGACCTGCACCGTTCTGAAGCAACAGTGGGAGTACAGGAGAGATACACCACACAGCAGTGAAAATGGTCCTAGACAGGTGTGTGTGAGCAGCTTATTTGGCTTTTTGCTTCTCTAGTTAGGTGAGCACTTTGTCTTCTTGAGAGTTGAGTGTTCTGCATCAGCCTCAAAAGCCAACCGTTCTCTACACAAGAAGTTGCCCATCAAGGACATGATGGCATACATTTTTCTCATTTTGATTAGCAAGCATAAGCATTAGTTTTTTCTGTTGCACAGCCTACAGTGACACCTTCATACATACATCTTTCTATTATTTCTCCAGAAGTACAAACCATAACGAAACTTTGGGTGTGCCCACAAAGAAAACACACATTATTAAATAAACATAATGGTGTGATTACTTAGACACACCAGTAAGCATGTGGAATGTTTTGATAAGAGTAAACTTTAAAAGTTTTCCCTTTCTCCTTGGAATTGCTCTGCATGACCAAACACCCTCCACAACAAAATCAAGATATTCCTATAGCACAGGAGGTAAATGTGTGCTATGTTTAATCCTAGCAGTATAGATGCAGCAGCATAGGCCATTATATAAATCAGAATACAAGCCATACAACAAATCTAGCAACATGGTCTGAACCTTCTTGGTTTTTTTCATCTTCCAGCAATCAGTGACCAAAGGACTGAGATGAGATTTGTCTCTGGCTGCTACCTTCAATGCCAATCAACAGACACCTCCCATTACCCTCCCTACTCCCATATCTACAGTTCTGTCTCCTCAGTCTTCAACAGTACCACATTCCACTATTTCTGTCACATGAAAAAGTTCTTCCTGGTGATTTTTTTTCATCTATACTGCAATTCACAGGATGCTCCTAATTCTTGTATTGTGAGGTTTTGTGAATGCTTGCTTCCTGTTTACCCTTCCACACCATCCATTGCTTTAAAGATTTTCCTTGTGCTGCTTTCCATCATCACTCTTCTGGGCCAAGAATTCCAAACTATTTAACTGCTCCACACATGGTGGTTTTTCTTTACCTCTGAAAGTCTCTGCCAGCCTTCCTTCAACTTTTTCTTGTCCTAGCCTACAACACCTTTTTCAGAATGGCATAAGCAAAACTCCATACAGGAGTAAAAATAATTCAGTCCCAATTAAAATGCTTGAGTTTATTCCTTCTGTATACTTACTTTCCCTATTCCATGACTAAACTAAAAAGATGAATTCATGTAAGGTGGTCCAGGAAATAACGTGCACCTACAGGAGTACAAAAATAAAATTTAATATCTGTTTAAATATTAGTGCTTTCATAATTTACACAGTAATTTGCCGTTACTTGGCATAATTGTGCCATTTTTGTAACTGATTGTAAAGAAATGCAAGAATAGTAAGCTGTTATGATATTACACAGAGTACAGGATCCCTAAAATCACAGATCTTCAAAGACAAAAGTTCTGCTGAAACCAAGTTGCCAGGCAAACCAACTACATTTAAAAACCAGAAAAATATTCGATAACAATCCATTTGTATTGCCAAAAGCAAGATGAAACTGTGTCTCACGAAGAAAAGCGTATCCAAGCAACAACTCTAAGACTCAAAAGAAATAGGTCATGTGAAAAGAAGCACTAAATTTAGTAATCAAATGTATATTCAGCAGAAAACATAAAGAAGCTTTAGTGAAATAACTTAAAGAAAAAAAAAAATTAAGAGATTTCTGAAGCTGGGAGACACATGAGACAAAAGATGTGCACTTGGTTGCAACAGTGCAACTGAAAAGAAATTCCATGATAGTTAGCTGAGTTAAATTTGTATGAAACATTAAATAACTCAGAGGAGATTTTGATACAGTATTTTATTTTTGATCAGTTTTACCCCAGATGCTTGATAAGAGTTCTAGTTCATTGGGTCTCTGCACAAGCAGACTGAAGTCACAATATGCTAAGTTGGTACAAAAGTACAGTGGTAAAACTTTTACTGACATCACAGGGTATTGCAGGCAGCCACTACGATTTGCTTTTCATCCTAATTAGGTCAGTGACAGAGCTCTCCTACATGACACAGAATCACACACATGATTTAATGAAAAGGTGTGACCACAGCTGCTGCTGGCATCTCATCTGAGCCTAGTCAGTTCAGCTGAAGAACTTGTTCACCAAGGAGCTTACCTGGAGGTGTGACAGCCAGCTGTCTTGAACCACAGATGTGGTAACACTAAAAGAATCACTCTGTTCCACAACCTGTTAAAAAAAATATTGTACTCTCTTCCTCCCTCAAATATTTTTACTCCATTTCAGAGACTGTCTTGTTAAACCATTGAACACTCACGGAAGGCATTTTTTGTAATAGTGGAGTTTCTGCCACTTCAGATGCACCAGCTCTGCCACTCAAAAGAGCCTTTCTTCCACTGTTGAATTACAGGCTTTCTCACCTTTGGACAAGGTCTGAACTCCATGGGCACTCCCTGCCCAACACAAAGGCAGATCATGCAGCTGTGATGGTAGCTGCAGGACAGCTAATTAGGGCCTCAGGAAGAACACAGAAACTCACAGCATCCAGGAAAGGAAAGGGCTGACTCGTGAGCAGCAGAGTCACTTGTCCTTTCCTCCTTCTTAGCTCAAGACTGGGCAGAAGCTGTGCTCTGGAGCTGCTTGCTTCCCACAGCAACAGTTCAGCACCATTCTGCTGCTGTGGGAAGCAGCAGTTTCAAAGCCAGTCTTCTCCTGAGGTCCTATGGGAAATACCAGTGGGAGAAAGAGTACACTTATCTCAGAAATTATAGCATATTTTCATTCAGAAGGAAAAAAACCCAACAAACAAATGCAGCATATACGCTGCTACATACTGCAGCAATTTGAACACTATGATTACAAAAACACGTATTTCATGTTTAATATAAATTCATCCTGTAGATTTGCTGTCTCTGGGAGTAGCCATTGACTTTGCTCTGTGGGCACTGCTGAAAACAGTGGGCAGAACAGGATTATCTAATGATGCTAAATTTGCCTTTATTTATCAGTAACTGACATAGCAAAAAATACCGGCTGCAATCCAGACAAACATGACAAGTCTGGGGTGGGAACAAGATATGTGGCATAAAGGGTAGCGCTGTGGTTTGAATGTGAATGCAAAGGTTGAGTATATTTAGGAAGGACAGTGCATATCCATCTGTCATCAGCATCCAGTAAACAAACAGAAGAAAAGCTATGGAGAGCAAAGAGAAGCAGCAGTTACATGTCACCAAGAGAAAGTTGAAATAATGAACTGTAAACAGACATTTTGCTTTGTGTCGTCTGATTCTTTCTCTTTTCAGGGAAATGTTTGTGAACATTTCTTGTGAATTAAACAGTGCACCATAGACATAACTGGGTTCTATGTCACTGCATTCCCTATTTAAAAAAAAAAAACTCATAAAGCTGAATCTGGCCAGCAACAGAGGCTACGAAGTAGGGGAGAAAAAAGTACTTTAAACTGAGCTTAAGCAGTTACTCATCTTGAAATTGCCTTACAAAAGTGATCTTCATGTTGAAAAAGCCAAACTCCAAGGAGAAAAGTATTTTCCACTCTGCTACTAATTACTATTTTCTACCAGCTAGAATCAGAAGACATAACAATTTCTTTTTTTGCCTTATTGAGCCCTAATATTTTACTATCCAAACAGAACAATAAAGAAAGGAGAGTTTCTCTCAAAAGAAGAAACAACAATTAAATTATAATAAAACATATAGACTGACTATAAATACTGCTTTCAATGTTTTCTTTGCACACACAAAGCAGAAGATTTTACTCATGTTGTATACATAAATAACTGGGACCTAACATGGATGAAGAACAATAAGCTGTTTTGATTAATCTGGTTGAAAACATTTATTGTATTTCAAGCACAGAGGTATTAAAATAATTTTTAACAAAAAAGTTAAACAAAAATTTCTGCAATAAGAACTTATTTCCCAAAAGAAATGACTGGAAATTCTTAGGTTCAGAGCTTACAAGATACCAGTACAATACCCAGAGAAGGCATCCTGTATTTACTCATGGCAGATGCTTGGAGATTGTTGACCAGTTGAGTATTACAACATATGCTTTAGGGTTAAAAAAAAAAAAAAAGAGATGTGGTTTTACATACAAAGAAAACTCCAAAGCATTGCACAAGTTTTTATTTACAACCAACAGGGTGAAGATGAGATCAGGATTACACCAGAGAAGTTGCACTGTGTTTCATAGGCAAATTAATTTAACTAGGAGCAGGATTGTGAGGAGGGCTTTTTGGTTTGAAACCTTCAACGAGTATCAAATGGAATGGCATGGGTTCCGGGACATGAGATGAGACAATGGGTTTACTGATGGACAGGATCCTGTTTACTGGTGGACAAAACCTGTAGTGACAGGAAAAGGGGCAACATTTTCAAACTTTAAAATGGAAGATATAGATTTGATACACGCATCAGTTTTCTTATGATGAGGGTAGTGAGATACTGGAACTGGTTGCCCAGAGAAACTGAGGATGCCCCATCCCTAGGCATGTTCAAGTTCAGGTTGACTGGGCTTTGAGCAACCTGCTCTAGTGGAAGGTGTCCTGGCTCAGTGCAGAGGATTTGGGTTGTTTTTAGGCAACCTTTAAAGCTCCCTTCCAACCCAAACCCTTCTGTGAGTCTATGATTCTATGACATTAAAAACAATCGAAACAGAGGGCTGAAGGGTCCTCAGAAAGTAATACTGACAGCTTCACTAGATTTCTGATTATGAAGATGCACACAGCCTGTTCCTAAAGTGACAATGACAGACTAAGATCATACCACTGGCAACCTTTTTCCAGTACTCTATCCTTGAAAAACATTTTTCCTCGTGTTTAAAGTATCCTGGTTGCAATTTCTGCTCCTGGTGGACAGAGAAAAGAAGTTATTCCCATCTCATCAGTAACTTCTCGTATACTTTTGGACTGTTGTCATTCTCCTACTCTTACTTTTCACTAATTAACCAATCTGAAATAATTCCCTATTTCCTATAGGTCCCTTGAAATTCTGGTTGCTCTTTAGGTTGTCCACATCATTCTTCACATGCAGCATTCAAAACTAGCTTCACAACTGTTAGGCAAAGCAGAATTCCTTGCCAGGTCTTGCAAACTCTAATCCTATAATACATCCTAGCAGAACATTTTTTTTTTTTTTTGCAATAATAAGCCGTAGTTGACTCACGCCCAGTCTGTGACTGCTCAGATCCTGGGTTATTATTGTACAGAATTTCTACCTAATCAGTTTCCCCTACCAGCTGATTATTCCTGCCTAGGGTTGCATCTGTTTTGGCTGAATAACTTCCCTTTTTTTTAATATTTCTAACTGAAGATAATTTTTTATTTTGTCCCTGCACCCCAGCATACCTACTCCCTCCAAGCCTGATAAATATGTGGATTCAATAAGCATTTTACCTTTTACAAGCATGCTGCAGACCAACATGGAACACACACTATTAATTTCCACATGGGAAGCACATAAAGACATACTGAATCTAGAGCTCTTCTCTATCCATAAGGTATGCCATGTGGTTGGTAAGGGCAATCAGATTTTTGAGATGTGAGTTCTTGTTGCCAGTTACTCATCCCTATGTTATTTTTCATGAATGTACAAATATATTTTTCTAGAAAAATTACTTTGCTTAATAATGTCATACTTTTTTTCTCCTTTCTCTCTCCACCAGGCTTGTCACTTTACAGCCTCCCTCTATCCTACCTAGCATCCATAACTTCTCAAATACTTTGATTACTGACACTGAGATTCTGTTAGCAAGAGCTTTAAATGGTCTAGGACATAGTTAAACAGAATTCAGGTCAATTTGAAAATATGTGGCTTAAACATTCTACCCTTTTCTTAACTGAAAATGTACCTGGCTAGTGCATTAGTTGCCTTATTTTACTACCTTAGATAGTGAAACCTAGAAGGTACTGCATTCCTGGCACCTTTTAGTTTCTCACTTTACAATTAGAGTATAGTTTCTATTTCACACAATTAATGGGCTTCTGGAGTGATGTCGGGGTTTTATTTCACTCACTAGTTGCATTTCATCTCATGCTTGTCTTTCTGATTTTGTTCTCACATGCTTTTGTTGTATTTTTATTCTCAGCCTTAACAACCAGCATAAAAGCTAACTTACTTTCACCTTTCCTGTAAGTTTGTTTCTCCAGTTTGAGTGATTTAGCCAAGTTGGTTTCCTAACTCCAAGCTCACTGAAGACTGCCTTCCTGACTTCCTTTGGGTTCATGTTGATCATACTCCTTGTCCTGATCCTTGCAGATCACTAATCTCACACCACTCTGCTATGTCATGTACAGTCCTAACTAATGCTTACCCTGACCTTTTCAGCTGCTAGCTTCTTACTGCCTGTAATCAAAATTAAAACAGCCTTATTGCTGTGTGTAGAAAATCTGGAAGGCTCAATTGTCTCCAGACTTATGTTCATGTAGTTATTCACATTCACATGTGAGGGAGAGGAAACAAGTTTGTGCCACAGGGGCACTGCTTAAATTACATGCCCTGTCTCAGGCAGCAAATGTCTCATCATCATGGGTTCTTCAGAGCGACCCAAGGTTCTTCTGAGGGGCCAGACAGACACAGTCACAGCACCCTTGGTGGGAGTACCCTGTCACCCACCTGAAAATATGAGACCTTGTCTCTCCCCAGCCACTCCTGTGTCTAGGAGGGAATTTCAGGTTAGTCACGTGTGAGTCATGAACTCTGGAATAGCCAAGCATGCCAAGATGGAAGTTCTGCCTCGCAACACAGCCTGTCATAGCCTCAGCTTCTGATTATACTGATATATTAATAAATATGTATCTAGGCACCCCTCCACAGTTCACTTGCTCCTTGGAACTCTTAAACTTCTCCTGGCCTCCTCGTAGCTGACTCTTGCACACAGTTACTCAATTTTCTACTGCAATTGCCATGGGCATGGTTTCAAAATGTTGCCTGTAGGGCAGATATGGGCTCTGAATGCAAACCCACTCTGAGATGGTGTGACCAGCAGCTCAGTCTGGACTGCTCTTTCTTTACTCCTATCACATGATCCTGGTGAAGTAACCAGAAAAACTTTTCATACAATTCTCTTCAACTACACCTCTTTTGTTCAAGTGCCAAAATTCACAGAGACTCTAGTTTACCCCAAACATTCACTCCAGGATTGTCCCCTTACAGCCACTGTGTCATTGATTTCCCAGTTCACAGACAGCCTGCTCCCACAGCAGGATCAGACATGAGTCCTAGAAGGGGCACAAGAAAGCTTGCCCTCCTGCACAGCAAGGATGTGAAAGGACAAAGAGGCTGAGACAGACTGCTTCCCCCTGCAGGGCTGGCCTTGGGCACAAGGACCATAGAGAAACAGTAGCCTTGCTTCAAGGAGGGCCTCCCACATCACCAACATCCCTCACAGCTTCTAGGTATCTGTAGAAACAGCCTCCTTATGCTCACCATAGGCAGATAGATGTTGGTTGGAAGATGCTGGCAAAGTGAACGTGAAGGAGGATTTCCAAGTATTTGAACAATTCTTGGTCAACATATACTCATTTAAAACTTTTCCTACGCCCACATATGTCTAGGAAACAGCTAACATGGAGCAGACACAGTAGGAACACAATAAGCACGCTGCCATTGGTCTCAAACTGCCACTCCAGTGTGGAGGAGAGCACTGGGACAGAGTCCACAAAGATCAGAAGCTGAACAAGTTGCCCAGGGCTGCCATGGCCCCCTAGACAACTGGGGTCTGAGAGGGCCCAACAGTATGACTCTCCAGACTCCACCAAAAACTGACAGTTACGACTTCTTGTTTCTTCAGTGACTTAGCCAAGGCTGAAACATCCAGCTGCCATACTACTGAGGTCCAGAACCAGGCAGAAGAGGCTCAGTTAATGTCAGGATTCCTCCCACACCTCTGTAACACAAAGAGCCCTTCCCAGAAAAACACAGACAACAGGACTCTGGGCAGAGTTCCTCATTTACATCTTCAGTCTTCCAGTGCTATTTGGGCTTCTGCTCAGGCTTAGCCACAAGCTGATGCCAACACCTGCACCTCCAGTCCCTAAGGCAGCTGACAAACAAACTTCTCTCCTGAAGAAGCACAGCAGAGGAAGTCAGTCCTCCAGTGACAGCAGTGCATGGACAGGTGCTCCCAGGGGCATTCTATGACAGCTCCAATGTCCTCTTGCCATCACAAACAGGTTTATTTGCAGAAACCAATCAGTTTCATTCTGCTTTCTCCTTGCTCTTCTGAGGTCCCACAAAATGTCAAAATAAGATCAGGCATCATAAATGACCTTACTTTAATATAAATATGTTTAAACAGTCTTAAGTCTGTAATACTTGGCCAGGTCAACCCCCTCTGCAGTTTGTTGCTCAGTCTGATTTTAGCAAGCTGCAAACTGCAACTGATGCAGTTTGGAGAAGTAGCTTACTCATGGGTGGCATACCACTTATTAAATAGAATGGTACTAAACTAATTCAATAATGAGGGCCAGATACAAGCCCCACTAAAAATCAACACAGAGAAGTGAGACATTAAACAGTATCAGGGCCCATTCCCTTTAAAACATTTTCAGTGTCCAGAAATTTTTCTGAAATACAGAAATGATAAAATTAATCTGAACTATTTGTTTCTCTTTATAATAGTTGTCCTTCATTCACTGACACTACACTGCAACATTAGCCAACTGATGCACAACTCTCTTTCTTCTATCAGCATTATCACAGTCATTTCTTCATGCACAGAAATATGGCTGATTTATCCACATAATCAAATCAGCTCTGAAGAAACTGAGTCATTCCTCAGTAAGAGAAAAAAGGACTGCTAAGTGGGAGTGGGCTGCTGGTACAAATATGATCTTAAATAAGTGTAACAAATTACTGCTCTGGTGAGCACCACTGAATTAAAATCACAGAGATAATTGTATCTGAACACTTGCACATTCCATGAATAGAATGTAAATCTCATTTATAAGGTTTTAAACTTACTATTTCATTGAAATTAAGAAGAAATAAAATCATAGCATTCAGAGCTATTGTTTCAGGCTGTTTGCAAATCCAAACAACCATCACTGGTAACCTTTGCCAGCAATCATATACTTCTACACACACTGATAGTCACTTTTCTTGTAAATAAAATCTTTCAGAGCAATAATAAAAATAAATACACTCTCCTGAGAAAAATATCAGATTGCCAAACCATTGTGACACAGCCAAACAAACTTTAGTTGAGATTGTGTAATCTCAACAATTGCTCTTGTTAAATTGCAGGATAGTTTTAGCTGAGAATTATTTCAGCTGTTAGCAAATTCACCTTATACCTTTTATCAAAGGATTTCAGAAACCAAAAGAAACAGTAATCATCATTCCATCTGTTTTTCTATAAACAGGTTTAGAGCTCAGTGACAAAATTCAGAAGAAATGCAAGACTTAAAATCTTCTCGCCACTCCTTCCACTTGCTGCACTTTGCTTCTTTGTTTCAATTGAGGTCTGTTGATTGTCCAATACAAATGCAGCTGAATAATAACACAACCAACCAATATTGTGAGGCCAAATGCTGTGTAAAACAAGCATTCTCCTCCCCATAGGCACGGCTGCACTTAAGTCTTTCAAACACTTGAAAGTGACAATCACAATAGGTATTCTACTTGGAATGTCTTAGGGACAGATATTTAATTTACATCCAGAACTCCTAATTTGCTTCTTATATGTAAAAACAAACATTACGAACTGGAACACCTAATGCTGACTAGCCCTGCTGCCCTCTTTGCAGGCCTTGCTGAGAGAATTGGGCAAAGATTTGTCTGTGGAGGAGCTTACACTTTAGCTGGGGTTCTGCTACCTCTCCTGCTTTACTTGTCAGCTGCGTTACTGGCACGGGGGCTCTGCCAGCCAGGTCTCCGATGCCACTGCCCGGTGCGTCACTCGGTGGGGAGGCAGTGGGGAACACAGCCCCTCGGTAGTTATGCATGGTATGCACAGTGTGTAACACAATGTCGGCACAGTGTGCACAGTACAGGATGCACCCACACGCACCGTGCGCCCCACACTCACGGGGCAGAGACGCCCCTCTGCCCGCCCGGGAAGCCGCGGCCCTTCTGCGCGGGCGTCATCTGTGCCGCCATCCCGGGATCAGGAGGCGGGACACGGGTCCTACCAACGGGAGCCTTGCTCCAGCCGTGCCGCTGGCGGGCGCCTGGGGAGCGCCCAGGACCCGCTCCCTTCTTGGGGAACCGTGCCCCGTGCTCGCCCGACGCCCACACACCGGCCTGGGGCTCGCCCGTGGGGCTCGGGGCC
>VZTN01024636.1:0-47496 GCA_013400515.1 Erpornis zantholeuca | reverse complement strand
AATTCAGTACTTCAGAAAGGTTTCTGCTTGTCCTGTCTTGGTGGGTCAGCAATTTTTGGCAGGTGATCATGTAGCAAATGGTACTGTATTCATTTCATCTGGTTTGGTGGAGTTCTGCTAACTTTTTGCAACCTGTTTGCAAACCCCAGGCTTTTTGGTTTGCTGTTTTGCCGCACAGGCTTTCCACAGCTAGGTCTGCAGTGCTCGTGTGTGTGTGGGGAGATGCTGCCATTGAATGATTTNGAGTATGTCAAATTTGTGACTGGCTACAGATCCATCCATTGTCTTGCATGGAATCAATCCTCACCAAGCTGAATAGGGTTAATGGAGCTGACAGAAAGGTAACTGGGGTACAACCAATTTTCCACATTCTTCATTGGGTTTGATCTGAGTAGCGGAGGTGGATGGGTGGGTCAGGCTCACTGTACCTCTGCCTCTACTTGATTCTCAGTTCTTTTGAAAGTTGCCCTCAGGCAATTCAAGCCGTGCTGTGACAGCAAGTTCTTGATTCATATTAATATTCAAACATCTAAGGAAAAGCAGTATTATCCCGAGCTACACTTTACACAATGTTCATTCACTCATTAAGTGTCAAAATGTAGTAGTAATTACTTATTTTTGTCCTTTCTTTTGCTTGCAACCAGGGTCTCAGAACACTTGCTCCAACCAGCCTGTGTGTTAGATCCTGCCTGGTGTCTTGGCCCCTGCACATAGTGGTTGCAGCTTCACCTTGTCAGATGTTTGTGCCTGTGTCCCTTTTGTTTGCATTATTTATTACTGTATTTGATCATCAGCATAGGCTACTGATGGTNACTCCAGACTTTTTCAGACGGATGTGAAAGATGTAACTGACCCTAAACTGAAGATGTGAGGAATCACCCCATGCAGTGCTTTGCCCGACTGCTGGTTAATAGTTATTTTAGCGTGGATGTGCACACTGGTTTTTGTTACTACATGGTCACAAACAAATACACACGTTAAATTCCACTGGTTATGTGCCTTGGTAATTTGATGTTTAACACCTGTAAGTACATTTGGTAAAAAAAAATAAAAATCTGAGCCATCAGTTGCCAGATTGATTTCTCGCTTTTTGAAATAGCAAGCAGCTAAGGCCAATTGATCTCTTAACTCCTCAAAATACAAGATTCTGCTCTTGACTTTTTGTAAGAAAACAGGGAGGAACAGAGTGTCAGGGAGGTGGTAGGTGATGAGAGCAGTGTGGGGTTTGCTTCTGGCAGTGGGTAGCTCACAATGTGAAACTACTGCTGGAATCTTTAGTTTTGTTTCTTAACTCATCTCCATTGCTGGTGTGCATGCTGCTTTGCAAGGTCCTTTGCTTCATTTTTGACACTATATAGCACTTACAGCTTTATATCACAGAAATAAAAATGATAGACCATGTAAGCAATGGATGTTCCTGTATGCATTTAGAAGACACATTTAGCACAGATGTACAAACGAAATTATACAACTGTAGTCTTCCAAAGTTAGCAGAAAAATTATTCAAATAGGTTAAATACATGTTTATTCTCCATGTGTGGGAAACATCTAGCAATGTGGTAAATCATTTTTGGAAGGAGGGAAACAAAAGATTAAGTCTTGAATGCAGGTAACTAAATACTTTCTCTCTAAAATAATGTTTCTAGAAAGTGCTCACTTTTTTTTTTTTCCCCGAAAGCCTTCACCGCTTACTCTTTTAGTTCAGCAAGTACAACAGGACAGAATTTCAAACATAGTTTTAATTTTAAAAGCTTCTGCTTGATGACTGTATTTATCAAACTATACATGTTTGCAATGTCTCTTCTGAATTAAAATCTAAGTATTTTTAAACAGTTCTTATAACTAACAGAAGAAAGAGTGGGCAACTTCACCATTCTGATACATTTTCCTAAATAATTTTCCTAAGTATCCAGGTGTCTCCCTAAGACTAGGAAATACAGTTCTGGGATTGTGATCTATAGATGTCACTTCTATTTCATTGTGGCCATATCTCTGCTCTGTTTTCTTGGTTTTTGTGTTGCAGCTTTACCTTTCTGTAAACAAATAAATAAAATCTTTAAAGTATTTTCTTCACTGAATCAGTGCGTTTTCTGAGAAGAAACAATACATAGAGTTTCAGCTCGGGGAAGATAGTGACTGGTTTTGTTTCTGACCTAAGAGTTAAGAATGAAAATGCCTAGTTGAGCATATAACTAACAGAAAGCTTGACTCAGAAGAGTGGTGACCTAGCTGTTGTTTAATAATTTACCAGAGTAATTCATAGCACTGGACACAAATTAGTGTTATTGTTAAACACGGATTTCACGGTTACTTGTGGGTGAAATTACTCTTGGCTTGTCCCAGCTTTAACTTCTTAAAAAATCTTAGTTTTAAATAAATGCATAGTTTAATGTGGAAGCAGAATACTTGGATGCCTATTTTCCTGTAAGGTGCTAAGTTCCTTCATTTCTTAGATTGCATGGGCACATGGCATGGAAGGATGTACAACCCTCTATTCCCAGTCCCTCAATTATAATGATGATAACAATTCCCATAGTCCCCTCCTTATACCAATTCCAGTGGTCTGGTGGGCCAGGAAGTTTATTTACAGATCAGCCAGATATCAGTGTAGAGGAGAAATTATATTGAATAGCAGTGGGCCTGGGTGGTTGGTGATCAATTCTTTCTGGTCAGATATGGTTTGGGGCTTTTTTTCTTGATGTTCCCTACCCGGTTTCTATGAGTCTGAACAATGCTGCTTGCAGTTGGATTGTGCATCCCCAGAAAACCTTCCATGTTGTATCATAAACTTAAGTAGCTATGGAGCTGAAGTAGGTCAGCTCCATAGAATGTGTGGAGAAGATCCTTTGAATAAAGAACTTGTGGGGCCAGATGTTTAATTTATTACTGAAAAACTGGACATTGGTAACCTAACACTCTTTTCGCATTAGTTGTTATATAACCAATACTCTCAGTGTTCAGTCCTGAAAATTCTTAACTAACTGGAAAGCAGTTCAGTGTAGAAAAAGAGTGCTAGAGAAAGTTGATTTGGTGACTTACATCTTCTTCCCTGTGAGGAATGGTCCTGCAGTAGCAGCCTTTGCAGTGGTAGTCTAAGCGACTTTGAAACCAGGTGAGAGGCGGAAAAATAAGATTCCATCTTAAAAACAAGGGATAAATTGGCACCAGGAAAAGCTGTACCAAATTGCCATATCCTTTGCAGCTCTGGGTGAGGCAATGCTGCCACATGAGTCATTCCCCCTGCTCTTGTGGTCAAGCTGGCAGTGCCAAGATAGGAACTGACATCTGGAAAAGCAGCTTCTGTTGAGGGAATTGCTGGTTTGTTTTCCTCTGGGATTTTGTTTCTAAGTTCATAATTTAAGGTCCTAGGTTTTTGCTTTGCGAGGATAAACCTGCTTATTTTTTGCTTTTTACATTTAGCGTAATAATAAGTTCAGGTTAGGCTGCTGAACACACAGCTTATTGCTTTTTTGGAAATAGTAGGTTCATGCAAGGTTATGCATGTGCAGGCAGACTTCCAAAGGAACTTGAGAGGAGGCTGGAAACTCCAGAGATTGTTACATATCCTGCCAAGCTTGTTGGGTCGATGTGAGGGCTCATGTCTCCAGATTAGTATACTGTGATATCAGGACACAGTGGAAAAACTGCTCACCCTTTGAAGAATGCCCCTGATTGTGATGCCACTTTATAAAAAAGTCAGGAAAAAGTGAATTCCTTCCCACTGCACAATCCTATTCTTCACACCATGTGCTTAACATGGGCTCTCTTATGAAGAGCAGCAAAAGAAATGTCTTCAAAGCATCAGTGCCAAAAATTGCTGTGCTGCTTAAGACATTTTTATTCTTTTTTGCTGTTGTAGGTTTGGATGGTTGTTCAGCTGGCTTCCTGCCTGGTGTCCCACATCACTGCTACACCTTAAAGAGGCTGAGGACAAAATGCTAAAATGTAAGTCTTTGTTTTTTAATAAGTTTCATAGATTTAACTAGATTTTCTATAAATTTACATTAGATATAATGAAAGAAGTTTTTCAGTATGGCTTTTACATTGTGATGAAATAAACAGGTTTAAAATTGCATTTTCATTTTTCACTTATGTAGATATTTGATTAGAGGCTCTCTCCTTTGAAAGGAGCTCCTATTTAAAACAGTGGTTTCTGTAGAGTGTACTTTATATTTTGTCAGGCATGTCTAGCAACATAATTTTTTCCCATTTTTTCTCCAGGTATTTCAAGCATATACAATAAACGATACGTGTATATATCTAATGGAAATAAAATATGGACACTGACATTTTCCCCAGACCTTTCAAATAAAACTCCACTTGTTCTCCTGCATGGGTTTGGAGGAGGTGTTGGACTGTGGGCTCTCAACTTTGAAGATCTCTGTGAAAACAGGACCGTTCATGCTTTTGACCTCTTGGGATTTGGACGTAGCAGTAGACCACACTTTGACACTGATGCTCGGGAAGCAGAAAATCAGTTTGTGGAATCCATAGAAGAATGGAGAAAGGAGGTGGGGCTAGAAAAAATGATTTTGCTTGGACACAACCTAGGTGGATTCTTGGCTGCTGCTTACTCCTTAAAATATCCGTCAAGGTATGTGAAAATAAAGGAATGAAGGGATTATTTTTTTGTGTTTGGCTAGTGATTTTAATATAGATTTTATTTCATCAGGCTCTTTATAAATAATCTTTACGTAAATTACTGTGATAATTTAAAGAAATTATACGGAATTCTAAGACCAAAGTATTAATTGTATGGTTTGTTTCCTGGTGAATTAAATAGGTAGGTTTGGTAAACACGATTTTCTGTATATTTCTCCATACTTCTTCAGTTCAGTACCCCTTTGCCATGTTATAAGGTGAATTAGCAATGAATATATTTATGGGTGAATGTTTTGTCTCAAAAATCGCTTTGTGAAGGGAAAATAGGCCTGTTTCTGCCAAGCTTCCCACTATTATGGACAACATTGAAACTTTTGAATACAATTCCCCTAGGTAATTTATGCCTATATGCTGGCAGTCAGCCTGGTGGCAGCAGGATGATGTAAAAAATATTGTAGTGACTCCTTGATTTAAATTGTCTGTATGCCACTTCATATTTCTTCTTTGCAAGACAACCCAGCTGCAGCAGTTCTCTAATTGTATTTCATCAGCATTTTCTGTATTGTGTTGTGCCCAACAGTTAATATCTTTTTTCCCCTTAAAGTTGTAATTTGTTTCTTTTGTATATGTGGTTATATATCCCTGCTGAGCTAGGATCCCACCAACTGAGGTAATTCTGTATCAAAAAAAGGACAATGTTTTTGTTGGGCTACACATAGTGGTCTCTTCTGGAAAACAGAATATAAGCTTAACTGTCCACATCATATAGCAGATTCTATATTATGCTAAACATATGTTATTCTCTTCTATTCGTGCCAAGTTTTACTGTTTCTTTGTTTCTCACGTGGATATATTTGAAGTAATTTCATGCATTTTTCCGTAAAACACTTTGCGTTTTTCTTTCTAAATGGACAACAGTTAGAACAAGTAGATGGAAATGATGTGTGAAAGTAGCTTTGTTTCTAAATGCAGAATTGCAATAAAGAAATGCAATCCTCTGCTTTAGGGATATAAACCTATTATCCTTACACTTATAAAATCAACTTTTAGCTAACTGTAGTTAGCTTTTTGTAAGGATCACATATGAGTTCCTTACATCTTTTTCCAAAGTATCTATAAATGAGACTGTCCTATCCCTGTGGGATGGGATACTGGTTTTGCCCACTGCTGATTTCTATCAAAAGCAATGCTTTGTTTTCATGCCTCACTGTGCTTAAGTTGGGGTAATTACTTTGGAGATGACTCAGTCTGTGCTCTCACATTACTAATGTTTCTCTGAAATTAAACTAAGACCACCAAAATAACAAATTGACTGTTAGGATCTTAAAAGAGCATTGAATCAAGTGATAAATATAGCACAGCTTTCAGCCAGGTTATCTAACAATGCATTAGAGGCTTAAGGGATTCTGGATACATATTGTTAGGAAAGTAGATCTGTTTCTCCAAGCATAGATGATCCATTAATTTGCTACACTGTACCGGAGTCGTTCATGGAAAATCTGAGGCTACTAATCCAAAAAGATTCTCATTTAGCATAGTGCCAAGTTGAAGTGGGCCATGATTTGCAAATACTGCACTTCCTGGACATTTACTTTTGTAATTATTCTCATGGTCAATTTCCCATTATCCTTGTTTATGTTTTAGGCTTGAAATGCCAAATAGAAAGGAAAGTATTAAGAAAGGAAACATGAAACAAAGCTTACTCTACGTTTATTCATTCATTTGCTGTGTTATACTTAATGCCACAGTTTGTGCACAGAATGTGGTTGTCCTGAATGGCTCCTCATAGCTTGCACTGCTTTGCCTCTGATCTCTCCTGCTTGGTTTGTACAGTCCTCTCTCTTACTGTTGTTGTTTGCTGCAGGGTGCAAGTATGCTTATAGCTGAGCCAACAATCAAGAAATGTCTTTGTGAGGTTAATCCTTTCCAACCCTTCATTCCAAGCACAAGTTTTTTGGTTTCCCAACTGATTATAATCCAGAAATAGCTTTTGGCATCACTTCTGGCATTGTTTTCAGCACTATGAACTCTTCTGTGTTCTAATATCTAATCTCATGGCTTTAACGGGGAAGGAAGTAATGAAGGAAAAAGTAAAGATAAAAAGGTAAAAAGTTAAAGATAAAAATATAAAAACCATATACTGATTTAGGTTAGATAAGATTTCTAGGATCTAGTCCAGGTGTTAACCTAGCACTGCCAAGTCCACCACTGACCTGGGTCCTTAAGCACTGCATTCACACATCTAAATACCTCCAAGGATGGGTACTCCACCACTTCCTTGGGCATAGTAGCATAAAATGGTATAGGTTGGAAGGGACCTTCAGGATCATCTAGTTCCAACGCTCCTGCCATGGACCTCCCACTAGACCTTACTGAACAACACAGCCTGTTCCAATGCTTGACACCTCTTTCAGGGAAGAAGTTTTTCCTAATATCCAGTCTAAACCTTCCCTAACACGACTTGAGGCTGTTTCCTCATGTCCTGTTCCTTGCTTCTTGGGACAAGAGACCAACCCCTACCTTGCTACAACCTCCTGCCAGGTAGCTGTAGAGAGTGATAATGAGGAAGCTGCTATGGAAAATCATCTTAAATATGGAAAACTATAGTTAAGAGTCACTTTTTTCCAGAAATCACCAGTATCTAGGACAGTTAAACTAGGCGTTATTATGGGATTAGACAGAAATGGACGATTCTAATCTACCAGGATGAATTAGAATTTTACTTGAAGGGGACCCACAGCATGAAGTGATCGATAGTTGCATGTGCTAGAGACTCCTACTATGATCTCTGCACTGATATTCCTTTGAGTAATCATTTTACAAATTGTCTCTCTGATGTTTCTTTCATGACCTAAAATCAATAAATTTAGAAGAAAACTGCTAGTTTTGTGCTGCCTTTCTCAGTTCAAATTTTACTTTGATAAGATGATTTTTTCAGTTAAATTGTGTCTCTTCTTTGAACAGAGATCTTAGACTTTTAGCATCTTCACTTAAATGAAACAGAAGCAATTATCCTCTTTTCTGTTAAATTAAACTGCTCCTACAAAAAACACTGACTGAGCATTTAGATTAGGCTATTTTTAGAAACAGAAACAAGACTATCCTTTCTCTCAAATGTCTGTGATGGTGAGTATCTATAAAATATTGAGTTTCTCTTCATGACACATGCTTCTATGTTTCTGGTATTCATACATATGATTAGATGCAATTCACTCTCTAATTAGTAATTGAAATCAAAACTGTTCATGAATCAGAAACTAGGTAAATGCGTCTGTGATAGTGACTAAAGTAGGCTGTATGTATGTATCTGTAAAACAGCACATTTTCGTCATGCTCAGTTGAAGAAAAGCTACTGTACTTTAAACCACTGAACCTTTTTTGCCAACAGGGTCAAGCATCTTATCTTAGTGGAGCCATGGGGTTTTCCAGAGAGGCCTGATAATGCTGAACACGAAAGACCAATTCCAATCTGGATCAAAGCACTAGGAGCTATATTGAGTCCATTTAATCCATTAGCTGGGCTAAGAATAGCAGGACCCTTTGGTGAGTTTTAGCTACTCTTAAATACCATTTCTATTTTGGTTAAACATAAACATGGAGCAGACAGCAGCTTATGATAAGCTTTTTTGTAAGTCTGTATCACCCACAGAGGAAAGAGTTGGAGGAGAAAGTGGGAGTGGTTAAGGAAAGTTGAACTCTTTAGGAAAGAAGGCAAACTCTTGCTATGAGAAATACTAGTACAATAGTTCACAGCAAGCTACAGTATATGATCTGTACAGGCTTCAGTTATAGTGAGTTGGATTATGCAGACATCTGTTGGGGCACCTGACAAAGATGCATGAATGTGAAAGGTTTTTTCTGGTTGCCTCTGGTCACGGTCCATGAGCTTCCCTTCTAACTTCAGTTTGATGAGCAGATGGGATTTACAAATTCCGTTAAAGTTAGAAGGCAGTCTCTCATAAATGCAAAAATCTTTAGCCTGAGTTTAGAGAAGTTGAAACTGGGTTCTTTCCTTTAGCCATTTTCTTACTACTACTGCAAATCTTGTGGGCCTCATTGTTGTTCTGCATTATGGTGGCAGTTCATATTTCCATTTCTTCAACAGCACTGATAGAATGGTAGATAAACTCTCTATACCCTAGTGCTACGGCTAGGTAGGGCTGACCAAATACACTATGGTTTTAGTTCATTGGGGGAGTGGGGAGAAGAGCATAATAAAATCTCAAAGTGATTATATGTATTCCTTCTAGAGGAGAAAGAGGTTATCTGTCTGTTACTCTCTGTGCTGGGGAAGTATCTTCTGGAGAGGCTTGGAAAAAGATATCCTTCAGGCCCCTCACAAGTTATAGTTAACTCACCTCTTCATCATTTCTGGTATTCAGTCTGAAGATAAACTCTTGAGATTTCTAGGCATTGTTTACATTTAAACCACATCTGTTTCCTAAATCTATTTCTGTAGAATATATATTTTAATATGCTGATTTGTTTGTTTCTTTTTGATAGTGCGACAAATTTAGTTTTTCAGACAAGCAACATGTTTTGTACAAACAGATTTTTTTTTTTAAGTAAAATGCTAATTTGGTTAACAAAACCACCTGGTGCATATTGAGTGATATGCACTGATTTAGTGTGTTCTATCCAATAACAATTGCATGCATAAATCAATCCACATGGGAAAATTCAAAGCTGAAATTGTGTCCCTTAGCAATAAGTGCAGTCAAACCATGCTGCAGAAACAGACTCTGTCTTGGGAAGGTGTCCCCAAACCTAGCCTCGCTTATAGGTTGCCATGGAGGGCAGTGCCTTTAAAAATTTTTTCATCTGTTTCTTACTGCACTGGTAAAAAAGTTTTCTGTCACCAACTTAAGTTCTCGACAGGTGAAACATAGTTGTTGGAGAAGGGTAGGTCTAAACACTGTGCTGCGGGTGGGTGTCAGACCTAACCTGCTGAAAGCACTGAACCCAGGTTTCATTCCACATGCAAATGTGCTTAAACTGATGGGATGACATAGTTGTTTGCACCTCACTCTAAAGCCAATTGCTCTTGTTCAGAGGTATGAGTTATGCACTTAAATGTGAGCCAAGTTCACTGGGATATCACAATAGAATCACATGGATATTTAATCAGAACCGCAGGCGAATACTTAAAACTGGGAGAATCCAGAGATTTTTTTTTTTTGAGTGGTTTCCAGGTAGTTGATTTGCATGTTTTTCTTCACTTAACTGGAACTTAATGCAGGAGTCTCACAGTTTCTTCACTTAACTTAATGCAGGAGTCTCACAGTTTGATGGGGTTTTGGTGCTTTGGTGCTAAGGCTGAATGCTTGAGAATTCCTCAGAACAACAGAAATGTCACTATGCTCACACCCGATTTGTGGAACTTGGTTTCTTCAGTGTTAGAATTTCTTACAGCATTTTCATAGACACTGTGGCAAACATCAGTCAGACAATTCAGAATTTCTTCAATAAACATTGCAACAATGATTTACAGTGTGATTTCATTCCAAAATTTGTTCCAAGTTGCCTTGAATCCTTGTTTCATTCTTCCCTGTAAATTCCCAGGGGAAAACTGCTTTGGACTTGGACCCACAGACAAATCACTTCTTATCAAAATGGAAAGCGAATTCTAAAATTTGGTGATACGTCATGCCATGGCCTCTATGCTGATAGCAGGGCAAGACACAGAATTAGTCTCTTTTTTCCAAATACTCTTATCCCAAGCCAGCTGTGTTCACTTGTGTTCAAAAAACCCAAACACACAGAAAAAGAAGTCCAGCAATTGTACTCTATGTAGGGAAAATAGAGCGGACCCAATTGCCAGACTTTTACAAAATCTTAATTGCTTAGGGAGTTAAATCACTCTTTCATAAGGGAATTATTTTCTCTTGTACTGTATTAGTTTTCTAAATCTGTTTAAAGCATGCATAAGGGTATGTTGCAATAGTCTCAAGGTTACAAAAGCATAGATCACAATGACAAGGTCTACATAAATAATACTAGGCCTTTGCCCGGGGTTGGGTGGGAAGAAGTGACATCATCATAATTGTACCGATTAACAACAGTATGAAGTTCCTACCATCTGGAAGAGGGGAAACATAACCATGAGTAGTCACACTCCGTCAGCTCAGTGTCCACGTGGAGAGCAGTGATGAATTGGTCTCCCTCCTTGGGGTGGGCTGTCACATATCTTTGTCAGCACTATGGACAGTGGGATTGAGTGCACCCTCAGCAAGTACGCTGATGGCACCAGGCTGTGTGGTCAGCAAGCTGTAAGGAAGGGATGCCATCCAGAGGGACACGGACAGGCTTGAGAGGTGGGCCCATGCCAGCCTCATGAAGTTTAACAAGGCCATGTGCAAGGTGCTGCACCTGGGTTGGGGCAATCCCAACCACCTCTGAACAGAGACTAGATTGAGAACAGCCCTGAGGACAAAGATCTGGGGTGTTGGTTGATGAGAAGCTCAAAATGACCCGGCAATGTGTACTCACAACCTAGAAAGCCAAACACATCCTGGGCTGCAGCAAAAGCAGTGTGGCCAAGAGATTGAGGGAGGTGATTCCCTCCCTCTACTCTGCACTCATGAGACCCCACCTGGAATACTGCATCCAGCTCTGGGGCCCCAACATAAGAATGTTGGAGGCATTCCTGTTGGAAATAGTCTTGTGAGGAGGGACATGAAGATGATCATGCATCTCTCCTACGAAGACAGGCTGAAAGAGTTGGGATTCAGAAAAGAAGGCTTTGGGGACACCTTGTAGGAGCCTAAAGGGGGCCAATGAGAGAGCTGGAGAGCAACTTATTACAGGGGTATGTAGTGATAGGACAGGGGCTGAGGACTTTGAACTGAAAGGTTTAGATCAGATACTAGGGATGACTAATATTCTTAGACTAAGATTAGCCTTGTGGTGAGGTTCTTGTCCCAAAGATCCATGTGGTCAATGTAGAAGAGGCTTCTTCCTTAGCGAAATGATTCAGAAAAGGAGCTTAAGTTTAGAAGGCCTGAACTGGCCCCTGAAAAGACATACTTCTCTACCGGCTTGTTAGGAGAGCATGAGGACAATGGTTTTCAACACTAAATCTCTTCATTTATACCAGTACTTTTGCCTTATGTTAAGATTTCTACACCTGTTTTTCATCACAGTCTTCTGTTCTTTCAACCACACACTAGTTGGATGAAGTAGCTTCAGAAGCAGACTGTTCTGTAAGATGAGAGGACAGACTTAAGCAAGAAAAACATCCCAGCTTTTTCAACAGTGCCTTCTGGTCCTGAAAGGTGTGGTGTATTTGGCCTACCCAATACTGGCAGAGTACGGAGAAAGAGTTGGTATCATATGAGACTGAACTGGTGACAAAAAGACACTGCTTAGCCCTTTTGTGGGTCCCCAGTGTAGGTTTCTTGTACTGCTGTAGTGACCATACTCAAACATTTCCTGTATGTATTCAGCAGGGGGAGCAGCATAAAACTATTTAGAGTATTTATATTTCATTAATGTTAAGTGTAATTCCATCATGTAAAACCAACTACAGGTTTAGAAGCCATGAGTTTCAAGGGGATGTGTTTTGAGGGCTCTGATGAAAAGCATTAGGCAATCTGATAAAGTAATTTATACTCATTCCCCCTCTAATAGTGTTTTCTGGTTTTAACAGGATTAAGCCTTGTTCAACGTCTAAGACCAGATTTCAAGCGAAAATATTCATCAATGTTTGATGACAACACTGTGGCTGAATATATCTATCACTGCAATGTGCAGTCACCCAGGTGAGTATGAGTTTCATGGTGTGTGTTCTGAAGTCTGTTGTTCATTTACTGAGTGCCTGCTACTCCCTCCAATGGCCATGGCAGCAGTATGCAGGCTATTTTTTTTTTAATTGTAGTATTTATTATATTGAACAAAAAGGTACCATTGAAGTTTTTATGAATTCCAGATACTGATAAACCTAAAAAGTATCCTATTTCTGTATTTCTTCTCAATTTTGTTAATTCTGTGAGAGTTGGGGCACTGCATTTAATTAAATAATTGTTGGAGAATTTTAATGTGTAAAGAATGTCTTTAAAAACTTTTAAAATATGGCATTTTATTCTTTTAAGTGCTACCACTCAGTCATGCAAAAACATGGGCTCTTTCTGTTGAAAATTATATGTGAACTTTGAAAACTTACTTCTCTTGATTGTAAAAAACCCCAACCCTGTGTACTTTGTGCTACCAAAAGGCACAGATACTCCAATTTAGATAAAGAGCAGATCCAATAGCAACTGAAATTGTTTTTACCCTTTTGAATGTCTTGAAGCGGTGAAACGGCTTTCAAGAACATGACAATTCCTTACGGATGGGCAAAGAGGCCAATGCTGCAACGGATTTCACAAATGGATCGAGACATTCCTATCACAGTGGTCTATGGAGCACGTTCATGCATAGATGGCAATTCTGGCAGCACTATCCAGTCTCTGAGACCAAATTCCTATGTGAAGACAATAGTAAGTTTGACTTTTAAAGCAGTCATTTTTTTTGGTGTGGATTTGTTTAAGTCATATTTGGGTAGCCAGGTTGGATGGGGCACTGAGCAGCCTGGTCTAGGGGGAGGTGTCCCTGTCCATGGAACCAGATGAGCTTTAAGGTCCCTTCCAAGCCAAACCATTCTATGATTCTATGTTTTTTCATACCAGCTGTGGACTGGTATAGTCCACATACCATATGGACATGGTGTCACTTTGGATTTAGAGCCTGGGGTAGTAAGTTCTGTTTTCTGTAACAGAGAGAGAGAAAACCTAGACAAAGCGTTGCCAGGCTAAGAACAAAAGTTACTATAGCATTAGAGGCCAAAGTAGGTCGGTGAGCAAGGAGATTCTTTATTTTGTTCTACAATATGCTAATAGAAGTAGGTGTTATGGTCACTGGTTTTGTCTGTGTTTTAAACCACAGCAGTCCTACTATCTCTGTATATATAAGATAGTGGGGAGGCTCTCATAAACTCTCTTCATCTGTCTACATAATGCATTTGTTTCTCTGATAAGAGAGTAGTTAGTACCTGGTGCTTAGGTTCTTGTAAGCATCTTTATTTAAGTCATTAAAAATATACTTAATGTTGTCTTACCACCTAAGACATTTTTGTTTAAAGGTATGGTATTGTCATTTAAAATGTGTGTACTTTCAACTTGATGCAAATGTGCACACTGCATTTTTTTGTTGCTGACTTCTATAAAAACAAACTAATTTAAAAGCGTTCTTCACACATTTTCACATCAGTCAACTGTGATAATTGAATATGCATACATGTTAAAATGCTGTGAGGTGATAAAATGTTTGAACACACCAACTGTGATCTTACTGATGTCTGGAACTATCTGGACAGAACTGTACAATGTGTAATGTTGATAGTATACTATAACAAGTCATCCAAATAAAATTTTATAACTTGATACAGCTGAATTCAGAGCTGGAACTCAGAGAAAAGACATTGTTATCTGACTGTTTTAAGTGTGTTAAAGAGCACAGGTACATTTCATAAATGTTGATATCCAGACTGAGAGTGTCACTTAACTGCTTAACCAGAGAGGGAGTTGTAGCAGAAAGTCACTGTTAAAAAGTGTACAATATATTGCTGGGAGAAGCACTTGTCATTCAGGCAGATTTTTTCCACTCTGGTCAGGGACTTTCAGAAGGTACTGTGGAAAATTCTATTGTATTCCAGGTTAAAATTTTGCCAAACCAAACACAGGTTCTAAAAGGTAGATTGGAGTGGTAAAATTCTCAAAAACCCATGAGGGGGCATGGGCTCTAATGAGACCGAGATGTAGACTGGCAGTGCCGTGCTTGGTCACATGCACAGGGTTTCTGTGGTTTTATTACATGTGTTTATTTCTAAGTAATTTTTGCTTTGCATTTCTGGGGTTTTTTTAACACAATCACATAGCTATATTTTTATGAGATTTGGTTAGAGACTTAAGAGAGAGTATTTTAAGGAGGGGAGGGAAAAATAGTTTTAAATAAATAGTAGTCTTGGACTGACTAAAATGGAAAGAAAACAGGTCAAGTACTTTTGATGTATACTGTGGTGATGGTTCACTTTGTAGCATTTTTACAGAGAATAACAAATTATAGAAATAGAGTTTGAGTGGAAAGTGAAGGGAATCAAGATGCATCAGAAATCTGATATGCAAAGCATCTACTAAGTTTGTTTTGCAGTGACTTCAGTGGTGGGGGTTTTTTTCGAGAAGTTGAATAAGCAGTAGTTTTATTTTCTCCTCTATAGGAAAGTTTCTTCACAAGGAAAAGAATATTTTGGTATTCCTTTTGTTTAGAGTGTTTTTTTAGGCTGTATGGTGCCAACTCTTAGGTAATGTGCAAAAGCCAGGTTCTTCACCTGTCCCAGTATTTATTTCTTACATTTTTGTGATATTGATGTGTTTCTTCACCTTTATCTTCCAGGCTATCCTCGGTGCAGGTCATTACGTGTATGCTGATCAACCTGAAGACTTCAACGAGAAAGTGAAAGACATCTGTGACTCTGTGGACTGAATGTCTTCTGTTCTTTTGAAAGTCGTACCGTAGATAGCATTTAATGGCAATACTCTAGGAAATCACTAAAGAGCGCAGAGCTAATGGAACAGGCTCTGTTTGCACACTTCTAAGAAGCCATTTGCACACTTAAACCACTGAGTGCCTATTTTTGGGGGGAATGAGGAGGTTTGAAGCTAACTTTGTACAGCGTTTTTTTTTTTAAATTGTCCTGTCAGGTAGAAAATTACATGTAACTTTTGAAACTGGAATTTTCTCCAAAATTTAATTGAACTTTGCACATGTTGAACTTTCTAAAAATGCTGAATTCTCCAACACAGAGAACTGTATCTCTAGAGATACAATGTACAAAATGCAATTTGGTTTCTTTATGAACATTCATACTTTCTAGCTGATGTTTCATAGCAAGAATATGAAACTGCATATGTTTATTTTTGGAACTCAGAACTCCATATACAATATTTTAAGAGGGTGTGTTTTTCAATTGGAGTGGTAACAGCTTATGAAACTGATTTTGGGAAAGGGACGGGGCCAAAATAATGAGCAGTGTCTGTCACTGAAATATGTTTGTTAGTTTGTAAGAAATTGAGGCTTAATATTAGGAAATCTATCTTCTGTTGGATTTTATTTCCATTTATCTCAAGGCATCCTTTTCCATATGTGCAACTTTTACAGAAGACTCAGTTTTTAAGAGTTGATGATGTCACCAGCACTCATGCTTCCATAAATATTTTCATGTGTCGATTTCTGTGATTTAAAATACAGAAGATGGCTTGTTAGTTACTCCATCTATTTTTAACACTTTACTGCAAGATTTGTTACTAGTCTAAATCTAACAATTGTGGATAAGCTGGTAAGATTTTGATGAGGGCTAGGAAATATCCACCTGGATAGTGAGCATATTTCCCATTTTCTTTCAGTGGAAAGCCTAGTCCATATTTTAGTGAATTCGGGCTGAAGGAGAGGCAGAGGCAGAATATCGATGTTCTCTAATTGGGAACTACAACAGCTTAATGTATTTTATTTAACATGCAGCCTCCTTATAGGAAGGGTTATTATTGGAATGAACAATACCACTGTAATGAATTATAATTACATGTTTTAGGGATTCTTTATATGTTTTAATTGAGTATTTAAATATCAGAGATAGTCCAGTCTCTGCTACTTTTTGAATTATAGTTTGACGTTAGTTCTTCACATGCCTAGTAAATTATATGAAGAAAAAATGCTTTGTCACTTTAAAGCCAAATTATGTGGTGGTTTGTTTTTTAACAAGTTTACATAAAACTATTGATCTGTTTTTGAATATTCAATTGACTACTGAAGAGTTCTTGATACTTTTATACAAAGAGAATTTGAATTAATGATAGCACCGTCTTAAAGCTTGAATTATGTGCATTTTTTTCTCAAATTAAGGAATTGTTGCACATATTTATGATGTGGAAGGCAAAGATACCTAAAATATTCAGGAAATAATCTGATTATGTTCCCCAGCAGAACATAATCTTTCTTACTGAAGGAGATATTTATCTATATGGTGCTATGTAAACATCAAACAGTTTTTGTGACTGCCTTGACTGGTAGCACTTCATATCTAGTAAGATAAATATTTTAATTAAAATTAAGATTGAATTAAATTACGTTTTTAATTAGCAGATGCCAGAACTGTAAAACAAAATTTTGGGTTATTTACTAAAATCTTGAGTCAAAAATGGAAAATCAGAATTATCAATTCAAGTTTTTAATATAAGCTATAAATTATCAGTCATGCCACCATTTAGGTGGATGCCTTCAGCATGTTGGTTATTTTTCACCCTTTTCAGTGTCTTATTTTGTATTTATCAGCTTAAACAGCTGTTTTAGTTGTGCATAAAAACTTAATGCAAAAATAAATGTTGAGTCTCCTCCAAATAATAAAAGGTGAAACAAACTATTGGTATTTTCAGATAGCACTTACTGATGGGAATTTTAGATTCCACATCGAAAGTTGGAAGTAGGGATAAAAACTGCACACTGGATGTGAATATTGTTTTAAATATCCCTTGCTTTTTCAGCTTATTGTACTAATAAGACTTATTGCTTCTGTTTTGCACAATAAAAAAAAATCTTAAATGTTAAATATTTGATTAATGTTAAGACATGATATTGCTTTTATAAAAATTATGTGCAATTAAGCCTGGAAATCAAGAGTTATTAGTAAGTTGAGGTAAACCATCCAAAATACATTAAAAATACGGTAATGCTTATTTTCAAATGTCTCAGTGTTCTTAGGTTTCCTTGTACTTAACTGAAACTGGTGTTTGTCAACAAGTAGCTGCAAGCTGAGAATGTTGATTGTATGTGTAAGGAAAATTATTCTGGATTATCTTCCAGGCAGTATTAGATGCTGCTCTGAAGGTCAAGATGGAATTCTGAATGTCCTATTGCGTGCAACATAACCTGATCAAATTACTGTAATAAATGTCATAGGAGGTGCTGAACAGAAAATGAATGGCTGAAAAGACTTGGGAGCTAGACCTTTTGTGAGCAATTACTGTCTGGAAATAATCTCAGTTTCTCCCCAAGTTCTGTTTCAGTGCAATGACCAGTTGCTTAAATTTACTGTGGTGAGCACTGAATACTGCTGATGCTATTTTTATTACAGCACTATAAAATAAGACAAGAATCTCAGGCCTAAAGGCACCCAAAGATCTATCCCATTCTAGCATCAAAATGAAGACAGCTGTGTACCAGAGGCTAGAGCATAACAAAAAAAATCCAAAATATTAATAAAAATTCAAGTTAAACTGCCTGCATCTCCAGGACACACTCTTCCTGAGGTTGTTGTGATAAAATTTATTTAAAGTAACTTAGTAATATTTTGTTTGCCATGGCTGAGTTCATCTTGTTACTTATTGAACCCTGCCAGATTAGATTTTAGTTCTGAAAAACTGATTTTCAGAGAACTCGTTGATAAGACTCTATAATAAAACATTCACAACCATCACAAGGAAGTCCCTGTTTGTATCTGATTGTGAAAGGGAAATGGAAAATGTGAATTCATATGTGTTGATCTCGGGAAAATGGGTCCAAACAAGAGAAATGTCATCATCTAGTTTCACTTGGATTAAACCAATGCTGGCCTTTCTTTTTAAAAGTTATCTTTTTAAGGTTGCTACAACTGTTTGTGCTGAACTGATATGCCAATCCCTCTCTGAAATGCTTTCTGTGATCCTCATTGTGGTTCCTCAAATTCCCAGGCCATCCAGATCACAGTTACCCATCTTTTTCACCGGGATGAAAACAAAGATTAAATACAATAAAAACATCTGGAATTAATGTATGGGCAGACATTTTCAGGAATGCCTGTTGTGTTAGCATTCATTAAAACACGAACCTGCAGGAGCCTAAGGCTCACAGTCAACTGCTTTTAAATGGATAATTTCTTGGAGCTCCTTGGCTTATCTATCATTTTGTTGGGTGCTTTTGGCCAGTTGACCATCAACCCATCCTTCAGTCTTTGAGCGTGGCAGCACAGCCATGTTACCTTGAAGCCTTCATCAAGGGATTTGTGTAAGAAACACGAGTGAAACTTGTAAAACATTGAGGCACTACAGGTGGCTGGAGAGACACACGTTGTAGTGGGACTGGTAAGATCAGAACAGGACACAGCTGTGTGCAGCAGCTGCCTTCTGGTGTTAGTGGCAGCAGATGGAAATGGATGGAGCCTTCAGGTGTTCAGACAGGTGATGGGCAGACCAGTGTGGAAGACAGAGACACGTGGCTGGGATGAGAGCCTACAGCACAAGGAACAGTAAGAGCTAGAAAGGAATGAGGCAGCTGGAAACAGCAAAATTCAGCTGAAGAGCTTTGGCGTGGGAGCATTCAAGAGCTGGTCAGCTCTGGAGAAGGGAAGTGGTGAGGGAAAGGTTTGGGGTGTCTACTGTGCAAGAAACACAGCTTAGCAAAGTAAGGAGGATGCCTGCAGCACCAGCTAGAGGGAGTCTGGTTGGAAGGCTTGGATCTACCTTGCATGGGGCACTTCAAAGTTTTGGTATCCCTCCTTTGAATGCAAGGAGGCATTCCTTGAAGCCTGTTCTCAGAATGCAAGTGGTTTTACCCAGGCCGGGCACCATTGCCTCAGACTGGTACTTGGACAGGAACAAGTTAAAGAATTACCTCCAATGCAGCACTCAAGAAATCATGAGAAACTGTATTCTCACAAATCAGAAGTGAGCTGATGGCAAAGCATGGGGTAGGGGGTCACTGGACTACCTGAGGCAAGATGAAAAATCAAGGTGTACAACAAGACTTGTCACTAAAGATCATAAATTCATCTTTTACAAGAGGAGTGGGGTGCCTTGGCTCTTTCAGTTTGCCTCATTGCCATTGATCACAGGGATATCCTACCTTAAGGTTTGAATGTGGGTAGTAGAATGTAGAGGAATAAAATATGGAAATATTTGTCACATATACTTTAAGAAACACAAGTAGTGGGAATGTACTGGAGACATTTTTAGATATGTACATAATTTGCATTAGTAATTAGCAGCGAGATGAAAGTGGTGACAACACTGCAAGTTAGGTGTTTGCTTGCATTTTATGCTTCACTTGCAGAGGAAAGCTAGCAAACTGAAACTCTTAAGTTTTGGGAAGCGGGGCAGGGGCTGTGAAGTGGAGTGTGACCCCAAATGCATGCTAAGGAGTAGATGTGCTTTGAAAATGAACTACTGTAAAAGCAGGATCTCCATATATTTACAGGTCTGTTTCTGCACTGATGAATTCACCTACTTGATTTGTAAATGACTGGAGCTGTGTGTGGAGCAAGGTGTGGCTATCACTTCCTTTGTAGCGTTGTGATATTTAAATGCTTGCTGATACCCACCTGCCTTTCTGATTTGACTTTTATTTAAAGATTCTCACACTCAGAGTTCAAACCTAAAATGGAGGTTAAACAGCTCTCAGTGCATGCAAATCCCCCAGCTAGAGACCTCCTCTGAAAAAGAGATTATTCCTCGTGTCTACCCGAGGTTCACGTTCTTGATGCCTGCCAGGAGTGAGACTGGTCTCCCTCAGCATGTCCTGCTGGACACTAAACCCCTGTGTTCAATGTTCTGCCTCATGTGTACCCCCAGCAGATGCTTTGATAAGTGCAGGGTTAAGGAAAATAACCATTCTGCAAACACAGTGGAAGGAAGACTGTGGTAGTGAAGTCATGCATGGGGGTTAGAAGACCAGCACATGATGATGCCTGAGTGGTGGGAGGGTGAGCTCCACCCAGCACTTGACCCTGGTTTGTTTCCTGACTTGCAGGGCCTGAGCACTCTGCTGCTGTAATATTTGCTTGCTAGACACCTCCAACTCACAGTTTATGTCCCCGTGTCCAGCTCCCTGAGCTGCAGGATGAAACCTTTGAGCCTCTTGGGCATCTTAAACACCTCAGTCTAAGCATTCCACCAGCAGTGAGCCTGCTCACAGCTGAAGGCGCTGTGGATGTTTGCTACACAAAGGAGCTTTGCAGAGAAATAGTGGGTGCACAGAGAAAAGTGGGGAGCCAGCTGGCTCATCCCCCAGCACTGACTCTTTCCTAGCTTTCAGCCCCTCTCTGTGCTCAGCAAGAGGCCTGGCCATGCAGGAGGATCCCCGGTTGGGAATGCATTTCCTGGCCAAAAGTTGTAGAATCATAGAATCACGGAATGGATTGGGCTGTAAGAAACTCCTAAGATTATTTAGTTCCAACCCTGAAAGCTGCATCCAACCTGAATTACCTTCATGGAGATCTCCCATGCCTCAGCCCCCATGCCAATGGGTAACTCTGTTCTGCACAGGCAGGATCAGGCCGTGCTGGGACTTTGTGCATCACCCCAAAGCAGCTTCCAGGCTGTGTGATATCTGACACAGTTCCTGACAGCAAAGCCTGCCTGTGTGCATTAGTTAAGGTCATGCTTTGTTCACAGAAAACAAGAATCTAGGTGTGTCACAGGGGCAGTTGTCACCAAAACAATACATGAACTATTTGGTGGGGTTTTTTTTTTTTAATACAGGCAGATTTCAGCAGCATTTTGGGGAACAACAACTGTTAAGCATGGAGTAGTGATTGCCTGTTGTAGTATGGATATAGATTTGATTATGAGGGTTCTAAAAATAGTTTTTGCTAAAATGCTGAAGGGTTAGTGAGAAAATGCATTTATTTTTATTCCATCAATATGTGGAAACAGATGAAAATCCAGCCAGGTGAATGAATCCAACCTCCTATCAAGTCACACCTCTAATTAGTAGGCAAATTATTACAGCAGTATTTCCCCTGGCTCCTTCAGTGCAAGCCAGCTCCCAGTTCGGGCTGCGCATCCCTGCTCCCCCTATATCTCCATGCCTGCACTGTTGGCCGTGTGGAGAAGGGATGGCAGGAGCAGCGAGGGAGGGGGAGACTCTCCCCTCCTTTCTCCCATCGATCGGGAAGCTGAGGCTCTCTCCTTTCCTCCATCAATTCTGCGCAGATCCCACTAGAGGGGACACAGCGCTCCCAAACCACCCCCGCATTTCCTCCGGGCTCCTGCTTCTGCATGGCGCTGCTTTTTAAGAAAGAGCTGCGCTGCAATTTCTTCTTCCACACCTTACAGATTGATATCTAAAGGCATGGGGCAGGGCTGAAATAGGGGTTTCATCTGTTTGATTCACCCCTTTCGTATAGGGAAGGGCAGGTTGTAGAAGGGGTGAATGCGGTGCCATCCCATTAACGTAGATCTCTGTAGTACTGCATCTTTGTTTTATTTATCCTAATGCCTTTTCACAAGGCAGAAATGAAATCCACACAGAAAGACTAGACATTGGAAATAGGAGGGGGGGCACAAATGAACCTCCTCTATTATTACAGACCAGCCCCAGAATGAGAATAAATGGTGATAAGAGGAAAAAATAACTGCGACAGAATTATTAAATAAGGGGCAACTTTTAAAGTGGCTCCAGTCTGGCTTCTAATTTTGTTCCTGTAATTTGATTGTGGGTTTAAATGGGACTGCTTAGACATTAGCTACTTGATCTGCAAGCAGCAGCAGGTAAGCAGTGCAGAAGTATGTGCCAGGGCTGGGCGGGTGCTGCGCCCTGCCCGCCTGCGGAGAGGGACGGAGGGCGGGGGAGAGGCTCCCTTCCTGCCAGCGATTCCATCTCAGGCAGGTGTGGAGACCTCCAGAAATGGGTTGGGTGGGACACGGGGCATGTATCCCACAGGAATCCCCGCCGTCTGCGCCAGCCTCGCCTCTCGCTCCGGGAGATGCAGCAGCGCCCGGCTGGCCGTGCCCTAGGAAAAGCTTTGCTGCTGCTCAGGCAGGTCTCCGCAGACAGACAGGGCTGTGGTAGGCCTGTGTGCGTGCACTCACAGGTGTAACACAATGGAGAGAGGGGGGAACGATGCTGTGGGAAACAAGGGCAGAATTCACTATCAAGAAAAAACACTGACCCTTTAGTAAAGAGCAATAAAGGCACGGCTGCAGAAGCCTGTTAGGCGCTGTAGCTGGCACCAGCACAAGGGTGCCTCCAGCCTCCATTGCAGCCTGCCGCCACTGCATGTCACTGTTAGGGCAGAGCGACCCAGGCTGAGGTCTGTGCAGCTCTGGCGGGGACACACCCCGCTACCCCCCGGGTGGGACCACCCTGTGGAGACAGGCTGTGGGAATCCAACACCCAAAGCCTGTTGCCCCGTGGGGAAAGCAGTCAAAACGCTTAGTGTGCCTGGCAAAAATAGGTTGTCCCCAAAGTGACGGAAATGAGCAGTCCGAGTTACACGTTTTATTGAAAGGGTGGGGCTTTTTCTGAGACAAGCAATAAAGTAGAACCTGGTGTGGATAACTGGGGACAGGGCAGTAGGAAGTGCACCCTGGTCATTCCCAGTCAGCCTCATTCCTCACTGGGGCAACTGAGGCTGCACCAGCTCCTGCTGAGGGGAAGGGGTGGTTCACCAGACCTTACTGGTGGGGTTGGTGGCTGTGGGAGCTGGGGCAAGGTGAGATTCCTTCCATCACCTCAGCTCCCCCACTCAGGATGACAATCAGCCCATAGCAAGGAGTAGGATTTGGCCCTGCCACAACAGGATCATGGGGCTGGCCAGGATGTCACAGGGGGCTGGGGGCAAACCTGTGAGGCTGAAATTTCACCTCATGGTTTAGAGAATTTATGGCCATGGCAATGGCAAAGCCCATATGGGCTTTGTGCTACTGGGCACCCACCTTCCCAGTCTGGGTGCTGATGGTGCAAGAAGAGGTGACACCTTGGCCCATGCAATTCCCCTGTGTCTGCATCCCTCTTTCCAGTTGGAGGTGGTAGCATGGTGACAGACTGCATGAGGCATGATCATGTGTCTGCCTCAAAAGCACTTATTACAGAAACAGGGCATGATTCACAGTTCAAGGGGAAAACTGTGCCAGGCATCCATCATCAGGGAACATGGGTGTAAGTAAAGCAGAAACTCTTGCCCCCTGTGGGCCTCAGTCCCATGTGGTTCTGGACATCTAACAACACTCTCTGGAAACAGGGATATGTGCTGAGAGGAAAAGGAGAAAATCCTGCAGCAACATCACTTCTTTGTTTGATGGGAGATACAGAAGGAGAGGTGATATTGCTGCAGCCAGGAGTGTACTTATGACACAGGTTTGTGGTGGCCAGCAGTTTCACCATATGTGAAGCCATGTTTGATCTACCCAATGCCTATATTCATCACCATGTGTACCAGCTGCAGCTAGACAAAAGCTAGTTACAACTTTTGCAGTTATAGTGTCCCAGGAGATCACATGGGAGGTGTCCATGGCATCCTATGACTCCCTGGACCAGCAATCCCAGCATCTGTCATGTCATCTCCCTGTTCTGCTGCAATCCCCACCATCCATGGTCTGTTACCCCCAAACCAAAGTGCCTGATGCACACCCTGTGGCCATTTGCATCTCTCTGTTGATCCTGAGGGACTCAAGGCTGGGATAGGAGCAATCTGACATCCCAGAACTTCCTGCAATACTGAATTTCTTAAAGCACCTTTCAGGTTGAAATGCTCTAAAACGCTCAGCTGCACAGCAGATCCCCCCAGCACACTTGCACAGGCTGCTTGTCTCAACAGGATATTAAAAAGAAGAGGTTATAAAAGCAAGGCGTGATACGAGGCGAGGCTTAGCTTGCAGCACCAACATTTATATCCTCTCTGCAGCTCATGTTCAGCAAGCAGGAGACATCTGCAGCCCTCAGTGCCCCCTCCTTGTGCCCCCTGGGCTGCTACACTCCCCCTGGGGCTCTGGTGCTGTGATGGCAGTCAAGTACACTGGTCCCACTGGGTTGCTTTCTCATGGGGGACCAGGAAGCCTGTTCCAGCTCTGGCTGGGGCAGCCAGCCCTGCCTGCCCTATGTTGCCTGCCTCTGGTCCTTCCTGCAGCATGGGCTGTAGCCCTGTGCTGTGGACAGCTTCTCTTCAGCACAGACACCTTGCTTAAATATTGCTGCTTATCTTCACCCTCATCTGCTTTTGCTCTTGTCAGGGTTTCCTGGTCGCGCCCTGGACCCGGCTCACCATGCCAGGGGCTGTCAGTGATCTCCAGGTCCTACCCAGCTACAGCAAATTCCCATCACTGGCCAAGTTGTGTTTACTGAGTTTCCCAAAACTCCTGAAGAAAATTCCCCTTTGCTATTTGATTCCCAACAGCTCCACATCTGGTTAATCATTGAGGGCAAATGGTGTTTGCCACGACATTATCAGGGAGGGAAAGAAAGAAAGATTAGGCATTACATCCTGCTGGGCCACAGGTACTGGTGGTGCCCCAGCTGGGACAGGGCGCAGAAGGTGAAGCAGAGAGCAGTCACACAGGGCTACCCACTGCAACATGAAATAGCATCTCTCAGTTTTAATATCAAAATAGCTAGTCACATTTTCTCAATGTGTGCAGAGACAAGTTAAGATAGCTTCCTGTCCAGCTCCAGATCCCAGTTATAAGGAACACATGCAAGAGAGATTTCTCTCTGTCATGGCTGTCTGCTCTCATAATTGTTTACTCCTTTTTGCCCCCAGCCCCCCAGTAATTTTTCTCCTTCTTCCTCCCTTCTGGTTTTACAGTGACTGGATAGACAGGCTCCTGGGCTATTTTTAGGTTTCTAAATTACTTTTCAGATCTATTCTAAATTTATCTCCCAATAATCTGGAATCTTGACATCGCAGGAGTGAGAATCACGTCTGAAAAAGAGGGAAAAGTTTAAGGTCTGTCTTACTGTGCTGGACATTTTTGCTGTGGAAGTCTCCTGGTTTTCTTTTTCCTCATCCCTCACCTCTCCCACTGAGTGTACCCCGACCATCCTGACCAGCCTCAGCCAGGGGTGACGGGTGGGTATTCCCACCCGAGCGCTGGCCAGGACCAGGGATGCCCTGGGGAGGTGGGAGCACAGAGAGGCCCAGGGACAGGGGGGAATGGAGGCAGCACCCCGGGGTCATGCTTTACCTGGGCGCAAAGCAGGGAGCCAGGTGGATAGCCGGGTTTGCAGCTGCAGTGCATTGAACTCCAGTGGTTTTTGTACCTGCAGATCTTCCTGTGGGGGTGGGGAGGGAGGAAAAAAAGTCGTGTTTTTGAAAATTAACCAGGAAAACAGGTATTCTTGAAGAAGGTGACGCTGCAAGCCCAAGGCCAAAGCTAGGAAGAGGAGGCAGGAGTCCTGCTGCGCGATTGCTGCGGGTTGCTCTGATGCAGAGCTACAAAATAGGAAAACTTTAAAATATTCCTTCGGGGCTGGGCACCCTTTGAGCCGCTGCCAGCTCCTCCCTGCAGTGCCTGAAGGATAAATCTTTTGTCCTCACTTCTAAATGTTCCACACCCTGCAAACAACTGACCCCCAAACCCTCAGTAATTGCCCTTTTCACAAACCACGTGCAAATGATTTTATCTCATGGTCCCAGATGTCTCAAACCTCTGGATGTCGGTGCAAGGCTGCGTTCCCGACACCCCGAGCCAAGAAGCTGTGAGGGCTAAATGCTCTTAAAAATAAACTATTTCCTCCTCCGTCGTTCCTGACAGCCAGCTCCTAGGCAAACCAGCAGGATGATGTGCTGGGCTGGGGGGAAGGGGAGGCAAGGAGAAAAGGAGGGAAGGAGTTAACCTTCTTCCCATGGTAAAGCACTGAGGCTGCTTGCCAGTTTTCGGAAAAGCTGCAAGTCATTCTGCCAGGACGAGGAGGAGGTTTTGAAGTCTCTGGGATGTTCTCGGGGAAAGTGCCGCAGTACGAGCCCAGCTGAGCTGGCATGACAGGCGGGGAGGGGACCTACCCGAGTCGGGAAGTGCGGAAAGAAACCCCAAGTAGGATCCTGGCAGGACTGAAGAAACCCTGATGTCCTCAGGTTTCCTTCCTAACCTTCCTCTCTCCTTTGGCCGTCATTCTTCACATGTCCCAGCCCCAGCGTTCCAGACACCTCCATGCAGACAAGAAATTTGGAGAGTGAGATGGTGCTGCAAGCCCAAAGCAGAAGTGGGAGCAGCCACTGCAACCCTGGTCCCCTGGATCGCTGGAAAATATTGGATACCCTTTGACTGGAGGAGAGGTCTGCCAGGGGTGCACTGAGCACTGCCTCCCTGTCCTGGAGGAATATTCCCTCACAGGAAATAGCTGTGCCTGGCCTCCTCCTCTTTTCCCCTAGCCCTAAAGGTCCCCCAGGCATTCCTGCACTAGTTTCCAGAGAGAAATGTGCTGGAGTTGATGGAACATAAGGGTGCATCTTGCTATCAATACCCATTTCCTGTGAGGAAAAGTGTCTTCTGGAAAAAATAACAGTCCGTGGTGCATTATATTTGGAGAGAAAATAAGTAACCCACCAAGGTAAGAGGTCATCAGCGAAATACAGGGATCCCCTCAGGCACATCTCAGTGGTGTCTGAGAACAGTGGCTGCACTGAGCATGTGGTGAATGCCTGGAAAGGTCAAGACAGATTAGGCAGAAGAAAATAAAACCCTACTGAGTGGTGCCACTGTGGAGCCCAAATGAGCAGGTTTGGGAAGCAGAGGCGGCAGGATGGAACAGCAATGCAAGGCCACTGAACTGCAGAGTTCCTCTTTAGGGGAAAAAATCCCCCTCACAGACGGATCCCACCTTGATTTTGTTGCTTGGCAGCATAAATCCCATCCAATTAAAGGCATGTAAAACCACCAGTGTAATTTCCTCGCTTATATTTTTATGTTTAGAACATATTACATCCAGCACGACCCAGCCTTTTGAGGGAAGCTTTGGTCATTAAGATTAGCTGTCATTCCACATTTATTACCATCATTTATGAATTCTCCTCATTGCCAACAGGCAGAGGGAGAAGATGGTGCGCAAAATAAATAAATAATTGAGGGAGAAGCTCGTCAGGGCCCTGATTTCTATCCCCCTGTCATGTCTGGCAAAGCTCTGTTCTATGAGTCAGCTGCAGCGGGCTCTGGAAAAGCATCGCTGTTCCAGTGCTATTAATCCGCACACAGGTTCTCCTGGGGGCACTTGGGGTGAGCCAGGGGGGCATGAGCGAGGCCTGCCTGCCAGCTGGGGTGCCACTGCCCGTAACCTATAGCAGTCCCAAAGGCACTGAGCCTCTACTGTACTGGGCATTGCTGGAGGGAGGGCATTGGGGTGTAGAGGCACCACCAGGCTCGCCTGGCACAGGCGTTTCTGGCTGTGGCTGCTCACAGTGGGACCGAAGCATATGCCTTGTGCTCCAGATGGGTGGGAAGGTGGTTGGGATGTTGGCGCAGCACCCTCATTGCTCAGCTCCAGCCTGGCAGAGGGAGAGTGGAACCCCAAGACTCCCAGCATACAGGGACGGGTGGCACTTCTCAGCCCCAGACTGCGTGGGGGCTGGGCCAAAAAAGGGCCAAATTGAGAGAAAACATGGGACATATTTCAGATATGTGTACCTCAATGGGCAGTCCTAAAGGTTCTGTGCTTGTGGGAGTGGGTCAAAACCTTGTATTTTTACACCTTTAGTCCCTGCCTTGCTCATGCAATTGCATAATAACAGTATGACCTTGTGAGAGAAAAATGAGCAACTCCAGGATGCTGGTCTGGATGATGAGAGCTTGTGTAACACTGTATTTCTGGCAGGCTGTCACTCCAAAAATGTATGACCCTAATCAAAGGTAGATTTAAAAAAAACCCTACTTCTCCCCTCTGCTACCACAGCACTATTTCCAAGGCATAAGTTGTTAGCAGCATGTTGTTGGCTGAGGGGTTAAATCCTCATGTCTTTTACATTTTGTGATGTGTACCTATCATTTCTGCATAGATCTAGAGTGAAGATGGAATAGCTCATTACTCACCATTGACAAACAAAAAGTACCATGAATCAAACTAATGGTCATGGGGGAAAAAGAAAGATGATTGGGTTCCCATTGTTCAATGTCTTTCTTATCTTTCAGGAGCACCAAGGAGCAAACAAGCCCCCTGCTCGTGCAGAGCACCTTTCCCCAGCAAGAGGAAGTACCCCACTCACTAAATCACAAGTTAATAATTAGAGAACCTGCTGAAAGCAAAAGAAAACAAAGATTGATTAATTCAGTACCTAGGAGGAAGATTAGGGACAGGTTATGGTTCTTGGACAATGAGTCTTGCAAAGCTCACAGAGGCAGTGCTGGTCAGGGTGAAGATGCAAAGATTCATTATCAGCCCACCTTATCTGGTAACCCACAGCATGGGCTGGGCAGGGCTCCTCAATGCCTGTCTGTAAAGAGCTGCTGCAGCCCATCTGAGGACAGCCTCCTCAAAGCACAAGTAAAGAATGGGTGAAAAGGCAATAGGGGGCCCAGCCTGGAGGCCAAAGATCTCTTGGTACCCTGCACCTGGGTTGGGGAAAACCCCAGTACCAGTACAGTCTGGGGCATGAATAAAGATGATGCTGAAGAGAACTTGATGGTGCTGGTGGAGGAAAGGTTGGGCATGACCAGACAACATGGGCTCGAAAGCCCAGAAAGCCAACTGTGTCTTGGGCTGCATCAAAAGCAGCGTGATCAGCAGGTTGAGGCTGTGAGTCTGTCCCTTTACTCCACTCTGGGAAGACCCCACCTGGAGTGCTGCATCCAGCTCTGGGGTCCTCAGCTCAGGAAGGACATGAACCTGCAGGAGTGAGTCAAGAGGAAGCCATGAAGATGATGGTCTGGAGCACCTCTCCTGTGGAGAGAGTTGGGATTGTTCAGCCTGAAGAAAAGGCTCTGGAGACACTTTCCAGCCTTCCTTACAAGAGAGCTGCATAGGGACTTTTTAAAAGGGTCTGTAGTGACAGGACAAGGTGGAATGGCTTTTAATTAGAAGGGGGTTGGTTTACATAAGCTATAAGGAAGAAGATTTTACAGTGCGGGTGGTAAAATGCTGGAACAGGTTTCCCAGAGAGGTTGTGGATCCCCTGTCCCTGGAAAGATTGAAAATCAGGCTGGAAGGAGCTCTGAGCAACATGATCTAGTTCAAGATGTCCCTGTTCATTGCAGGGGCCTTGAACTAGATGATCTCTAAAGGTCCCTTCCAGCCCAAACCATTCTATGACTTCTATGGTTCTATACCAGCCCTGCATGTCCTTTTTCCTTGGGAGTGAGAATACAATAGATCTCATCCTAAGGGATGTGAAGGCAGTGGGACAACTCCTGTGAGGTCACATCCGTCCCCTGTATCTGTTTCTGGGCATGAATCAGAGTTTTATCAGACCATTTTCAAATCCACATGTGGTCACCACATTGTTTCTCACTTCTCTTAGTTTTGAGGCACACTCCTCTCAAGGGTTGCCACATCTTCCCACAGCAACATTCATGGCAAAGATCTTTGTTTTCCCCTGCAGCTTTATCTTTTCATGTCCTTTACTTCCAACACTGGTCCTGCACTGAAGTCTTTCAAGCAGCTGGTAACAGCACAAAGTAAACTTGGAATTACACTGACTCTTGTCTGAATCCTTTTTGCAAGTATCACCTCTTTGAGACCTTCAGTTGTACAGAACTGTCACCCTTACTTTGAGTTCCTGTCATTTCTGATGAGAAGCTCCCATGCTCTTTCCTTGGATAAGGAGTTTCCCATGAGGTATGTCTCAAGAAAGAAAAACTATCCTCTTGTAGCTGATGATTACAAATATATTAATACAGTGATTGTCCTGCACTGCATGGACGAGGATGACTCCTAATTTTAATATTCTTTGTGGAAGCTGTGGAATTCAGTCCATTTGAACCCCATTTGCTGCCTGGGGCCCCATCCTGCTCTGTAACCCACAAAACACAGGTCGCTGCTCTGCTGAGCCACTGAGGGGACCATGGGGCAGCCAATGCTCTGAAGTCTGCTTCAAGACCTCAGCCACCTGCTGTATTTCCCCCACTATGATATGTTTCTTTTGGGTGGCAGTACACAATATTTTCAAGGTGAACTCCCCTCTACCATTTTTCTCTCCCAGAAATACCTGCTAGTTATTCTTCCCACCCTCCCAGGAGAACCTTGGCCACACTGAGAAATTCCACCAGCAGCAGTGTAGCTACCCCTTGGTTTCCCCTCGAAGCCCCTCAGCTCTGGATGACTCAAGGAAACATTTTGCTTGTGATCCTGGGAAAATTCAAACCAGCCTGGTGTGTTTTGCATGATGGGGCTGTTACTGAGAATTATGATGGTTTTTGCCACTTGGAGAAGGTGGTGACTTGTGTGGATGCAGCGGGTCTCTGGCACAGTTACAGCACTTACTCCTTTGAATAGAGGTGGATTTTCAAATAATTTTCAAATAAATTGGAAAATCTGCCTGAGTTACGAGTACTTTGCAAAATATGTCCTTTGACAAATTTAGCAGCAGTCTTCAGACTTGTGCCTTCTCATTAATGTACCAGAAGAAATGTGTAGATATTTCTCCAGCCTTCCCTTAGGGGCAAAATGTTTTGCACAGGTTGTTTTCATGGGCTCTCAAAGAAAGATAAGGTCAGTCCTTCTCCTGCCTTTGAGCACTGAAACTTTGTCACTGTTTGGGAAAGGAAAGGGAAATAGTGGCTGTCCCAGGGATTGTCCCATTTCATAGGAGATGGATCTCCCTCCTGGGAGAATGGAGCTGATGAGTTAGCAGCATTCATACATCCCTTTAGAGAAGAGGAGGGTGGAAGTAGGTATCTGCTCATAAAAGTGGATGTTTGCTGGGGCAGGAATGTTCTTAGGGCAGCTGGAAACACTGGGAGCTGACACACATTTTGGAAAAAGCACGAGGGCTGTGGGGTGTGTGGAGAGGGTGTGGACAGGAGGATGATGAGGGGCATGAGCTGCAGAGGTAGTGGGGAGGTCTGCAGGGTGTGCCGTTACCTGCTTCAGCAGCTCCGCTTCACAAAACCAGCCTCGCTCCTCTGCATCCCTGCAGGAAAGCCAGACCTTGCAAATGAGCATGCTCATGAAAAAACAGATAAGGAAGTAGAGCTGGTATTTTCCAGATTTAAGTCATTATATTTCCTGAATGTAAAAGTGTTCTCTTTGCAATTCACAGTCACTGTACCAGTCTGATACTTTAAACCTGGGCAAAAGAGGAAACTCTTCAAACAGATACATACACACTAGCAGTAAATACACACGTGGATGCATGATTAAAAAATCCACATTGTACATTCTGCTATCCTCCTGTCCACAGCCCCTGCCATTGTAGTCTGTAGAGGTGCAAGCTTGGAAGAAAAAATCTGGAAAGTCACAGTTAAGGCATCCCCAAATTCCTGACTTTTCCCAGTGTTAGCATCAGAAAAAACAGAAGAATTACTTAGACTATATTTTAGAAGACAGGTTCATCTAGTGCTGGAATGAAAACTTAATTGAACTGTCATAGTTGTGCGATTACTTCACAGTGTCACGAAGGCGCAGGTCTCAGTCATTAAGGTTTGTTTCAGTGTAACAAATATGCAACTCCTTATTGTGAATAACTTTGGGTTTTCTCTTGAATTTAACAATGGTTTGTGCTTTCAGGAGTCACAATGTTTTGTTTTGGCAGAATCAAAATATGTCAGTGATGCACTTTTCCCTAAATATGGCTGCTCTACTTTACCCCTGTCAGTACCACAGGGTTTTGGTTTTCCCTGCAGCAAGTAGAAACAAAGAAGCCTAAAAGTGGGTTTAGGGAGTTGATTAAGGGTATATACAGTATTTTCACACCTTTTAATGTTCCTTCACATATAGGGAGCAGTGTCTGGCTATGAAGCAGTCCCAAAGTTCTTGCTCTTCATGCTGTCAGATTCACCATTTCCCAGGCAACTGAGGATGGACAGACTAGAGAGGTGCTGTCAGGTGGACATATGTCCTGGGGCCTCTCATTTTTTGATGCACCTGCAAATGCATCTGTATTTGTCTGCATGACAATGTAAATGAAAAAGCTTTGTTACCCTTTTCATCTCCCACCTTCTCCTTGGGACTGCTGCCGTTACCTAAGCGCACATAGACACCACATGAGCTGCAAATGGGATGAACTGGCTGTCTAGATGTAAAAGGGAATGCTAGACAGGGAACCAGCCCACCTCTCTGTGCTGTAGCTCTTGGTGTGAAATGGTGGTTTCAGCCTGGTAACATCCAGCTCCCTCACACCCAGTCCTTGTCTCCGCTTGTGGGGGGGCTGAGGTGGGATACCCATGCTGTCCCTGCTATTTTCCACCAGCTCTGTGGGGATGTGGTGTTGTGGGGAGCCAGACACAGCCCTCTGGCCAGCTCCACCATCCGGTGCTTCCCTCTCATCGCTCTCCCTGCAGACTGCAACACATCCCACTCTACCCTCCTGCCTCACATTCCCTTTAAGGTAAGAAGACATGCAGCTGTTTTTTGGTGGTCTTTCCCTTCTGGGATTGTGGCAGCAGGTCTCAAGACTGCTCTCAAGCAGGTGGTGTGGGGCTGGAGCAAGGAGACAGGACCCCCTTCTCCCTCTCTTTGCTTGTTGGAGCTGACCTCCTGAGAAGGCAAAGTGCTGACCACAGATCTTCTCCTCCTCCTCCTCCTCTGCTCGCTCTCCAACAGTAATGCACATGTGCTTTGTCCATAAATATATTATTTTGTGTTCCTGCCAGCCCAGACTAATAGGGCTAATGTTTCCTGAGGAGCAGCCCAAAGCTACATTAGCCGCAGATGTTTGATTGATTTAAAACAAAGAGCCTGACCGCCAAACTGCTCCATATGGTTTCTCTTCCTGTCACTTTGCCTGCAGGGTTATCTCTGAAATGCAATTAAGGTGCTTAAAAGTACATTTTCAGGAAGATGCAGAATTGATGAGGGTGGGTTTGCCGATGGGTGCCTCCAAATTGTTAGAGCAAGAGCAAGGAAAGTCATGCCCTACCCTTAGCAGCTGCACACATGGTTTTTCCACTTATGTGAGGACCTTAGGAGGGCAGGCCAAAAAATGCCCCCATTGTAAAGACTTTGCTGTAGATGTACTGTGCCAGTACTCGTGTCTCTTGATATTCTGCTCATTTATTATTGAAGTCAAACATTTCTCTAATTAGATATTTACTTGTGAACTTAAGTGCTGTAGAGATTTCATTCGACCCCACCTCTCCCCTACTCACTCCCACTGCCTGGGCACTGGAGATGAAACCCTTTGCCTGTGTGGCTCAGGCAGCTGGGTTGAAGACCCAGTGACGCTGCAGAGGACAAGCCAGGCTCTGCCTGTCTTTTGCTGTGAGGAGGGTGCCAGCCCTGCCTGCTCACAAGGGGACCAGCATTGCCTGAGGACACCCACCTAGCCCCTGCAGACCCAGCCTGCCAAGCCTGGCTCCTGAAACCATCCCCTGGCCCCCTGTAGGGCTGAGACCCCTGCCTCATCCAGCTCCTACCAGGACCACAGCCTCATACTCCCTGAGGGGGTTGAGGAGAGTAAAGGAAATATATGTCTTCTTTGGTTTTAATGTACAGAGTAGACATTTATAGATGGAAAAAGTGTGCTTCTGTGTGCCAATCCTCCGTCTGCCCCTCAGTGCAGCTGACACAGGAGGGCAACAGTCGCTTATACCATTTTTTTTTAAGAATTTAAATGCTTTGGTTTCTGAAAACAGGCTTTTAAAATTATTTTCCACGAAAAATTTCCAAAATAGGTGCCTCATATCTGGCACCTTCACCCATGTCTTGGTGTGTAAGGAAAGGAGAGTGGAATAAGTCACCTGCAATGGCCTAAGGCATAGCCAGGTCCCCTCTCTGGACCACAGACAAAAATTGCCCATGGATTTGAGAAGGGAATCCCAAGCCATGGTGTGGAATTCATTTTGTATTATGGAAAACAAAAATAATTACGTTGCAACAGGTCTGAAGATTCACGGCAACAGTACATGCTGTAAATATACAGCACTGCAGGATAATTATCTGGCGCTCAACTCTCTTCAAACTATACCTCTGTTAACCTTGTCCTTACCTCTCTCAGAATTAAAATCCTAAGGTAATTAATCACAGAATTTCTTGGTAACTTCAAGTATAATTGCTAAGTAGTTTTCAAGCACATAAAATTACCACACCAAATTAATCTCATCATGAGTCTTAAAGCCAGGTTGTTAAATGGGCCCTAGATCTAAATAAACTCGTGTATATATATCTATATCTATATCCTATATGTATATATGTGCATGTGTGTGAGTCTGTATTGGAGAGAAGAAGAGCAGCTCTCAGAAATGCATCTTTCTGTGTCACCTGCTTTGTTCTCTAATTAGGCATTTGTAGAAATATTTCCCTGGCTACTGCATAGTCCCTAAATTCACATATGTGATCACCACTATCCAGATCTTTGTAACTATTTAAAGTGAAGTTTTTCACAGAAAACCGATTGTACAAACAACACCATATTGCACAGTGTTTATTTTCTTTCAAGGGCTTCCAGAGCAAATGTTCTTCAGCTCCAAACAAGAGGAGTAGCTTGCTTTCTTTTTCTGTCCATGCTGCAAAATCGACCTGAGATATGAAACCTCAGCTGTTTTCTCCTCCTGGATTTTATACCCCTCTCAGGGAAGGAAAACAAGGATTAGAAGAGTCTACCCAGTCTTTGCAACCCTGGAAGATTAAGCAAATGAACTTAGCCACTTTCTGATTCATCCCTACACCCCTGAACATCAGTAATAAAATAGCAGAAAGGCTCATTCCTTCTCTCTGTGTGGGAAATAGGAGGGTTTGGTCCTTCCGAGCAAAACACATTGCTGGCTTGAAGTACCTTCCCTGTGGCCTCAGCAGTGCTGGGTGGGAATTTCATCAGCAGGAGGTTCCACCCCTTCTGCGGACACAGACCCAGACTCCACACAGCCAGACCGGCTGTGGTGGCAAACCAAATGTGTGGACAGGCTCCTGTGTGGAACATCTACCACATCTGCTGTTCCCATGGGGCAAAGGTCCTTGCCAGGGCCACTGCAGAGCTCAGCTTCGAGGGGTAATAACAACATGGCCTTTATAAACTGCTTGAGGATAACATGCAACATGCAGCTCATGAATTAAAAGAATTTTTTCCGGAAAGGTCCATATTTGGCCACCAGTAGGTTCTGGCACAGAGATTAAGCACCTGAGACCTGTGGTGCTTGGGGGAGGTGTTAGAAGTGTTAGAATAACATGATGGGTAACTGGAGTCATCCAAAGTAACACAAATGCCCCCCCAACTATTTGCCATGGCTATAACCCGAAGGCATTTCCTTTGAACTGAAGACCCCCACAGGGACCCAAACACTCAACTCAGAAACCTCAAAGCAAGAGGACTGGAAGTGGCCTGTGGTCTTCGGAGCTGAGCATGTCCTTCAGGCTTTAAATGCATTTTACAGAAATAATTTAAAATAACTTGCTAAAATGGACAGGGAGCAAGATTCGCTGTATGAAATTTGAGAAAAATATCTAAAAACTTCTAGAAAGAGAAAGATGATATTTTCTTCTCCTGCGCACTTTAGCTTTGCATTTACATACAAGGTTGAATCTGCAATTTCCTGCTGTTTCTCCTTTCTTCTGAGAAATATTTTTTAAAGAGAAATGCCAGGAACATTGCCAGACAGGCAAATGTACTGTGAGGCATTATTTGAAATGCTCCTCCCCAGCCCCTGCCGACAGCTGTGTTGCCTGCCTTCTTGCCCTTGCAGACAGTAATACCTGTCCTTGGATGTTGCTGCCCTCAGTGTCTGCGGTGCCTGACATCCAGATTCCTGTCCCATCTCTGGGACAGCCCCATTGCCTTCTCTGCACAGGAATAAAGCCTGATCCTCCCTTGAATCTGCATCTCTGAGAAAGCATTGCTGAAAACTCTGTGTGAGCAACTCCTTCCCAACCTGAGGAGCAGACGCAACCCTGGGACCAGAATGCTGCAAGCAGCAGGAAATGTGGACATGTTAATGGGAAATAACCATGGCACTGAGCCATTGCCAACTTTGGACCCTTCTCTGATTCCTCTCTAAGTTACAGCAAATTCAGCTGGTTCTCAGAGCCACGCTTTATCTCCCCTCTGGGAGGTTTCTGGGTCAGCTGTATTAAAATGCATTTATTCTTAAGGGGGTCAGTAATCTGACACAATAGTGATGTACGAGTGAATGGGGAGAATACATAAATTTCTAACAGCGCAGAAAGAAGAATCCTGGAGTTTTGCTATCTGTAAAAACAGAGCATGGGATCTGTCACTTCATGTCACGACAGCCAAATTAAACAAATGCAAGATGACAGGAGGAAAAGAAACAAAGGACTTCTATCCAATTACTTCCAGAAGCATATTAAATTATGGGGGCACTTGCTTTTGTGTTAGCAAATAAGTATTTAAATGGACCTAAAGTTCTTCATATTCGGAAACTTGGGTTAATGTGCATAGGGGAAATGGATGCTATGGACACTTGTTCCTAAAATGCAAACAGAGGACAGACAGCACCTTTGCCAGAGGCTGTAGGTTGCCATGTGTGTATTCCATGGCCAGGAATGGTGTTGAGAAGAACAGTAGGGGCAGTGAGAGCACCTGAGCATCTACTTTTGGATGCTTCCATCATCACTGCTGAAGCAATGACTTGAGGGTATCACAGGAGCCCTTGAGTTGAAGATACCAAGCAATAGCTCAAGCTTTCTTTTCACAGCAAGGGACAGATGTGAGCCACATTTGAAAGTCCAACCTGACTAGGAAAAGGTGAGCATGGAGCTGGAACTCCTAGATGATTGCAAGATCAAAGTGATCTCTTTGGCCAAATCTGTGAAAGGTGGACTATGCAAAGATTCCTCATCAGAAATGCAGTTTGGAAAAACAAAGCCTGGCAACCTCTGGCATGTCTGACGTGCTGCGCTCTGGCAAGTGGTCAGAGCAGGCTGCAGCAGGGCTGAAATGCGTCACGGTGAAATGGGAGTGTGAGTCAAAGACACTTTCCCCTGGGTGCACACAAGGAAGAGGAAGGTGAAAGTGTCAGGAAACATCAGGACACCATGAGAGAGAGAAAGCAGACACTGAAAGATAGCTGTGAACCCTGATAAACCGTGACCAGGCACTTTCCCAGAGTGCAAGTAGCCACCCAGTGCCACAGTCTGGGGACCTGCCTGTGTAACCCAGGAAGGATCCAGCAGGAGATGGCCCCAGCCTGGCCTGCATGGACAAGCCTTGGGAGCCCCAGGGGGAAGGTCAGTATCAGGGGACCCAGGGGGTGCATGCCAGGACAGGAGCACAATCCCAGTGAACTGAAGAGAGGTGGATTCTTGAGGGAGCAGGACAGCTCTGCCACATCTTTTGGGCCATCTCCATGTCCCCCAGCATTAAACAAGGGAGGCAAAAACGAGAGCTGAGGAGGGTGGAATGGGTGGATCAAAGCCCTATATCCCACCCACGACTGCACCATTCTGGCCAATGCTTCTCCAGCTATCTGTTTCATGGGTGGTGCAGGTGCAGTGGTGCATCCCAGGCAAAGGGAACTCACTTTTGGCCAGTGTCTCCTGTGCAGGAAATGGGCAGAAGGCCAAGGAGCAGCTTTGACTCTTCTCTGGCAGAGTGGGAGGGCAGCAAGCAAAGGATGCCAGGGTAGAACATCTACATCAGAATTCTGCACAGCAGCAGCCTTGGCCGAATTCTAGGCCTGTTTATAAATTGTTCTGCCATGTTTCTTCTATCTGTGCAAGGGGTGTCCCTGCTTAAGGAGAACTGTGACAAGCCTCTTTAGATCACAGACTGGCATGACCAGACTCTAATATCGTTGAATATTGAGGCAGGGAGGGAGGAAAAAAAGGGAAGGCCAAATTCCTTTGCCGCATACCCTGCTCTAAGTCCAGAGTAATTACATTAAATAATGAGCCTCCACACTTCCTTCTCCATTCCCACTTGGGAACAGTCATTTGTTGCTGGCCAATTCCTGCATCAGACAATGTCCTTAGCTACTGCATTAGCAGAAGTCTCCTGGCCAGGGAACCACAGCGAGGAGCAAAAGCTGCTGCCTTGCCCTGCCTTCTCCTCTTCCTCTTTGCCCACGGAGAAAAGAAACACTGCCCCTCTATTAAGACATCTAAAAAGCAAACCTTAATTTTTTCCACACCCAAGTTTTCTGTGACTCTCACTGGTGTTGCCAGTCCTGGTTCCCAGACCTATTTACCACTCTGCACAAGTTTCCTCTCCATCTGCATGAGGAAGGTTCTTCCCCAAAGAAGCACAGTTCAGTAGTTCCTTCAGAGTGATGCCAACAGGTCTCCTGCAGGCTGGTGGTGGCCAGCTGCACTCAGGTCTCCTGAGCCACAGGCCAGGGAACTGGGGAAACCATGGAAAGAGAGGCTCTATTTTGGCTAAAAGGAAGTGATGAAGAGAAGAGGTGCAAGAACAGCACACAGAACATTCAGACCTTCCCAGGGCCAGGAGTATATGGGCAGTGCTTCAAGTAAGATTCAGTTTTCTAGATCCCAGGCAAAGGTTTTCCTGCCACTCCAGGTCACCCCACTGCAGCCCACACAGCAAGATGCTGAGCACCATGAAAGGATCCTGCCAGCCTGGAAAGTCTCCTCCAGGTGTGGACACAGAAGACCATGAGCAACAGATAGAGGTGATTAATCTTCCCACTTTGTGTGCCATAGCTGTGATCCCTATGGGGCTGGTCCTCTGCAATCCTCATCACCTGGGGGTTTTATGGAGCTGCACCTCCCAGACAGGAAGTCTGTTCCAGGGAGCCGTGAAGCCATATATAATAACTGCACGTTCCTATTATTAATTTGAGCACCTGGAGGAGGTGACAGCAAAGGCCTTATGGGTGTGATGAGTAGCTGTATTTAAGCCTATCAGTTTCACCAGAGGAAGTTCTGGGGCCTTGGCATAAGAGCAAAGCTGCCTTGAGCAGCTGGGCCTCCTCTCTGCTTTTCTTCCCCAAGCAGGAAAATATTTTCAGGCATGTAAATGAATTCTTTTGTGCTCAATCCCACTGCGCATTTAAAGCATCAGGGTTGGGATGCATCCATGCTCAACACAAAGCAAGGAAGGGATAGAGGTGAGATGCAGTTCTACCCACACTCCCTACCCTTCCAATAGCAGCATTTGAGAGGAAAATCCTCCAGAAAAAAAAACCAGCCTGTGCTCTGCTTCCTTCTGATGGTGCAGGCTGATTTGTGCTGTCTGTAATTGTAATCAAAGTTAATTTAATCCTGGTGTGGAGGTTGCTGAGCAACTGAAGACATTTATCCAGAGGAGACAGGGGCTGTAATCACGTCACCTCAAGTAAAGTTGGTAGGGCAGCCACATAACACTGTTAATGCCCAGGGCAGAGAGCAGTGGGTCACAGGAAGACATTGGTATTCATGGTAGGTACAGAAGCCCAGGGAAAAGCACTAAGGTTATGCCAAAACTGTGCTTTCTTTCGTAACGCAGAAAGATTGGATCAGATTTGGACTAAGGCTCCATATGGGCACCATAAATGAAAGCACAACTTCTCAGAGGATGAGTAGAGAGTGCCTGTCTGGCTTACAGGCATGTGGCTGTAAGCAAAAAGGTGCAACGCCAGGAAAATGGCCAGTTAAGCCAGTTTGTGTCACAGGTGGCCCCTTGATGCCTCCTTTCCTCAAAAATCCCATTTTTTCCCCTAGGAGCTGTAAGTCCTCCATCTCAAAACCGGGAGCACTACTGTGCTATGGCTGCCAGTGCCAGGACTCGAGGCTGAGCATCCAGCAGCCAGAGCCTGAAGGGAGCTGCCCAGGGCAGTAGTGGAGCAGGCTCCCCACTTCCAGCTTTGTAGAGAGTTGGGAAGCTCCAGCACTGCTGGTGAAGCTCCTCTGTGTTTGCTAAGAGCCGGCCTCGCTGGGCCCCTGCTGTGCTGTCATCAGGGCCATTTGCTGGTGATGAGGAGATTTCCCGAGGTTGCCTCGGTGGGCACCTGCTGCTGCCGGGGACCAGCCTGATTAAGTGGTTCAGCAGGGAAGGAGGGTTCCTGCCATCAGTGCTGCAGCAATCAAGGAGGATTTTTTTTCCTCCGCTTTTTATTTTTTCTTTCTAATTATTATTTTCTCCAGAACCAAAGAGCTTTCNCCACATAACACTGTTAATGCCCAGGGCAGAGAGCTGTGGGTCACAGGAAGACATTGGTATTCATGGTAGGTACAGAAGCCCAGGGAAAAGCACTAAGGTTATGCCAAAACTGTGCTTTCCTTCGTAACGCAGAAAGATTGGATCAGATTTGGACTAAGGCTCCATATGGGCACCATAAATGAAAGCACAACTTCTCAGAGGATGAGTAGAGAGTGCCTGTCCGGCTTACAGGCATGTGGCTGTAAGCAAAAAGGTGCAACGCCAGGAAAATGGCCAGTTAAGCCAGTTTGTGTCACAGGTGGCCCCTTGATGCCTCCTTTCCTCAAAAATCCCATTTTTTCCCCTAGGAGCTGTAAGTCCTACATCTCAAAACCGGGAGCACTACTGTGCTATGGCTGCCAGTGCCAGGACTCGAGGCTGAGCATCCAGCAGCCAGAGCCTGAAGGGAGCTGCTCAGGGCAGTAGTGGAGCAGGCTCCCCACTTCCAGCTTTGTAGAGAGTTGGGAAGCTCCAGCACTGCTGGTGAAGCTCCTCTGTGTTTGCTAAGAGCCGGCCTCGCTGGGCCCCTGCTGTGCTGTCATCAGGGCCATTTGCTGGTGATGAGGAGATTTCCCGAGGTTGCCTCGGTGGGCACCTGCTGCTGCCGGGGACCAGCCTGATTAAGTGGTTCAGCAGGGAAGGAGGGTTCCTGCCATCAGTGCTGCAGCAATCAAGGAGGATTTTTTTTCCTCCGCTTTTTATTTTTTCTTTCTAATTATTATTTTCTCCAGAACCAAAGAGCTTTCGTGGAATTTGCAGGCCTGTGGGTGCACCAAGGGCAGGAGGAGGGCGGCAGCCTGCCAGAGAAAAGGACCAAAGCATGGTGGAGTCCCAAGCACACCAAGTGGCTCCTGACTCCAGCTGCTTCCTCCTCTGAGACCCTTTTCCTTTGGAAAAGTAGATTCTGCAGAGCCACCAGAGTCCATCTCCTGCTGCACTGGCTAGGCTGTCTCTGAACTAGCAGTTGCAGGGTGGGATAAAGGAATTGTTTTGCTTTTTTAAACAGGCATGTTGGCTTTCTAGCTGAGAGGAGGAGCAGCTTGATGACATAGGAGGATATTGTGGCTTTTCAAAGCAGAGTGATGCTTCTGTATGTTCAAGCAACCAAAAACTTGGTCACATGTCAGGAGAGAGAAATATGGTACACTGAGCAGTAGCATTGCTGCATATTAGACCTTGTGAAACAGTGACAGCTCAACCCAGCAAAAGCAGGGGAATGGAACAAATGAAGCCTAGTTTCAAGCAGATTTCCCAAAGACAGGCTTTTCAAAACCATAGTAATTTATTTAGTTTTTTACTTTGTGCTGAAAATTTAGCACTTTTTCCATAATTTTGTTCTTTTTCATAGAATTGTTTAGGTTGGAAGAGATGTTTAAGATCATTAAATCCAACTCTTAACCAGACATTGCCAAGTCCATCACTTAACCACATTCCCTGGTGCCACATCTACACAGCTTTTAAATAGAGACTCAACCACTTCCCTGGGCAGCCTGTTCCAAGCCTTGACAACCCTTTTGGTGAAGAAATTTTCTTCAGATCCAATCTAAACCTTCCTCTTGTCCTACAGCTTGTTACCTGAAAGAAGAGACCAACACCCACTTCGTCACAATCTTTTGTGTTGTGCCCAAAATGGGCAAGGCTGGGTCATTTGTTTTCAATGCGTAACAGCCACCTCTACTCCTTCATCTCACACCTTTCAGGAAGTAAAGGCTGCAAGTGCACAACATTTTGGGTATTTACCTGCCCACTGTCTACCCCAGCACCCTCCAAAATGTGTCCATTCCAGGTGGATGTGGCTCTTCCTCACTGGGGGAGGTTGTGCTTCTGCTTGCCACGCAGGCTATTTGCCAGTCCCCACTGCTCACTGGCTTCGCTTCAAGCACTCGGTGTGACAGCAACACTGAGAGTTTGCCTGCCCTGGGGAGTGCCAGGGAAGCTGCAGGGTTCTGCACCAAGCCAGCCAGGAGAAATGCACCAGTCATGCTGTGCTGGGCTCAGGGCATGCAGAGCTCCTCCCCAGGAAACCCCTGACAAGAGGGAAGGGTAAGGCTGTGCTGAGATGTGTCTGTTAAAAAAAAAAAAAAAAAGGAGGGTAAGGAAAAATGCAAAAAAAATTTCTAAGCAACTCTCTTCTGGGAAAATTAAGATGAGGTTTTGATTAAATCCCACACCTCTTTGGCCGTGCAGGCTTTAGCTTCACACCCCAGTTTTGGTCAGTCCCACTGCCAATGGTTTCAAACACAAGACCTTTTGGAGCAGTTCCTTAAAGGAAGTGGAGAGATGAAGAAATGCAATAAATATAATGAAAACCCATGATGGGAGCAAAGATACCCATCGATGCACAACTCTGTACAAGACTAATCTCCGTTTTCTCCAAGGGAAAGCCCCCCTGCAGCCCCACCACCTTTCTGCAGTATTTTTTGGTAGGTGGTGGTCCAGCAAGGGTCCCATCCTAATCCATTCCTGGGGGTTTGACGCCTTGCACAGGCCCTATCTATACCTCATGGGTTAAGTTTTCCCAACAGGACTGCAAATACAAGACCTACAGGGCTTTCACTCGGGGAGCAGGTTGGTTACCACAGTCTAACTGTGTGGCACATCCTAGATCTCTTCAGTGCTGTGTTGCTCAACAGGCTGAGAAGTGAATCAGCCAAAGCATTCCCCTTCCCACAAGGAGATTCAAAGCCTGTCCCCAGGCTTTCATGTTTACATTTATTCCTATGTTACAGGCTTCCTTTTTTTTTTTTTTTTTTTTAACCATAAAGGAAATATTAATTTCATGCTTGGCTTGCTTCTCAAGCAGGAGCATTCTCCCTTCTGCATCACAACGGGCACTTTTTTCTCCACATCAGCAGCTGCTGAGCCATTTCCTCTCCCTGGGGCCATGGGGATGGGCTGCAGACAGTAGGTTTTTATGGCTGCCACAGGGTTGTTTAGCACCAGCATGGAGGCAGCAACCCACCTGCACCTCCAAACCTGACCCTGTGTGCTAACTGGTAACATCCCCATGCTGGAGCCACACTACTGAATACAGTGCTTGGGAGAAACACAGTGTGTCTCAGCTTTGCTTCGAACCATGTTTCCTGTGATAGAATCCAAAGTGTTATTTGATTGGGCTAGAACCTGTTTACATTATTTTCTGGGTTTTTTTCCGAATACTTGCCTCAAAATCTTCAAACCTCCAATGTACTTACAGAGCCTTGGATGGTCCATTTGCAAAAATAAATCTATGTTGCATGCATGCCAAGAAAAATAGAATATTTATCTCTTTCTTAATTTTTCTAAGTGGTGTTTGTTCCTAACACCTTTAAAGCCCTCTGGTTTTCTGAAAGTTCTTTCTTTAAGTCAGTGAGTACAGAGAAAGCAAATGCAGAAGCAGCAGTTTCAGTAGCTGGCGAGGCTACTGAAGATTTATGCTGACATATACGCTGTGCCTATGGCTGAATTAATAGTGCCGCTGAAGCATTTGTATTTCCTGGTATTTTTCACTCTGACATTAGAAATGGAAGCACAGCCACACCTGCACAAAGGGAGTGTGGATGGAATGTATATGGAATTCATCTGCAATTCTTACTTACCCTCTAAAATAGATCATTGTTGAGGTTACAGGTCCAGAAATGTCATCCAACTCCCCTTTGCTTCTCTCCTATGTTGGTGAGGTTTCTCTATCTGTGGAACTGGTCTTCAGACCAGTTTTATGCCAAGATATTCAGTAAAGTGTATCTTCATTCATCTCAATGTAATTAAGAGCAGAATCTAGCCCAGACTGAGGAATTTCATTTTTCTCCTAAATATTTTATTGCTTGTTATTTTAATAAGAACTAAACTAGGAATATTTTCTTCCATTGAAAAACAATTTTCTTCTTTTGCCTCCAGAATTCAGTGTATTTCTGAGCCAGAATTCAGCTTCCCACACAGCAACATGAACCGCTTGGAGATGTCAAGCAGTCTATTCATTGCTCAGATTGTATTTTGATGCTGCTCAGAGTTCCCAGGTAAGAAAATACATTCAATCATTTATAGCTGTGAACCAGAGCAAAAGACCAGTGCCTTAAAGGGAAAAGAAGGAAGGAAAGAAGAGATGTAGGTTGTTAAGTGAAGGTGGAGAGCAAAACAGATGAAATTGATAAAGTGGAAAGCTATATTATTCACTCCAAGGCTCCATTTAGTCCCTCTGGCCTGGTAGTTTCAGCAAAGTGAAACTCTTGCTAGAATCAATACTGCTATCATTTCACAAAATTACAGTGGTTTGAACAGAAAACTAGTCATAAATCAACTTCATGCATGGACAGCTGGAGGAAATATTTCTTGCTTTGAAGATTTGGGTGCTTCAGAACTAGTAAAGAGGTCCTTGGCTCTCCAAGAAACCATATTTACTGTGTTTCTTGGAAATGGAGGATGCTGTTGCATATTCAAACAAGTCAAAATAGCAATGTGAAAAAAGGCACTGCCTCCATTTTAATCAGATGAGGAAAGAGTGTGTTTGATTTCAGTGAAACTCAGGTGTTTTGGAGATGGTCCCATTCTTTGGCACTCACTAGAAGTTCCTTCAGACTAGGCTAAGAATGTGTCCTTGTTGCTTCTTTTTCATACGCCTAGCCTAGATCCCGTAGATTTTGAGGGACTTTTGCATCCCACCACTTTCAGCTTAGTGACTCAACAGACATATGGATAGAACCTTTTGAGTCTTTGCCACAGGAAGATGTCCTGCCCTCAGCTTCCAGGGAAGGGGACTGGACTTGGAGACGACCTCGTCTTCAGCATTTCAGGAATGCATCCCGGAAGTTCCTTCAATGAGATGCATGAAAAGCACAGCTGAAGCCTACCTCAGGAAGGTTTCACTACATTCTTCTGTGTTTTCTTTAATAATTCTGAAAATAAACATTTTTTGTAGTTCTTGTTTCCCAATAACGTTATGTCAGATGGCAAGAAATTATCTCTGTGGCTGCTGAAAGCTTCAGACATATAATGCACAGCAGAAAATAAGTAGGGAGAGATAACATCTCCACATCTAATTCCTTGGTCTGGACAAAGTAAACATCAGCCACAGCTCCATGACCATTGGCTGGCCAATGCATTAAGCCTGAGGTACTCTCAGACATCCCTGTTACTGCTGAAACCCCTTTCCTCTTTTTCCATGAGGCAGAAAGGTGTGGCACTGGGGCCAGGGCAGAGCTGGGAAGGCTCCTGGAACGAGGCAGCTCTGCTTGTGAAACCACCCCAAAGGCTGAAAATGTCCCAGGTTTCTAAAATACAGCTTCTATCACAGCTCTGTCTTGGAAGTGACAGACCTTTGGATGTGGTTGTTCTTGCTCAGCCCTACTTGCACTAAGAAGGCCAGTCCACTGTGTCCTGGCTAGGTGCTGCCAAATTGAAGAGGTGGAGATATGGCATTTGCTAATTTGGGATTGCATCTGAGGTAACTCTCTGTTTGTTTTTCCTCTAAGGTGCTTGTGAAACACACATTTGTGCAATATCAAAGCACCGTACAGCTGTAATTATTTATAATAGTTTCCCCTATCTCTTGCATTTAGTGCACTGGAATTTTCTCTTAATTTTGTCAGATATTTCTGGAAATTGCTTAGCTAAATTTGAATTCATTAAAGACAGCAATCATCATTATTTGATAAATAGCATCATTAAATCCATTACACAATAAAATATTGCAAATAAGAGCACAAGTAAATATTTGCAAGAGTATTCATACTGTATTTCCTCTCCTGGCATTTTGAAAAGCTCTTTTATTGTCTCACAACAGAATTGCCAAGTAGCTACAAATGCTCATGCATCATCTGCAAGCAAGGGAGAAAGAAGGCTGCTGTTTAATAAAATTTGATTCATCCAGTCAGGGAGGGGAGGGAATAACGTATGATGTGAACAGCCAGTTGGGTAGCATGTGCTCTGACCATTAACACCAGCCAATTTGCTAACGAGACACAAATAATAATCCATAATCAAAACTAATTCAAGTGTCTGAGGCTAATAGACACACTTAATCGAACCATGACCTGTTCCTTACTTCATTGGCATGAAAAAAATGGGTTGAGGGACACACCTGGTCCCTGGCCTCCCACAGCACATGGAGCCACTGCCCACAAGTCCCTGGCACGTCCATGCAGCCAATTCCTCGTGCCCTGCATGGCACGGCCTGCAAACCCAGGGCTTCGCAGTGTGGGGCTGGGGCTGTCATGTTGGGAGCGTGGCCAAAGGCCCTTAGGGCTCTGGGCACAGCAGGGGCCGCAAGCCCACAAGTCTGGGGACTGGTCCATGCCAGTTCCTGTCTGCTCCATTGTTGTTGGGGTGCTGGGGGTGGCCCTTTGAGAGGGACCAATATTTATGCCTCAACATGTTTCATAAATGAGGTAAAGAAAATTCCTGTAAAAACTGTGTTGCCCTGTCCCCAAAGAGGCTTCACAGCTGGTCAGGGCAGACAGGACTTCTATGACTAGATTGTGGGCAGCTCCCCTCCCCCACCCCCACCCCCACTCACACACTTGCTGGCGAGGGCAGGTGCCCGGATGCCCGCAAAAAATGCCCACCAGAAGCGGGCCCACAAAGCCGAGTTGGGGAAAGAGTTCAGAGGCACATGAAAAGCAGCTAGCCGCAACACCACGACATCTTTTGCTTTGAGTCGCTTGGAGGGTCAGTTTGGCCCCTAGCCCTCCCTGCTTCACTGTGATCCTGCCTTCCTGCCTGAGCCTGCTTTGATTTGGGTCACCAACTGGATTGTTGCTGTGAAGATGTCCATAGCCACTGCTGCTTGTACCCAGCCATGTTCCCTGAGCCATGGCCACTGCCACCCGCCACCATCCTGACTCTGAAAGCTTGGAGCCACTCCAGGAGCATGGCTGTAACCACAGCAGGCTGTCCCCCGATGCCAGAAGGGACATGAAGCCCACTGCTATTCAAAAATTGAGACCCAGCCTGCCAGGGGAGCTACG